>MU159208.1:0-153564 GCA_015888305.1 Antheraea pernyi
AAATAAGATTATATTTCTCTAATAACGCTATTATGTATACTAAGTTCATTAAATAAATTTGCTTTTATTGAATGGGCATAGTAGTTTAAGATCAAATGAAACCAAGTTCACTGGACTTGGTCTGGTCTGCTGAAATTAACATAAGAACTTCGTGCATTTCGTCTAATCATACACAAAACGTACTTAGACAATATAAGATAACAACTATGTATCTTGGAAGTATTAATAGAAAATCGTCATTTTTACATTTTAATAAAACAAATACTTTAATTAATCAGAGTCGTAAACGCTAACACAATGGAACGCGATTATCACTTGAATACCTCAGATAGATCGCGAATTGCATGTATCAGGCAACAGCCAAAGCCGAGGTGTGCCGTGCACCCTTGAGCTAGTTGTCAAAATAAAATCGGCTGAGTGCCTTAAACGCTCGCCTTAGTAGCCCGGCGAAGCTGTTAAGACCTTGTTGGGTCAATAGCGTAGTCAGTTCGAAAAAAAAACTTGAATACCTTATCAGATTAAAGCAAGTTTATGTCGTTAAGTAAAATGTTTAGGTTAGTATGTGTGAACTAATGACGAACTAAAGACAACTTTATAAAGTTCTGATAAACCTGATTCTATAAATTGTAAAAGCTATATGTATTGATAAATATGTGTTTAGCACAAGCACCCTTTCTTTCTTTTCAAAGGGAATCATGATTCTCCTGGTAATTTAGTAAACGCAATAAGTATATAATAAATATATATATTGTATAATATATTATTGATATTTTACATCTTCTTATGTACGTGATTATATGTATGTTTTATTGGAATGCCGGCGACTGTATATTTAAAATTCAAAATCCAAAAAGTAAAAAAAAAATAACTTAAAAAAGTTGTGTTAGTCCTACAGTGTGATAGGTACACACAATAGGCCTGCACAGTGTCTTAGATATATGACTGAGAATGATGATATGAGAAAATGTGCTCGCACCTCTCTCTCTCTCGCCCCTACAGTAGTAGTATACGAAACGTAACTCTCTCTCTTTCTATATTCACTTAGGTACTTATATCTTCCTCTCAACTTCCGTTAGCCTCGCCCGATCACAATTTTCGTAACGCTGTCGTGACGCATTAGCCAGCTTACTCCTCAAGTCAAGCGTACGTAAAGAAGTTATACTTCAATAAATTCTACATTAAACACTACACTAGTGTTGCGTTCAACAATAAATACGGCCCTGGATAGTAGGCGTTTCCTAAAACTATAACGTTAAAATAACTACAAACACCTACAGATTTTCCTTCACATTTTCACATTTTTGTTTTGAATTTTGAAATAAGTCTTTTCCTAGACTCTTCTGAAGGTAATATTGGTATAATGTCTTAATCAATTTCTGGATTAATTATAACAATTCTTTTATATTTGTTTAATTATTAATTAACTGACATAACTCGTTTATTTATTTCAAATTACTTCGTGTTGATTATCAGTACTCCTTAACCTCTTTGTTTAAATACTATTTCTCTGCCAAAGCCTAAATACTCTTTCTAAATCAACCACCAAAGATTATTAACAAGGAGATTAAGATAAAAAAGATGGATAAAAGAATATGTACGAAATATTATATAGAAGATTTGGCGTTTATGACTTTATATTAAATAATACATAAGAACTACCTATATTGGCAACTTCAGAATTGGCAGTATGGATTAATACCTTTGCTCGTCCTATTGGACGAATATTTTTACTACTCATCAACCAGCAAAATTCTCATAAAACTCGAATCAACAGTTTTAGAGATTAGCCAAGACAAACAACAAAGGTTTCAATTTAATTTTTATTTATTTTTAAATTTAATGAGACATCTTTATGTACCGATACTAAATAAAATCATTAATCATGTATTAGAGATGCGTATATCAACTAAGAATTACAATAAACGTTTTCAAATATAGACTCAGTACTTACCAGCCATATATTGGTATCACAGTACCAGCACAGCAGTCTGTTGAACACCGATGCGGTCTGTATTCACATCTCGCATTTCTATAGATCGTCACACATCTCGCATTATGGCCGGTCACAGCATCACCCACTACGGGCAAATTCTCCTCTAACTGAAATCCTACGTTATCCATTAAATTTTGATAAAAAATACCGTCTGTTTACGTCAAAGCAAAGTAAACGACTAAACGCGTATTACTAAATGAGAGGCGTGGAGTATTGTTGAATTGCTGATTTGCAACGAAGTGGAAAACATACAGTCCATAGCCAATAATGGCCATTATAGTAGATTTGCATCAGTTGAATCTGCTTAGTACTACATAGCAAATACTCAATGTAGGTGAAATTAAATACGATTGAATTCAGAACCCTAACTACTATAAATGTAAAAGTGTCTTTGTTTGTTTGTTACGCTTTTACGCCTTCATTACTCAATCGATCATCGTGAAATTTTGCATACAAATTGTCAAGGGTACAGATAAGGATATAGGGTATAATTCATCCAGAAAAGTGTACAGCTCCCAAGAGTCTACATTAACTGGAGCGAACTAATATATTATAAGCTATTCTCCTGTCACAGGCTTTAAGGTTTGAAGATTTAGCATTATATGTTTTTAGGCACAACTAAATGTTTTTTCAGGAAGGATCTATTATACGTATTGTACTATAACTTGCTACTAGGCGACACCATGTTATATTATCATTATTAAACTTGTTATTGTAATTTATACCGGACGATGTCGTGGGCGGTTTTTAGTATATTATCGATACAACATTATTCGTGTTATTACAAAAAAGTTAAATATATATTAAATACTTGGTTTAAAAAAGTTTCCTAATAAATGCACCGGGCTTGTCCGAGGCAAGTTCGCGTTATCCTTTTTCACAAGTCTAACCTAACCAAAAGAGCAAGATGGCGAACATTCAGCGACCGCGGTGCATTTAATATGAGACATTTTAAAAGCCAGGGTTCAATACGTATTTAACTTTTTTGTAATAGCATCGTTTCGATTCAGGTATCTGGTTTTTTTTAAAGAGTAAACCATTGAACCGATAATAGTTAATTTAAGCATAGAGGTAACCTTGAATCTGGTGAAGGACAATATTTATTAAACATCCCTTTTCAACTTTGCAGAAAAGAGACGTGGAAACAAAACTTGTTATGGTATTTAGTTAACTATTTAATTAAGCCTTAAAACTGTTTCTCAAATAGAGCCCTGTTAAAGCCAACAAAAACGCATTAAGAGCAATAATGAAAACGCATAAATCTCAAATCACATTAAACTTAGAATCAATCTTCTCTTTAATGGAAGCAACAAAACTATATTAATAAATTTACATTAAATCGATAAAGAAATAGTAATTTTTATAATCACAAAAGTTATGTAACGTGGGTTATCTGTTAATAACTATTAGTTACACTTATTACTAATACAAACCTGTAAAACACGCCAAAGTTCCATATCGACAAGGATGTGATAGGTATACACAACAAACGCAGATACCGTGCAGTCGTCGTGAAGAATGCGACAAAACCGACACCGCAGAGAATCACAATGAAGGTATTAATCCCTTAGCGTTAAAAATTATTACATAACAAGCTCGCGCGATACAGTGACACAAAATCTTACATCACTGCGACAACATTACACATATCACCACCACACACGTGCACGCATACACGCATACACAGGCAAGTGAAAGGGTTTTATTTTTTTCCCTTATCAAACTGAAATAGTTTAGAATATTATCCGATACAAAATATATATAAGAGTTGTTGAGGTATGTATGCTTGGTACACATATATGTTTCAACAACTCAGATATGTATGAATAGTTAGCTTAGCTTAGGCTAGCTCAGATAAGTCGCCAATTGCATGTGTCAGGCAACAGCCAAAGCCGAGGTGTGCCGCGCACCCTTGAGCTAGTTGTCAAAACAAAATCGGCTGAGTGCCTTAAGCGCTCGCCTTAGTAGTCCGGTGTAGCTGTTAAGCCCTTACTTGGTCAATAGCGTAGTCAGTTCTAAAAAAAAATTATATAATAAGACCGTACGAACATCAAAAAACACATTATCTTAATTTAAACACTAGTATATTATTTGTAATTCTCAATAGCTTTGCCATAAAAACTAAATTAATCGTTAACGACACATAATGATAAGGAATTTTTGACTCAGCAACTTAGAATACATCAATTTGTATATTTTTATATTTACAAAGCAACAGTAAAAGGCCTTAAAGCGAGCTATTTAACTGTAGTCGTCTAGCTACAAGCAAGTAGATCCTAGGCAGTAGATATAAATAATAGCATATAGAAGAGTAGAAAAGATACGCATATAGGCATCATTATCATAGAATATTAAGATTTTTTCTTTTAGGAGGCAAACGAGCAGGTGGGTCATCTGATGTTAAGTGATCACCACCGTCCATAGACACTAACAACACCAGGAGAGTCGCAAGTACGTTGCCACCCTTTGGGGGAAGGAGGGGAAAGAGAGAGAGGAGAGGGGAGGTGGGCCTCCGGCGCTCTCACTGACCGAACGAAACGCAACAATGCAAGCACTGTTACTTCACGTCGGTTTTCTATGAGAGGGTGGTACTACCCTGAGCGAGTCGACCCATTCATGCTGCAACCAGCAATAGTTTCAGCATGGCTTACCACTTATAGACACATATAAGATGAATTTAAGTTCACAACATGAAAGTCAATAACATATCGTACCGACTCTATTCAATTGGTGCAAGGGTAAAGAGAGTAAGAAATATCTAATTTTTATTCTAGTTTAAAACGAAACAATAACATATATTGAACTACAATTAATAGGCAAATTTTATAAATATAAGTATCATATATGACATTATAATTAAATAAATTTAAGTATTAGGTAAATTTCGCTCCCGCACACCAGACTAGGCCGCCCTCGGCAGCAGTTCAAGCCTATGTCCGTTCCCTCGGCGTGCGGCCCTTGAGTACGCTGCTCGCACGAATACAGTGACACAAAAACTTTCATCACTGCAATACCATTACACATATCACGTCCACACACGTGCACGCACACATGCTTACACATGGATGTGAAAGGGTTTTATTTTTTCCCTTATCGAACTGAATTAGTTCAGACAAAAGAAATTATCCGACACGAAATACATATAAGAGCTATTGAGGGATATATGCTTGGTACACATATACATCTCACTAACTTATATACGTATAAATATGTAGCTTAACTTACGTTAACTCAGTTAGGTCGCGAATTGCATAAACTAGGCAACAGCCCAAGCCGAGGTGTGCCATGCACCCTTGAGCTAGTTGTCAAAATTAAATCGGCTAAGTGCGCTTGCCTTAGTAGTCCGGTGAAGCTGTTAAGGCCTTACTAGGCCAACAGCGTAGACAGTTCGAAAAAAAAACCCAAGAACGTGCTTTGCCGTGCAACAATAAAAAAAAAAGTATAACACTTTAGTAGCGGTGATGATGATCGTTTTATCAGCTCATAAATTTCGTTTAAACTAACTAACAACGTCTGAAGGAGCGAATTGCTGTTCTTTATTGTCAAAACTATTTTATTGTAAAAATATTTCCCATTCTCAGATTATTTGTACCTTCGCCAATTGCATTAGCAATTTAACAACTACTTTTAGTTATAAGTAAAGTATGAAAACGTTTTAAAATTTTTACACCCAAAGATACATACATGATTGTTTTCAATAATTTGTTGGCAAAACATGTTATGTGTTTGAGATAGCACTGCCCACTTCGTTGAGCGGTAAACATATTTACTTTATCAAGAGCTCTACAACTTTACAACTCTACAACTGCTCTACAACTCAATCATATATCGCTCATCGTTAAGCCGAGGTGTGCCGTGCACCCTTCTTAAGCGCTCGCCTTAGTAGCCTGGTAAAGCTGTTAAGGCCTTGCTGGGTCAATAGCGTAGTCAGTTCGAAAAAAAAAAGTTTTCGTTCGATCGTTTTTTATCCGACATACTTTGCAAATCCGACTACCACAAAAATGTCTTTTCATTTTTCGTATTAATATATAGCCTATATGATATTCACAAACAACGTAGCTTACTGTAGGTAAAAGAATTTTCAAAACACAAACTCACAAACTGCATCTCTTTATAATATTAGTAGAGACTAATATGATGTTAATACAAAAACATTTCATCTTACGTGGTAAATTACATAACAGAGAAAGTAAATAAGTAACAGAATTTCCTTAATGCATTTCTCTTAATCTATAGCTATACTAACATAATAAAGAGGTAAAGTTAGTGAATATGATTATAGGAGGTAATCGGTGCCGGCCCGAGGTAAGTTTTAGTTTGGAGCGAAATCCGATTATTGCGCCTCATGCTTGTGTTTACTGTATACCTAGAAGTTCTATGTACCAGTATGGAACCTGGACACGACTAGTTATATACTGTAATTATGTCACATACTAAATGGTGCCTGCGGCTTTATTCTCTTGAAAATGTATTTGCTGTTGTTTCATGACTATTGTCGCAAGTCATACATATTATGAATGCCTATAATACATATATAGCCTTTAGGTAAATCCTAATAAGACCCAAGACATCTTATTGACAGTTCTAAGATGACTATAAAGATTTTTTTAAACACAATTCCTGTTTATCGTCTTTGATGGGGCCATTCTTCCTATTCCTATATATTCTACAACAAAAAATGCGAATTTATGTTGATAAAACTTAAACCAAAGTAAAGCTTCAAAAATTGAGTCGGATAATGTCTACATCTGCTGGTTGCATAAGAAGGCGTAGAAATGTTCTCTCAAGTACTATTAAAATTTCGTTTCCACAAATCCTTTCGATTTTTGATTATGCCGTCACTTGCTATTTAGACACTAGCGAAGCTCAACTTGATAAACTTCTATGTTTTTGTAATACACATGTACATGTCTAGCATTCGTAAATTTTATCGTCTCTCATAATTTCGTACCAGGCTTTCGTAGTCCCAGTGAGACTTCGCCGGAATGCTCACACGCTGTTTATTTTTTTTTCATATCAAAAATACTTTATTCAGTTTAGGCCCTAATAAGGCACTTATGAACATCAACTACCACCGGTTCGGAAGACAACCCAGTCATCGAGAAGAACCGGCAAGAAACTCGATCGGGTACATTTTTTCAACATATATTTCCAATACATAATACAATAGCTTTTAGTGGATGCACAGAGAGGAGTCAATGTCAGACATCACCATCATTCACATACTGATCTACTCTATAATATCCTTTTGAAACTAAAGCCCGTTTGACATGGCGCTTAAATTTACAGTCCGGCAAATCGGTAACATGCTTTGACACTTTATTGTATAACCTAACGCTATTACCTAAAAAACTATTAAACTGTATACTGTATATTGTTTCTCCTTTACAATACTCTTTAACTCTTTCTTCTTCTTATATGAAAAATGTTTGAAGTTCCATCGCTACACACACAATTTACAATTATCGGAGAACATAATGCTAGAAGACGTTCCTACATACCACACATTCTTGTGCAAATTCTTACGCAGTTACAGAACGCTCGAGCTGTTGCTGTGAGATAGGTGCAAACAGTAAATACATATATTTATGTATATTTAAAATTCGGTCATCAATACTACCTACTTCTCACTTTCATATTACGTTAAGATTATAGAGATATATGGGAAAATTACACGCAAAATCATAGGGTTTAAAATTAAATAAATCTTTTATTACCTCAATTGTGTGATACGATTTAGTGTCTCTCAAAATAGCCCTCCTGGTAAATTTTTTACATTCATTCTTTAAAACTTAATCTAAAGTTTAAAATTCAAAAATCTTTATTAATAAACTATTAGGCATTTGTTAGACTTTTTTTCTACAAAGGCCATGTAAAAACAAAGTACTAAAAATAAGATCAAATTTGGTACATTTTTAAGAAAGTTATGTCCAAATAACTAAAAATGATCTTTTGAACGAGTAATACTTTTTTTTCAACGTCGTGTGCCTCCTATCTCTAGCCTATCTCTCTGGCTTTACCAATGCCTTCATTCGCATGAACCAAAAAAATATTATCGTTATTTTTTTATAATAAATATTTTTCATATTATGGTTAATTTTATACTTACATATTTATTGCAGAACCTTTCTGTATATAATATTTGTAACTTAAACGATCGGTTGTAATTAGATGTCGAAACTACATATAATAAGAATGGGGGGGATTTCCCCACGTTAAAAAAAAAAAAAAAAGGTGGTAGAGCGACGCTAAGGCTATTACTGATTTCGTTATGAATGGGTCGGCTCGTCCGGGGTAGTACCACCCTCTCACAGAAAACCGATGTGAAGTAACAGTGCTTA
Source organism: Antheraea pernyi (assembly GCA_015888305.1). NCBI lineage: Eukaryota > Metazoa > Arthropoda > Insecta > Lepidoptera > Saturniidae > Antheraea > Antheraea pernyi. The sequence continues at coordinate 8,335 of MU159208.1, forward strand.
CATTGTTGCGTTTCGTTCGGTCAGTGAGAGTGCCGGAGGCCGACCTTCCCACCTTCCCTCCCCTCTCCTCTCCCTTTCCCCTGCCTCCTTCCCCCCATCCTCCTAACACAGGTTGTGACTCTCATGGTGTTACTAGTGTCTATGGACGGCGGTGATTACTTACCATCAGGTGACCCGCTTGTTCGTTCACCTACTATGACATAAAAAAAAATAGAAATGTCTATCTGTTTGTATGAACACGCATCACTGCTAAAGTACTGCGTTCACGATAAAACCTCAATAAGAAAATCATAAAGCATAAAGTCGAGAGTAACTTAGTCTTTGTTTCATAAAAATCGGTCCACTCTATCAAAAATTATTGTAATATGAATGACGGCTCTAGGTAAATACGAGAGAAAGGTAGTAATCTTTATTTAATACTAGCTGTTACCCGCGGCTCCGCACGCGCTTTTTAAAAAATGTATTAAAGAAATGGAAAATTGTGAGTGGGTGTGTACATTACAGAAAAGTTTTTTCAAAAACATTTGTAACTACGACACTCACGCCAACTGTAACATGTAACGTGTACATTAGATATATGAATACAAATAGTATATCGAGTGGGATGGGATTTATCATCAGCAACATAACTGGAACTTCAACCTACTATATACCAAACTCAGTACTCACTAACACTATATAAGAAAGTAATGAAAATTATAAGCTATACATTATCGAACAATATATCTTAAATCTTTTATTTTATAGATAGATATAATATGCCCGTATTGTCGATATACTTAAGTTATTCTTATACGTTGCTATAATAACTGAGTTATGTAGAAGCAAACGTGGTAAATAAGACAATATGGCCGCCAAATTGACCAAAAAGATGATATAATTCATATTACATACAAATATATGACTTTCAATTATGTATATTTATTCTTGGAGTCAGTAAGGCACACGTCTCACGTCATCAATTTCACATGGACTAATACATAGGTAGCAGTCAATCACTACATAGTGTACCAATTCAAATAAAAAGAGAATCATTAAAATCGGTTCATAATTAACTAAAATATCGATTAACATGCATGAAAAAAATATATACAACCGAACATAGTAACCTCCTCCTTTTTCGAAGTCGGTTAAAAAAGTCCTCTGTCAGCTTATCTGTTCGCGATAAAGTCAAAAACTACCATTTTCATGCTGTTTTCACCAGTAGATAGAATGATAATTCATGGGGAAGGTTTAGGTATAATTTGTCAAAGTTTTCATTTTATTATCCGGGCGCGACAACGTCTTCCGAGCCCGCTAGTTATCTGCCCGTAAAAGCCCCGTGAAAGTCGGTCCAATCAATTAGGAGATAGTAGGATATTGCGGACAAAGTCTTGAGAAACAAAATAAAATAGTTACTTCTTATAAGGTGAGTTATCTTCCAGTGAAAGTCCCGTGAAAATCAGTTCAAGCATTACGGATATTCCACTGCGGCCGAAGGCGAATAAAAAACCTAAATTACTTTTTATAAGGTCTGTTATCTACCAGTAAATACCCCGTGAAAATCGGTCCAACCATTTTGGAAATAGCCATGCGGACGAAACCGCGGACAAATAAAATAGAACATGTCAACCGCTATAATTTCGGCTATCTGGCAGTAAAAAGTAAAATTCCCGTATATTTACGTCATTTACGTCGTATATTTGCATTAGGTCCCGCCGTTTTGGAGATTACCCGCAACAAACAAACAAACAGAGAAATATACTAATATAAAAATATAAAGTAAGTATAAAAAAAGTTTTTTTTGGTCATTTGTAGCCATATCCATTCATCAAAAAGTTGTTATTTTAATTGTACACACATAAACTTTATTTTTATAATACGTAATAGAGAACAAATAAAAAATTAGAAATAAAAGTAGTATAAACTTTTTCCATAGGAAAACAAAATAAACTTCGAAAATGTTTGCGATAGAAACTTACCACGTTACCATGGCAACGTATATAATACTAACGCTAACGAAATCTTTATTTGAACAATTTTGTTTTATGATTATGAAGACTAAAAAAATAATAATGATGGTTAAAATAATGTACGACATATTATATAGAAGATTTGGCGCTTATGCCTTTATTGTAACTTAGACATGGAATAAAATTGATTAAAGGATATATAAGAAATACCTATATTGACAACTTCAGAATTGGCAGTATGGATTAATTCCTTCGCCTGTCCTATTGAACGAATATTATTACTACTACTAACGAAATCTCTCAAAAGGAAAAAAGTGCCCGATTTTGAAACGTTCTTCATTGGTGCTCTGCTTCTATTGGTCTTAGCGTGATGATATATAGCCTGTAGCCTTCCTCGATAAATGAGTTATTTAAAACCGAAGGATTTTCTCAAATCGGACTGGTAGTTCCTGAGATTATTAATTACTTTTTTAAGGTCTGTTATCTACCAGTAAATACCCCGTGAAAATCGGCCCAAAGTAATGCGGACGAAGCCGCGGACAAATAAAGTAGAATATGTCAACCGCTATAATTTCGGTTATCTGGCAGTAAAAAGTAAAATTCCCGTTAAAATAGGTCCAGTCGTATTGGAAATTACCCAGGACAAACAAACAAACAGACAAAATATAATAATATAAAAATATAGACAAAGTATAAAAAAAGTTTTTTTTGGTCATTTGTAGCCATATCCATTCATCAAAAAGTTGTTATTTTAATTGTACATACACAAACTTTATTTTTATAATACGTAATATAGAACAAATAAAAAATTGGAAATAAAAGTAGTATAAAATTTTGAATACGAAAACAAAATAAACTTTGAAAATGTTAGCGTTGATACTTACCACATAACTTCAGAATTGGCAGTATGGATTAATTCCTTCGCCTGTCCTATTGGACGAATATTATTACTACTACTTACTACGTTACCATGGCAACGTATATAATAATAACGTAATCGCTCAAAAGCAAAAAAAGTGCCCGATTTTGAAACATTCTTCATTGGTGCTCTGCTTCTATTGATCTTAGCGTGATGATATATAGCCTATAGCCTTCCTCGATAAATGAGCTATCTAAAACCGAAAGGCTTTCTCAAATCGGACTGGTAGTTCCTGAGATCATAGCGTTCAACCAAACAAACAAACAAACAAACTCTTCAGCTTTATATATTAGTATAGATTATAAAGCTGGAGCGTTTGTTTGGTTAAACACGCCAATCTCAGGAACTACTAGTCCAATATGAACAAGTATTTCAGTGTTAGATAGGTCATATATCGAGAAAGGCTATATAGGCTACATATCATCACGCTAAGACCTTGGAGCATTGCAATAATGAAGAATGTTTCAAAATTGCCTTTTTCCCATTTAAGAGCTTCCGCTGCGTGTCGGCGTTAGTCCCAAGTAACTATTCTACGCGGACGACATCGCAGGCAAAAGCTAGTCTATACTAAAGTTATTAAGCTGAATGAAGGGTTTGTTTGTTTGGATAAACGAACTAATCTCAGGAACCACCGGTCCGATTTGAAAATATCATTCAGTGTTAGATAACACATTTATCTAGGGAGGCTACAGGCTATATAGAATGCTATATATCATGAAGAATTTTTCAAAAACGGGGTATTTTTTCATTTTGGTAACTTTCGATGCGTGTTAGCATTATTAGCCCAAAATAACTAATACACGCGGGCGAAGTCGCGGGCAGAAGCTAGTAACCAATATATTAATGTATAATTATAGCGTGGAAATTACTTAAATCAATTAAGACTAATTAGTTTGTTTTATCACGTAATAACTCTCACTGTGATTTGAATATGAATCTTTTATATTTTTTTAAGTAATTGTTTATTCTAAGCAATTATCTACTGCGTTATATTGTTTGACGGTTTAAGCATAATATTGCAACAGAGAACTTCTTCTGATAGTCGCTCTGTGCAGATTCTTATTCAAATTATTCCTTTGATTCGTCAAAAAGCAGGATTTTTTAAAATTCCTACAAAAGTACAGGTATGGGAATTTTTATATCGCTAAGTTGAGAAATAATTAATTTCCTATACAAACTTTCATCTACTATTCCTCACCTCCTTCAAATTTCATTTTCTCGAGTAGACTTAACCTTCTCTAAGGTTCAATCTATCGAGTATACCGAGAATCATTAAAACTTTGTTGGAATCTTATTTTATAGATGAAACATAACAATAATTCTGAAAATTTCAAATCGAAAATTCTATTTGTAAAGGTCGCTCAAGATTCTTAATACTTTCAACGTATACTTCTTTATACTTTTAACCTATGTTTTTTATGGCTGTTCATATGTATAGCACGAAACCTTACAAGTATATCATATCTGGAAATTTCGGCTAATTATAAATAGATAATTTAAAAAAAATCCCTTAAAGAACCTGTTCGTACGGGGTGGATGTGTGCATGAATATAAGATGCAATGTGGTACTTGGTTTTAGCCAATAAGTAATCAGTCGTAGGTTCAGTAAGCTTATTGTAGGAAGTGTCAATTTTAAATCTGGTTTAAAGAATTGAATCTGATTTAAGGTATTGGTGCTATTCTCTCTTAGTCCCATTAAGTATTATAAAGTGCAGTCTAGTTTTTTATATTGTTCGTGTTTTAATTGTTTGCACTTTTCAATTATTTGTATTATATGTTTATAAAATATTACATCAGCCTTTTTAATTGTAAATGCGATTCCAATAGTTACACATAAAATATGTACACTCACCCATATTTTAAATAGTATATAGATTCTTTAGCATTTGGCAAAAATCTCATATGATGTTAGATATAAACATACCAAGTCTAGAGTATTACTGGCTCTCATGTGTAACTGCCAGATGATACCAACAGGTGATTAATGATAGATTTTTAATTTTAGGTAGTTAGCCATAAGCCCTACCACCGTGTAAAATTTTGCACTGTTAGTCGATAAAATAAACCAAATTAACGTAAAATATATACGTATAATAAAATATCATATTAAAGTATTAAAGAAGATATTTCAAAGAAAAGTCGTAAACCAGATGATGGCATTGGGAAAAATATTGAATAATTGCATGGGCACCAAATATTATGTATATATTAGGTATTTACCCATGAAATTGCCGTTTTGCATGAACAAATTTAAACGAATTTTTTTCATGTATTTTTTATTTGTATTAATCGAAGTAATCACCCATGCAATCAATGCATATTTGCCAACGCAGTGGCGGTTTATTGATGCCCTTCTTAAAGAAATCAGCTGGACGGGAGGCAACAAATTCTTCAAAGGCATTTTGTACTGCCTCTCGGGTATTGAATTTTTTTCCCGCCAAGGAGTTATCCAAATTCTGGAAAAAGTAGTAGTGTGTAGGCGCAAGGTCTGGTGAGTAGGGCAGATGACAGAGAACTTCCAAACCCAGTTCTTGCAACTTGGAGACCGTCTGCTGTGCAGTATGAGGTCGCGCGTTGTCGTGCAGGAGCAGCGGGGACGAGCGATTGACCAATGCTAGTTGTAGATGTGCCAGCTTCTTCATCATTGTGTTCAGTTTTTCACAGTACACATCTGCAGTAATGCTCACCCCGATTGGTAAGAAGCTGTGATGAATCACACCGGCGCTAGACCACCAAACAGTGACCATCACTTTTCTAGGGGTAAGTTTTCGTTTAGGGCATTGTTTGGGTGCTGAACCAGGATCCAACCAACTTGCTGAGCACTTGCGGTTATCAAACAGAATCCATTATCCATTTTTCATCGCAGGTAACAATGCGGTTCAAAATTACTTCATTCGTCTGTGGAGCAGTGCAAGGCACGTCTCGACGCGTACCTCGGGCTGGCGATCATTGAGTTCGTGGGACACCTATTTGTCAAGCTTTTTTACTTTGCCAATTTGACGCAAATGGACCAATATTGTTTTGACGCTAACGTCGAAAGCTGCTGCTAATTCAGCCGTAGATTGTGTATCATCAGCTTCCACAATCGCCTTTAATTCGTCATTGTCGACCAAAGACTTCGGACGACCGCGAGGTTCATTTTTCAGGTCGAAATTTCTAGAACGGTAGTGAGCAAACCAATAACAGGTGGTGCGCTGGTTTGTAGTGTTAGTTCCGTAAACGTCGTTGATGTCGCTTACCTCTTGTGCCGCGTTGCTGCCACGACGGTGCCATATTCCATAATTACTCGAATTTTTAACGTATCCATGATGACAAAAAAGATTGAAATGCGATGAAAATGTAACACTAATCAATAAATAAATGACTAGGTACTTTTGGAAAAAGAATTCCATGTTTTTTAAATAAAATTAATTTGAAATTAGAATTCTTAGCCAAACAAAAAATATTTTTTTTTAAATGGCCAGTACTGCAGAACGGCAATTTCATAGGTAAAGACCTATTATATACATTTATTTTTCTGTTTTAGACTACGCGCGATAAAGCCTATTACAAACAATAAAACCACAATGTCACCTATAGAGCGTAGTAACTTCCTGGTTTTAATTATAATTTTTTTTTACAAATTCAAGCTTGAACCTGTCATAGTCGATGGAGTTATTTTTAGCTACTAAAGTATATTATTCAAACGTATTGTGTCGTCTAATATAATATATAATATCAGAGAAAAATTCATGATGTAACTTACTTTACTTACACTTTAATTATCTATATTAACAGTAAGATATAAGAATATGTAAGATATTTTACAAATTATCATTAACTTGGGTACTTTATTCATATATTATAATATTTTATACTTTAATCGACGGTATCAAACATTGAACTTGTCATATACTGACTAGATAATAAATAATAATATGTTATTCTAATTACGTAAGTATGTATTACTTCTACTTGATTGATGTCGGACGTGCAGAGTCAAACGTAAGAGTTATAAAACCATCATTGGCAACACCAAAAAAATACATATCTTTAAATACTTATTTAAGGTTTTCTTGTTGTAACTTTATTAAAATTATAATTTATTTTAAGTTATATTTTTTTTAAATGTACATTATAAGAAAATATATACTGGCAAGTTTTCGATGATAAGTGGATCGCACAGCGGATGGGTTTGTACATCACGTCACGTCATCGTACGCGTGGCAAACGCTAAGAGTGGCCGCGTCACCTATACGAACTTCACTAACCCGATAATCATATACCCTGCTCGCTCTTTTCGTATCGTTTTATAAATTTACGAGCGAGATAGTATAACGTAGCGGCCAGCGGCAAACTTTATCCGATGCACAAGTTCCTGAATCCCGTTTGGTTCGCGCGCCATTCTCTGTTAGCTGCTCAGTTGTCCGACAGCCACAGATAGCGGTGTACGTGTTCACTTTATCTGAAATAACTTTCCGCAAGTTCGTCATGATGTTGCACTGCGTCTTTGTGATATTGGCCCTCGTTGGTGCCACGTTCGCCGATTCAAAAGAACCTGAATTCAAGATTGATGTCGTAAGCGTACCCGAAGGATGTACTACCAAGTCTAAAGATGGTGACATGCTGACCATGCACTACACAGGCACTCTGGCTGATGGTCACAAGTTCGACTCCAGGTACGTGCACTTTTCCTAAATTTGTGTTAGCGATTGTTTTGATCGAAATTTAAATATTTTCTATTTTTTAATCAATTAACCGAAGGAAACCATGTTTAAAAAATCAGTCTAATATCAAATACTGCAGCTACAGCGATATAGAAATATATTTTATAAAAGAAAATTAATAAGTAAAATTCTAATAGAAATATATTAAATTTATACTGAGGTTTAAAAGCAAGGTTTGTGAAACTCGTTAAGAAAATTCCTAAATATTTCTATAAAGTTTCACCGGTAACTTGTTCCGGTGTTGCGTCGACTTGCAGCCGTACACACGGCCTATTAAGTTAGGGATGTCTTGTACATGAAGGTATATTTTTTATTCTTCATTTTATACTTTTTATAACTAAAATGTCCAAGTTGTAAGTAGTATATGTTTTTTTTTATTTCTGTTAGGTTTAAAAATGTAGAGTATAGCTCTACAACTCTACAGCAAATAAAATGATAAATTTAGAAATGATGAGCTGTAGGTAAACGTATACATCGTAAGAAGTGTTAAATGATTTGTCCTCATACAATTATACTGGAAGACATTTACAGGCAACATATTGTCAACGGAAAAAAAGTTATTTATGCATTCATACATTATTATAATACATAATCACGAAAAGTTACTATCAAACGACGTCCGATTGTCCCTATTTCCTGTGATGTTTGTGCAGGGAACTGCTATCATAAAAACAGTTATTTATCGCCACGGTACTTTATGCCGTTTTTTAGGCTTATCACGTCACAATTGGACTACTGGTGGCAGCTAATATTTAAATGTTATCAGTTGAATAACTTGTGAAATAAATGACTATGATCTATTTACAAATTATAACGGTTTTACTGTTTTAAAAAATAAGAGGTAGCGAACTTTTTAGTTCGTGCCCAGATAGGAGTGACCGTAAAACTGTGGCTCTGAAGACCGGCGCGCGTGGTTCGGTTGTGAAAGGAGATGAAGGGATTAATTTTAATAACTCTTCAGAACACTCGCCATGATACAGACTTTTTTCGGATTTCTTTAATCGTTTTTTTTTTCTTTATTCCCTGCTACAAACCGGAAATATCGGTGTAGTATAGTCTTATGACAAAACCATAGCATGTTGGGTACGGTTTCTTATAAGACCGCCTACTCGCTTCTATTCTCAAATTGAAAATCTATCGTCAAGCACCCTATATGTATGTTCCGGCTGCTACCCTTGAGAACTGGTCGTCCTGTAGATCTAGCGTGTTACCCACTTTAGACCACGTCATAATTTAACATCGGTTGAGACAGTAGCCAAACAGTAAACCCAAAAAGTATTTTTTTTTAAATCGTAATATTCTACTTGTTACTGTTTCGGTTAATGAGTTACATTAAATGTATAAGTAATTCATGTAAATGTATTATTTTCTATTGAATTTATTTAAATATATACTTATGGGGATAGCGAAAGCTTTTACTCTTTTAACTTTAAGTCCATCCCAAGAGAGAATTTGAAATAGAAAAAAACAAAATTCAAAATACTTTGAAGTACATTTTTGTATAATACCAACAATTGGTATAAAAATTTAATCAGTAATCTCATAAATGTGCTATAATAATAATTAAATAAAGGATATAAATGAACGTAATTTCATTTGAATTTCAGTGATATTTGAAAATAAAAACATACCTTTGTAAAATTAATGTAATAAACTCGCGTATTGTGGTAAATCAAATCAATTTTAAAATAACGAAATAGTACCTTTTTTAAATCATCTTTACAATTAAATTGTGTGGTAGTTTATAGTTATTAAATAATATTATACAAGATCATTCTAAAATGTGAACAAATATTGGAATAACACACAGGAAAAAAAAGTAATATATATCAAAAAACAACAATGTACGTTGTATATACTCCATACGTAGTTTGGTCCATGTACTGAACGTCGATGTATGTAGCGATCTCGCTATTTTAAACAAAAGTTCGCCAGTGTTTAATTTACAGTTCAACGATTTTTAGCGCAGTTAATATACATGTTGCAGGCATCGGATTTAATCGGTCATTAATTTGTTGATGTAGCTTCATAATTGAACTATAACTTCATTAGTAATCTAGTTTAGACCACATTCTTATCAATTAACTAATACTTTAAATGACGTAACAACTTTTTTTAAACTTTTTTCAAATTTTTAACTGGATAAAGAATAACAGTTACAGACTAACTAATTGCTAGCATTCGCTTGGATTGACTTAATAAGTCTTGTTAAATATAAGGTATAGTATCAAAAGGGAGGATAATTTCCATTTGTTGTTTATTGCAATGGGTTTTATGTACATTTGGAATCAATATAAAAAATACTTTTCATTTTGGTCACCTATGAGATTCTGTTCTCAAATTGCGCTTAAGGTGGCTACAGACTTTTCGCCTTTTCTTCGATTTGTATTTACTTAGAAGCGTTCATTTTACTACGGTTGCAGTATAGTATATATATGTTGATTTGAAAATCCAACAAGATTTACACTAAGACAGTCCAATACACATAATAAACACATTTAGAGATAATAAAATCTATATAAGCGCAACCTCAATTATAATAGGCGGTTACCACTTATTGCATGGTAGAGCAAATAACTTAATTAAAAACAAAAACTAACTTAAGAACGTGTACGAATCCTATTTCATCTCAACTTACTTAAGCATATCATATCTTTATATTTGTTGAGACTGAGTAATGTAACCTAGGTCATTACTATCGGACACTCCCAGATTTTGTTACAATTATGCAGATTTCGATTACCTATAAGATTGTTTCCTCTTTCGTTTAGTTATTTCTTGTTTTATATTAATTACGAGCAATTTTTGTATATTTTTATATTGTTATATACTCAGGATTTCGGAAACGGCGTCAGCGATTTCCGTGACACTTAGTATGTAGGTGGTTTCAGGGACGATAAATCGATCTAGCTAGATTTCGTTCATAGAAAACTTTTGTTTATCTGAGTTTTCAGGCAATGTAAAAATATAGCTAGAATATAAAGGTAAATTTCGCAGCCGCTGTCAAAACAAAAATAGCTCGAATGGAAATCGGCTGCTTTGAAAATCCGTCTAACCCCATTTCCAATCCGAGTGAGACCAAAAGAGACATATCTTTTTTAATATTATTTTTTTGATATAACATGCTAATTTTGTGATGCAAACCTAACAGTTTATTTTTACTTAAAAATGTTTTTTAAAGATCCGAGCTAGGCTCAGTCGTCCAGGTACTAATTATATATATATTTCAATTGAAAGTTCATGTTTTATGGCTTGGGAACAGACAATAGGTATATAAAATGCTTCATATGAAGCCTTGACGTATGCTACATCTACATGAGCATGGAGATGTTTGAAAATCACCATTTTCTTAATGAAACAGTTAAATAAACGGAATACCTGCGACATGCATCGCATACTACCGTATATTGCGTATAAATGAACAATCTGTTAATTAAAACGTTGCACCGATGATCCAATAAAAAAACTGGATAGGAAATAATAGTGTTACTGGATCTGGATATGAAATAGAATTGTATTCATCCTCTGGGTAATATCACGAATTATCTTTTATATACCTCACTATAGCCGGTAACCATTTTCTATTTTACTAAATATATCACGACTACTTGGTGTCCTGGATCTCCTTTGTGTTCTTCTTTATGACCGATATTTAGTATTTACAAGTGCAAGAATATATCATATAGTCGGACCACTATTAGGTCCTATAACATGGAGTCCTTCAAGCGTAACATGTAGAGACATTTACGCAGGCCGGCATGACAACGACGACCGCCGGAGGGCGTATCTTTTGGTAGTTGCTGTTGTTTTTCGATTGTGCTATGCTTACCATCAGTCACAGAGCAGTCACATCGCCGTGCTACAATAAAAAAAAGATCATGTCTTAACGTTTGTTAAATTGGGATTTTTTTTAAATAATAATAATATTTTAATGTTCCAATTCAATGTGTACATAATATACAGTAATATTGGTATCTGCACTGGTTACAAACCGTATCGCAGACATCACAATTTCATATAATGAGAACTAAACAAATAGTGACATAAACATATTATGTAATAAATAAAAACTTTAATATTTGAATACTATAGTTCCAGTAACTGGTTGCAATTATTATGTGATGGCTATTGTCTGTAAGCTCTCTAAATCATCTTAAATGAAGAACCAAAAGTGACTTTGCTTTGACGTCAAAATTCGATATTGATTTAATTAGTATATACAGTAATTCTATTGCGATAAATGTATTTCTCGATAAACAGAAAGTAGCGTAACTAATTCTTATTATTTGCAAAGAAATAATCCACAGTTATGTGACCCAGATAATATAAAGAAACACGTATAAACAATATTATAGTGAGTTACGAATCATTCCAAAAGAGTGAAAAATACATTAATTACATCTTCGATAACATAATACAATTTATATATAGTTTTGATTTTGAAATCATTTGATTTAGTATTATGTAATTAAGAAGGAAAAATCAAAAGTTAGGTTATTTATTATTAGGTACAGAGGAAATCATTTTATTATCTCTTAGTCCAGTTACAAATTCAGTATTCTGAATAACGTGCTTCTTAAATAGATGGAAATATAAAAAATATGGTTCTGTGAATTTTTATTACCGTTTAAAAAAGCTTTTAGGAATTTAATAAAGTGTCGGAGGACTAAGAAGGCTTACGCGCTCATGAATAGCTTGAATCGATTCGATTGACTGAGAAATCATAATGCACATAAAGTATTGCAACTTGTGCATTGACGTACGTTTTAAATGAATACTTTAATGCTATTAACTAAGAGAACAATTGAAAATGTAAACAAAATCTGTATACATTTTTATTTTATACAAAAATCTGATAACTCCGAGAGAAAAGTTAATTTACATAAGAGAATGTACAGAACAAAACTTATAATATATACGGCATACAGAACTACAATATTCTGAGTACCACGTTGGATACCTACATGGAAATTATTCACAAATACAGAAACTCACGCATAGAAGGTGCGCGAATAAGAATTGCTCTTGAAGACTAAGATGTATGCTTAACTAATAAAAGTTTACCTTGTTTCATACAAAAGGGTTAAACTTTCGTTATTGCCTTTCATACGTTGCGCCGGTGTGAGAAAATTTACCGTTTAATTATCTAAAGTCGAGCGCGGTTGTTCTAAAGATTTTACTCATTTCAATTATTGCTTGCTCCAAACAACATACACGAGCCATGCGGTTATATAGCATATCACTAGTTGAAGTCCATGACTTTGTTTTAATCGCTTTGATAAAAAAATAATAAGTCTTGGAATAAGTAAGAAAATACATTTCAATTATTTTTAGAACCGCATCTGTCAATCTGTCTGTCTGTTTGTTTGCATACGCGTCACTGCTAAAGTACTACGTTCACAATAAAACCTCAACAAGAAAATCACAAAGTACATCTTCTAATAACATTTACCCTTGGTTTTATTAAAATCGGTTCACTCTATCAAAAGTTATTGTAATTTTAATGACGACGCGACTTAAGTACGAGGGAAATGTAGATAAGTAAATGGACTTAATGTTTTCAAATGAGTTTATTAGTCATTGTTGTTTTACATTAGGTTCCACGTGTACGGAGTCGAGGGCACAGCTAGTTTTTAATAAAGTCAGAACAAGAAAATTGTTACTTTGTTTGTCCATCAACAAGATACTATTATTAGTACAATCCAATGGATTATTTGGAGTCTTCGTTCTATAAAATCATACGGGATGTAATTAAAAACTGTACTTCTACGTGATTATCAGTATTTGAACTACTCATAACCTCACATTTTTTTATTTCATTTCCCTTTATACTTTTCTATTGTATGAACTGTATACTAGTTTAACTTCTCTTAGCTTCCTTTTCTTTTTATATTTCTTAAATATATTTGATTATCCATTACGTTTCCTCAACTACATGTATGTGTATGCTTTTATAACCTTTGCAGTGTCAATACAAACTAACAGTTTGAAACAAAACTGTCACGATATTTTCGTAGTGAGCAGAATTGACACTGAATTCATTAATTTTAAAAGCCGAGTATTCAATTTTCATTATCTGTGCGAAACGACATGGTCCGTTTAATTGATCCAAATGTAGGCACTAGAATAGCAAATCGGGACAGAAACAATTGCAGCGTACAATATATATATATATCTTGGTTCTTTTTCGGCCATGTGAAAGAAGGTAAAGTCATTGTTTATTTATATAAACTTTTTTTGTACACCTTTAAACACACATGACGTACATTATACCGTTATACATATATACACAGATACTATACACACAACGATATTATACATACAACGTCAGATTATGTGGTTAATCCAAACGGGTTTATGTATAATAGCAAACTCTTCAAAGAGAAGAATTAGGGACGTTTTGAGTGTAACACTAATCAATATCATTCAGTCAATGCACCCGATAGGATGACGATTATTTCCTAAGGGATGAGTCTAGTCTTGATATGGGATACCACATGCGTCGATACTTTGACACCCTATCTTCCAGTCACGTCATTGAGAGCTAAGAGTGCAGATTCGTCAGAAAGGGCTCTTGATAGGGGCTACATATTTGCGTCATTTTGAGTTGAGTCGGTCGGTTCTCATTCAGTGTATAAGCATTCCGATATAACGAGGCAAAAGCAACACGATGCCATCCACTAGCTATTGTTAAAAAAATCTTAATACTCTTAATTCTTTTTGGGTTTTAATGATTAATCACGATGTCAATATTTGTTGTCACGTAGTGGCTTACGATTGTAACACTCTAAATCTACAGAAGGATTGACAGTAGTATACACCAACGGGTGCTTGGCGAAAATTTTCAACTTGGGTGTGATAGTTTGCCAGGCATTAAAAAGCTCTACACCATGTTACGCTTACATGATGTTTTTCTTCACTGGGAACTCCGGTTTATTACAGAGACTTGAACCTACTACTCGACATTCCGACAGAGGAAAGACATACCATTTCTTTTATCGATATATCCCAGGGTTCATAAACTGTAACCTACAAACTGCATGTAATTATGTACCTATATAGAGTTATTTTTGTTTTCGTAAATATGATATTTTAATTCCAGCTCGTAGAAATTCTGAATCAAGTTTTACCAGTGAGTAAAACATGAAGGTTCTGAGTGAATATTTCATTGTTGCGAATTTTCCGTTACAGAAAACTCTTCCATAAACTCATTAGTCAATACATATTAATGAGTCTATTTATATATAGGTCACTGAACGCACATTGCCTTGAACCGTATTCAAATAATAATTACTGTCGATAAAAGTATGTCTGGTATAAATAACTATAACGTTCATAAAATACTTTGACTTTACTGTTTTAACTTCACATGTGCTACATATTTCCGGTCTGATAATAATACAATGTTATAAATTCAAACGACGCGTTGTTTTATTTATAACGGTGTATATATACGTTGTAGTGGCGAAGTTTAGTAAAAGTTGGCCTTTGTGCCGGATTATCATATAATATGAAAAAGAACATTCCGCCGCGTCGCACCGCCCCACGTCTCGCTCCGACCGCACTGGCCAGAGTATACCATCCTGTAACTTTTTAATTGTCTCCACGGAATAGTCCCAAACCTCGTCAGCTAGCTAACCGAAGCTAATCACGGTCTTCTTTTTACTCTTGGCACCTTCTCAACAATATTTTCTTTTAAAATTAAGTACAGTCTTCGTAAGCGCAAGCAAGCGCACTTTTATTGTACTTTTTTTTTTCGAACCGACTACGCTATATATAGGTCTTAACAGCTTCACCGGACTACTAAGTCGAGCGCTTAAAGCACTCAGCCGATTTTATTTTGACATTTTTATTGTACTAACAACCGTTAGCAATAACCTTTAGCAATCAATAATAAAATACAGCTTAGCATTAGCTGGTTTTGGAAATAGTAAAGTAGTTAGCATAAAAAAATATCCACACATGTACTGTGCCAATTTTTATTTACATATTTATTTACATTTTATATTAAAGTTACACATGTTATACATATTAAAGTTATACTTCTTTTAACTTCGTAAATTTTTACGATGCGCGCGCACACCGTCACGAAAAACCGATACCCTGAAGTTATTACGGTGCGCGCGCGCGCGCGCCGTCACGAAAAACCGACACCCTGAAGTTAGCTATAGTCAACATTTTATTTCTTTGTATTAAAACTTCTAATGTATTAAATACTTTTTTTCTATTGTTAGTGTCGTTTTTTCAACAAACGTAGAATAAGGTGAAAGATAAAATTTTTGAAAAGATTTTTATCTTGTTACGCCAAAGAAGTATAACTTCTAACGCGTGTACATAAGTACACACATACACACACTTTTTTTTATAGTAACACGGTGTTGGAGTTTATTGTAAACCACTACGGTGTACATGTTCGACATAATTTCGAGTGAAATCAGACAGAAATATTTATTTTTCTTATTCACTAAATTATATATCGTTTAAGCATTTTGAACATAATAACACTATGTTTTTAACGTGCATATGAGTTTTGATAACTCTACGATGAGTGGAATTTAGGTTACAATCGGGTTGAGTTAACTGTACGTCTGACGAATATGCGACGCTTCGTCGCTTCTATGTTGACCTCCCAGTTTTCATTAAGCACCGTTCAACGAGTTTGTACAGACAACACTGTTTGTTATATATATATTTATTACTTTTTGTTTAATTTTCGCATTATTTTCCTTTTAAATCCTAGTCCTCCTATACATACCACAGAAGAAGAAAAGATAAAATTAATAGTTGTAATTGTATATTAAAAGATTTTTTTACTGATCATGTTAAATTTTTATTTGATAGCGATATTGTACGCACACTTGTGGAATGTCATCAGTGCGAATTATAGACAGTTAATCATTGTACAAAATGAAATTCTAAATAATTTCTGGTACATTCAGAATTAAAGAAATATGCAGGCTCTATTACATAAGTAAAAGTCAGTAATAGCCATATTGTCAGGTTTTATGTACATGTACATATATATAGATACATGTGTGTCTTATTAACGTATACATGCATGCTTTAGCTAACTTGGTTAGATTAGTTAGATGCGCGTTTGTTGCAATTAAGCCTTAAGCTGAAGCTGCTCATAGGCCCTTGTACTTACTTTGTCATTCGGTTGAGTGCCGTGAGCGCTCGCCAAAACAAGCCCGTTAAATCTGTAAAAGCGGACCAGACTAATAGCGGATAGTCAGGTCGATTAAAAACCTTTATTATTCTAAAAATAGTATAATATGTTATGAAAGTTTAGAAAAATAGGAAACGGATTTAACTCAAAAACAAGTAGATCCATTTTTAATTTCGTACACAGAATAAAAGATTATACCGATATAAGAATACAGAACATTGGTTTTTGAAATGGTAAAAATTTATCCATAGACGATTTCAATTAAACTTTTTTGTAACATTTATAACTTATAGTAGTTACAAATAATACGTTTGAGAAATTAGAAATTTACGAGACAAAAGTAATTACTGTGTCCTAAATGCTTGCGGGCTCTCAGCCACAGTTAGTAGGAATGTATTATTCTGCGTATAAATATGCGAAAATAAAAGTATTCAGTACCTTTTTTCCTTGTTTGCCAACTGATTTTCTCTATACTTGGTTATTAGTAGAGAACGATCTTTAGTGTTATCAATAAAAAAAAAATTAAAATGTTTTTTTCCATACCATTGACAAGTCGAAACCCGTATTCATAAATCTCTATTCGTCATACTTCACGGTCCTTATGTCTACAACCTACAACATTTGTAAGATACTCGATACAGTATTACAGTTATGTATTTATTTCATCTATTCATTGTATTTTTAGTTATATCTCAATGTTAAGTTTATTTTATTATTTAGTTAATTCATTTACTTTTGCTTGTTTTATAATGGATTGTGGCGTTAAGTTCGCCAATGTACGAACTAAAAAGTGGTATAAAGTATTCACTAATTTGTAAATTATTTCATTCAGTTTTTAACATTTGGATAGTGTAGAAATACATATAACAAATATTGACACGCGAATAAAAGTTTATACCCTTTATTAGGGTTGAATTTTAACCACTGAGGGATCACTAGTATTATAAAATTATCCACCAATATTTGATGAACACGATATTGCAATGTATTTGCAGAAAATGGGAAATAATTGCATGAACTGAACGAATACAATAATTGGTACCGAAACCGGAGAACTTAAATGAAAATGGAACATTTTAATTGGAAGTGTGGAGTATAAAATTATAATTTCGTATATATTATAGTAGGAAGTACATAAGTTAACTATATAAGGTATGTTTTATTTTGGAATTTATCAAGATCTGAAAAAAATAAAGTTATTCACTTGAGAGAAATCCTTTCAAATGCTTCCTAGCTATTTTCACATATATACTCATGTAAAATATGTAAATAACTAATAAGAAACGTTATTATGCAGCAATTTAAGTTGCTTCCTCAAGAGCCTACATCTCATAAGCAAGTTTGTTGAACTCATTTAATCTTCACTTAAACTAATAGGCAGTGTTACTTTACAAGAGGCCATCTTGACTGACTGACTGACTTTGAACTACCATATAACGAATAACATTCAAATTTCAATATCGCATAATAATTTAAATTAAATATAATATTTTTATAAGCACTTTAATAATGGTTACGGATTGGGCAGATAGTTCGAGCACCATATCGAGCGGACTTTGATCTCAAAAGATTATTAGAGGATGAATCAATATATGGACGATGATGTAGTCTGGAATTAACAACTCTCTCTGTGCATCCGCTAAATACCATTGTAACCTGAACGTATTTTTGATAAAGTTTCTTGTAGGTTCTTCGCGATCACTGCATTGTTTTCCAAACCGGTGGATTTGAATTGACAAAATGGCGTTCCTGAGTCAAAAGGGCGTGATGAAAATTTTTTTGAAATCTTTAAGTGATTTTATAAAAACGAATTAGCAGATAAAAGGTGGAAATAACCTAATAGATAAATTATTACAGATTTATACGATTACATATGTTCAAAGGATAAGTATTGATTCATGTAATTTATATTACATATGAGGATATATTATAAAGGATGTTTTAATTTTAAGAGAAATTTGTCGTGTGGCCACACACACAAACATGCCCATTGTATCTAACTAGATAGCGACCACCATACATTGAGTAACATTCGCTATATCGGTACGTTTAGGCGGGATGTGTTCCGAAATCAGCCGGTGTCTATCCAGTAATTAAGTAGGTTGGTATCTGTATCCGACTGGATTGTGACCACCATACACATAATAAACCGGTTAAAGTGACTTTTATATCAGGCACAATGTATTTTATACTTCTTCACCAAATTACTATATAAAAGAGAGATAACCGTCTGAGAAGAATTACAAGGTTTTAGAATTCTTAGAGCGTTACATATTATTAAACTTATAGTGATTAGTCGTACCGACAATTCTATTGAACGCGACAAGATATTCCATTAACAATTTTGATTACTTTGTATTTGTGTTGTCCAACGACCGCCCAACCGGATGTAAATTTAATGAGAATCTTCCTGAAAGAAAATTAAGTTTCGAGTATGGATAGTCTAAAATGGTACGAATTAATTGGGTAAACAAGAGTCGACCAACGTAACTTAATTCCCATCTAGTGTGATATTCAAATTTAGCAATGATTAGTTCTGTGTTTGCTGTTCGCGGTGCCCCTGACAATTCTGAAATACTTACACCATTGTTCAATTTCTTTCGAAACAATAGTCTTCATTCGTTTGTTTTCGTTTTCGATTGCACTCCACAAGCTGTGTAATACGAAACGCAACATTCAGAAGAAGCACGGTAATATTACTTTTGGCGAATTAAATTTGTTTGTCACAACAAAATCTTACTTAATGTTAAGAAATGACGAGGTCCAAATCGGTAACACGCTAGAAAGAAGAAGGAATTAGCTTTTAAATGCATCTGCCGGAATGGTGCTTGATGCCATATGTTCAATCCAGGCTAACCTTAGAACAGTCCTACAACAATGGAATGGTCTCATAACGATGTTTTTCATTAGAAGCTTAGACTCATTAGTAAGGATTTAGACGTAAATCGATGGATGCAGTCTCCATACACGGTGTGAGTGCCTCAAAAACTACCTGAGTAAAAATGTATGACTAACATAAATTGGATACAAGGATGAGAGTGGTAGTTTAGCTTTGTGATGATGGTAACATTTTTATGCAAATTCTAAAGTATAAAGCCAGATATAAAGTATTATGATATAGTGACGATTATATGTAGATATATCAAATTCATGTAATTTGAACGTGCATACGGAAAATATTGACAACATCCTTCGCAATTATAATTAATGATTTCACTATCATTTTCCTAGCAGGCAAGCACAATCATTATATTAATGAATGTGAATAACATTTCGGCCTTTATTTTAAAGATTATTTAGATGCATTGTGCTCACAGTCTATTATTACATTACGCCATTGTTTCAACTTGAAACAAAAGATTGTTTCCTCCAAGGATTTTGACAAATGCAATTATGATTCAGCAAATTCGTTTATTATCTGATTTAGCATAATCTGTAATCTTTTTGTTTTGTATAAGACCAAGTAATATTGTACCTAGTCCGGCCATAAGTTCTGTTACAAATGAAAATACATTTTTTTTAAATGAAATAATGTAATATTATTAAAATTGATACCTACATATTTATTAGTCTCAGCAAAAAATAATTAATATTCTATTCGAAATGGCCACATCTGGCCTTTAATCTGTTTGGCCACGAATCTATGGATTTACGTTCTGTTTCCAAGGACAATTTCGCCACTGCTTGCTCCAAATATTTTTTAAGAGACATGTCATTTACAGCTTTCCACGTCCTCTAAAACTGATTATAATTTGAAGTCTAAAGGGTTGAGGTCTGGGCTAGATGAGGGCCAGTCTTCAGCTCTTATAAAGTCCGGAACGTTGGTTTCAAGCCAGGCTTGAGTAGTTCGTGCCTTGTGACCAGGTGCAGAGTCTTGCTGGAATCTCCACGGTACATTTTTAAAAATTGCTGAGAGGTTTTACAGCATGATCCAAGACTGTATCTTAATACACTTTGACTGAAATTTTCACTCCTTTTTCACAAAAATGTAGTTTTGTTACTCCTTGATAAGACACGCCCCACCAAACCATCACTGACGCAGAATGAGGACCACATTGTACCTTTCCGACCACTTGAGCAGCTTCTTTAGAACTGTGAGCGTACACTTTATCATTTTGCTTATTGTAGTGTTCTTCAATCGTGAAATTTTTTGTCATCGGTAAAGAGGATATTTCTGTGCCTTTCACCTGCGTATCGCGACAGAAGGCGTTTTGATCGATCCACTCTCTTTAATTGTTAAGATTGATTTAGGGCATGTCCCGTATATCGACGATAAGCACCGAGCTTCAGGTCTTGTTTTATAATACGCGACAGAATCCTAGCGGGAATCTTCATTTCTCGCGATAAGATTTTTTGCTTCCTAATGGCGTTTCGACGAATTCTGGCTTTAACAGCATTAACAGCCTATGTAGATCTAAAAGCACGTGGCCGCCCCGGTATTTTCTGGTCTTCGACAGAGGAAGTGTTGTTGTAACTGTTGATAGTACGATAAACGAACATACGGCTGATACCATGCTTTTGAAGTGTCTGGAGTATGACCGGCGGCTCCATACCCACTTTGTGCAAGGCGATCACTGCAATCCTATTTTCTTTAACGCCTCATTCCATATTGTAATTTGATTATGAACAGGAAAAAATATGTGAAAGGCGCAAAATCAAAAGAAGTTTTTAAATATAATATACGTGTTCCAAATTCAAAATAAATAAAAAGTTGAAAAAAAGAAAACTTTTTATGTAACAGTGTTTATGGCCAGACTAGTTATATTATATATATATATATATATATACTAAAGAACGTGTTTATTTGTCGACATGATCTTAGTATTTCTAGAGACGTCTTTATTAGGTAACTCCGTGGGTTGGGGACAGAAACGTGCGTACATCTGTTTCTTTAGTCATGATATCATCGCGTATGCACCGTATCTTCTTTAATATTGATATAGACATATCTAATCCCTCTCAAATTATACGAGTTTCCATATCAAAGGCGCAATATGTGTGTGCTAAAAATGAGACATTTTGAAATAAATACATCATCTTTATATAATATATTTCATATAATCAATATATTTTAGTATTCTTATTGTAATTTTTCATGTCGACTTTTATTTATGAAACAAAAACGGAAGCATTCGAAATATATGTTTGCATATTTAATTCACAGATATAAATGTCGGATAAGCGAATTTGAAATTACATAACTTAGAATTCTTCTTCTTCTTACCTTTATCCCACATAAGTAGGGTCGGTACAACATGTTTGTCATGGTGTGGTTTATGATTTGGCTTAATTTTTATTAATAATTTTTTTTTTTTTTTAAAAATAAATAAATATATTTTTTTTTACATAACTTAGAATTAACATTCTTTATTGTAAATCAGAAAAAAAGTAGTTTTAATATACATATAAAGCAGTATCTTCAGGACAATATTTTAATGAAGAATATAACACATATTTTTGGAATCATTCACAAGGGACGTGGTTCTTCTAGAAAATAGTAATTTAATAAATGGGTTGATGCGGTTTATTGGTCGTTAGTTCTGTTGAGAAAGTGCTATTCATGAGTAATAGGAATATTTAACTTTATTATTATTCTACATCATATACGTATACAATGTACATGTAGGTATTGTATTAAATTACATTTTTTGATTGAATTATGTGTGAGCCATGAAATCAGTTAACTGCGGTGCGGCAATTGCGGTGCGAGAGGAGTACCCGTGCACGTCAGGCCTGATTAACAACGATTGACGTGGCTTTATTACTCTGAGAGAAATTTACTCACATACATACGTGTACGTGTGTTCCAAAATGTGACTACTGATGTATTAAAGTAATTTAGAAATATGATCTACATTTTTATGACTTTCACCTATTAAGAGTGGAACACAAAGGATTTTTAATATTCCAGTTGATGCAGCAAGACAAACCATCATTAAATAATTTTTTGACATGGTTGCCTAATATGTAACTTTTCACTGTGCTTTATTATTCTTTTTGGGACACTTAATATCTTCTTATTACTACTCCATTATCCGCTATAGACTATCTCTTATTAGCTCTAAGTTGACTATTGTATTTCATATATTAAATTAAAAAATCAAATACAGATAAAAATGCTACACAAACTAACATATAATTAGTAGGCAATATAAATTACTAATGCTCGATTTCTGAGATACTCTGTTAAACTACCAATAGTTATTGACTCAACAAAGTTTCCATAAGATAAACTGGAAATAATAAATGGCCCGTTGAGCTTTACTGACATGTATCGTACGATTGTGTGTTCGAACCGATAACGCTATTGAACAGATAAACTACAATTAAAGTACCTCGGAAACCGGGCATAAATTAAGTGAGCACGAAAAAAAACCTGTTAACCTGGCTTAAAGGTTAAACATGTTCAAATTGAACAAGTTAATTACGTGACAGAAGAATACAAGAACGCAATTACGCGTGTCTGCGGTTTAAGTACAGAATTATATAAAATTTTGAAAACTAACAATGAAATAGCAATCTCTAATTAACTACAACACGCAACATGAGAGGAAAATAATACTCAGGGAAAATACTTCCAAAATAAGTTACAACATTGGCTTCCAAAATTACGGCAATTTCATATAGTAAATAATAATCTTATTTTTCTCTATGGCAATTCGATTCTTTAATCGATATATGATCTCATCATTTTTTTATTGATAAAGTGGCGATTTAATATCATGTCGTTAATCTTTAGAGGTAGCTTTTGATAAAATATAATAATAGAAATATCAGAGTAAATTACCTGTAATCATTAAACATTAATTTCATATTGATGGAAAAGTTTTCTTTATCAGTTACCAAAAGCATGCATTATCACTATTGATTCAAATAATTGAAAATAATAGTAATCAATTAACTAATACTTTTAGTTAAGTTCGTTAATACGTTTTTTCCTTTATCTCACCAATTTAACTAACACAAAAAAGCAGTCGATTTTACAAATATTTTTTTTTTTTTTTTTTTTTTTTTATATCATAGGTGGCAAACGAACAGGTGGGTCACCTGATGTTAAGTGATCACCACCGTCCATGGACACTCACAACCCCAGAGGAGTCGCAAGTGCGTTACTACCCTTTGGGGGGAAGGGCGAAAGGAGGGAGAGGGAGAGGAGTGAGGAGAGGGGAGGGGAGATGGGCCTCCGGCGCTCTCACTGACCGAACGAAACGCAACAATGCAAGCACTGTTACTTCACGTCGGTTTGCTATGGGAGGGTGGTACTACCCCGGACGAGCCGACCCATTCATGCTGAAACCAGTAATAGCTTCAGCGTGGCTCTACCACCATCAAGATAAATCCATCAAGAAAATAAATCTGTTTATATTGTATTCTCGTGATATAACTTCAGACAAGTATAAGTTTTAAATATACGTTACGTAATGTACAAAACTACTTCGTGATGAGACGATCATAGTAATATTAGTTATTGTTCTAAGTTATTGTCTACGTTACATACGGCAATGTTGGTATGTGTACTGGTAACAAACGGTATAGCAGACATTAGAGATGATGTACTGCAGGACAAAGGACATGGTCTCAATCGAATATATTCCTGTGCAGTTATGTAGGTATATGTATTAACTTCATTATTCGGACTGTCATTCAAACAATGTAAGCTGCACAATGCCGCAAGTACCTAATTAAGATTCACTATATACAGTTTACAGCAAACTATCTTTACGAATTCTCGAATAAAATTGGTTAAAGCCAAACCATAGATTTGCATATTGGGAAGAAATAATTAACCAGTTAAATAACGAGATCACAACCCATTAATTATCTAGATACTAAATTACTGATTAGAAAAATCGATTTTACTCATCTAAGCTTTGTGATAATATCAAAGTTTGAAATGTTTATATATAGGTATCGTACTGCTATAGTCATTTCAACTATATATATTGCAGTGACGTCATATCGCCACAAGCACATCGGAGACTCGACAAGCTCAATTTACTTTGTCTTTTGAGATAATAAACATCAAGTCGCAAGATGATATATTGCATTATTAGATACTAAAACTGTTGTATAGATGTCATTAATTTATACGCCAATGGAGTTACATTTGTAGTTAGAAAAAAGTGTCCAGGGATTTTCAATCATTACTAACTTCTTCTTACCCTTATCCCACCTAAGCAGGGTCGGCATAACATGTTTCCCTTTTCCACGCTCGCCTATCAGATGTCATCTCAGTCATCACACCTTTTACACATATCCTTTATCACACAATCCATCCATCCTTTTTTCAGTCTTCCTTTACTCTTATATTCATCGACCGTCATACTTAAAGCTTTTCTAGTTACATGGTCTTCATCTCTCCTCAATCATTACTAACTACAATTAAAATATATTACTGAATTACAATTCAATACAAACTCAAAACAGATATGAACAACTATAGGCAAATGTAGAAAAGGTGATAGAAAAGGGAAATATATGAATAACAGTTTGTATCATTCGAAGAAAACGGAAACTTTATATAATTGAAATAAAAAACGTGGCAAAATTGATTTATGATCACGTATAGTTTATAGCTAGCTGTGGAACCTAATGTAAGAAAACGGTGACCAATAAAATCATGTCAATGTATTAAGATCATTTAATTGCCTACTTTTCTCTAGTACTTAAGTCGCGTCGTCATTAAAATTACAATAACGTTTGATATACCGAACCGATTTTATTGAAACAAACACTAATAGGTTTTATAATGAACGCAGTATTTTAGCAGCGATGCGTGTTCATACAAACAGACAGACAGACATTTGTAAACTTGATTAAAATGTATTTTATTACTTATTTCTAGACACCTGCAACAAAAATCTAAAAATTACAGACACATTTACATTGTTATTATATCTATATAGATAGAATTTTAATGACATAGAAGTAACGGAATACAACAGTTATTTATTCTAAATACCTGCTATAAAGCTTAGAATAAATCTTAAATTATATTCAGTAAGTCATGACGTACTCTATATATTGCGGTTTATAGAGTAAGTTCAGACGTTACCCCGCCGATAATACGTCGTTATCGGAAGTTAGGCATACCCTACCCGTGGCAACAATCACACATACGTGGTTGAACAATACTGGTCCGATACAAATCGTAAACTTTATTTCATTTTAAAATGTTTATATTATTTCAATACTTTATAATTTAGATCGATTACGACATAATGTAAAATGTTCTATTTAGTTATAAGAAAATAATACATTTTCGCATACATTATTAAAGTATTTTGCCGAATGCTTTTGTTGCTTCATCATGTCGTTTGCAAATTGATTATTGCAACACATCTACTATAATATTATGCTTACGTGTATAATAAATATGTCGAAAAGTGAATGTCTGTATCTGTTTTTGTCGAAATGTCATTTAAAAATATTTAAATTTGTTAATTATCATGTCACGATGAATCGAATGAGCAACATAATTAAAATTTACACAATGAGATCATTAAATAATACATTCGTTGCTTTCGAAATATATACTATTATAATTCGTTATATTAGGTGGTTTCTTTTAATACTGCATGTTCAAAATCAAAGCGTAAGTATAATTTAGACAGCGGTGTATATATTCAACTCAACAATGGTTATGTTATTGTTATATATAGTTTTCATACCTCACAAAATATATGCACTATGTCTAAAAGTGTTTAGTACAATATTAGTATTTGTAGCAATAAATTCTTGTAAATATTTGTGTACAACTTTCCAATACAAACACATTTATGTATCTATAAATTCACGAGCAGCTTTTTGTAAATCCATTCGATAAATATAATTAACCTAGAAATTATTATATACTTATATATACTTAGAACGAGACTATAGATAAATTACATTATTTGAATTTTACAGCTACATTGTTGCCGTGCCTGTTAAAAACTACGGATAGGGGAACAGTAAATATTAAATTTATTTTCATTGAGATAGTATGGGTCACCACTGATAAACTTGTGTTATTGAAATGAACGTTTACCCTTGAATTATATTACCAAAAAGGAAAACATACAAAGGAATTATTATAATATTTGATAGCTTTGATAATTCCGTCAGAAACGTCCGTTGTTAGCTGCGTTCTTAAAAACGTTACAACGTTGCTTTTATATTTTTTAGCTTACCAGAAAATAGTCTTTAAAAAAAGTCAATATTCATTTACATTTTTGTCCATTATATTTATATAAGATATAATATTTTTAATGCTCCATAAGTATAGTTATAATATACATACAAAAGATTAAAACATGTGTATAAACATATAATTTACTTATACAATTATACGTTTTGTTATTTCATTTAGTAATAGAACATTGTC
Organism: Antheraea pernyi; assembly: GCA_015888305.1. Classification (NCBI taxonomy): domain Eukaryota; kingdom Metazoa; phylum Arthropoda; class Insecta; order Lepidoptera; family Saturniidae; genus Antheraea; species Antheraea pernyi. Next base: position 35,447 of record MU159208.1, read on the forward strand.
GTTATAAATTTGCAAGAGTTACTATTGAATATTCCTTTAATTTTGTACTTACTAATTTCAATCTAGAAATTATTAACTTTCGCTTATGAATTATTATGAAAGTTTTTATTTTTATCACGCTTTTATTAGCTTCACCTGTATGTATGTATAAAACCGACACCTTTGAGCTCGATTTTGTGCTACTTTAAACGATCAGATTTAATTCAAACTTTGCACACCTGTCAAAGGTCGATGACAATGCAATAATCCAAAAAAAAACGAAAGAAATTTTTTTTATAAAAATGAAAAATAAATAATAGTTTAAAAAAACACGCTTTCATAAAAAATCCAACTAAAAAACAGAAAATAAAATTTAATAATTTTGGATTAAGTGTAAATTAGTGAATAGTGTAAATTAGAAATAAATGTATAATTTTGTAAAAAGTGACCAAAAAATTATAGTAATACTGATATCTGGAGGTGCTGATATTAACATGCATCACTGTTGAATCTATCGGATATTAAGTTTTATAGTTAGTATGTATGTTTTGTTTTTGGAATAACCTCTATTTTTTATTAATACAACCTCAATAAGTAGAACGATGATAAACTTCATTTAAAAGTAGTAGAAATGCGGGGACGACACGACGTATAGCTTTCCGTTGGATTATATTCAATAATACTATTTATGATTCTATCAAAAAGCATACATGGGACGCTGGCGTAACGAAGGTTGCTACTGCGAATTGAATGGCTGTGCGTTTTGATATGAAACAAAATAAAAATTCAAATGTATGCTTTTTGTTAGATTGCTTCGGAGTAGCGGCTAGCAAAGAGCCCCGCGTTGCAGAATAGTCGAGGTAGGTATAGCGTTAATTTTTTAGAAAACCAAAGATAAAGATACATTTGTGTCTTCATACTTAAAAAAATCCAGTTTTATATTAGATCATTTAAATTCGATAAACATTCGTTTATGATTAGTAATGAATAATAAGAAAAAAAAAGAATTATTCAATTTAGATCGTAATTTGACGCAAACATGTATGTGATAAAAATTTTAGATAATTTACAACTATAAATGTATGATCTGAAAGATACTTTTGTTCATTAATTTATGTATGGTATTTTTTATGATTATTAAGTGTTTTATCGAAACTCATAATCGATACGTACATAAAGAAAATTATATTAGCACGAGTTATAGTGAAATTTAATTAACAAATTTGAAAAAACAAAGAGGACGGTTATATGATGTATATTCTATGCCTCTAAAAGACGAGAGTTTTGTTGTAACCCGTGATCTTGGTGTATCGAAAGAATCGTTTGAATAGTCTCTCGTGTATCTAGAAGGTAAACGAGTGTGGAGTGATACAGATTGGGTCCGATTTATGTTCGTTGTGCGATTCCAGAAGTAGTAGTACAACGCACGCACGAGTACCCGTGGGCCCATTGCTCTTACGTACCTAAATAGTATTTCTGAGGATTGCACACGTTCAACAAACATACCGAGGAATGACTGAGGAAACGTATTACTCGATACGTTTAGGGATGTGACACGTTTTCAAATTGTTTTAAACTTGAATAACTTGTGATATAGTTTTTTCGAATATCAATTCCAAAGTTAGTAATTACTTATTTTCTATAAACAGCTATGTATATATATAATTGTATAATCACACAACGTACTAAATAGTAAACGCAATAGGGTTACATTATGATTAAAATAGTTTTTTTTAAATAATTCTGCGGTATAATTAACCGAAAGACAATTTTTTTATAACCTTCGAGGTCCTTCAACATTCTACAACGACGTCGTTAGTTCACGTTATAGCCGGTGTGATCAAGCTTCGTCTTCTGGCACGCGATCGCCAGTCGACACTTCTCGAATATATAGGCGCGGAGTAATTGATTTATGACAATCTAAGACTAGGCATGTACCTATTTGACTATGGTCAAAGTAGTTCTGGTGGATTTTTCTGTAGTAACTTTTCTTGAAGTCGGTTTTATGTTTTGTTATTTTTTCTTTGTTCATGGGAAACGAAACGTTTTTACTTACAATTTCCTAAATGTCGACAAATTAGTGATGGCACTGTCTCAACACTAGTCAATAAAATAAGATTGTCGGTTGTGGGTGGATACGAAGGCCCAGGTGATACATTGGGGCCAAACTTTATAGCTTGAGCGAGGTTTCTCAACCTTTAATATTTAATATTGAAAAAACATACAGGCCATCCATCGCGGCTTCGTAAGGCATGTTGTTTATTACTCTGTACGTACCCAAAATGCAATATATCGGAACTCGTATGACTGAAATGTAACTACGGAATACAAAACAGATTTATTTGTATCAGATTTTAGGTAAAAGAATTTTTTTTAAACAGCAAATTTTATCTGTCAACTTTTGTTTTATTTTTATTTTATGTACCTAACATTAAACTTATTCAACTCTATTTGAAATTTAAGTTGTAAATAAATTTTCCTAAAACCCTTTGAGCTAAAACTAAGCAGGATAAGTATAATGAATCGTAATATTAGTAGTTGTTAATGAGATTCTCTGCTATTATTAAGCACAGGAAAAATAAATAACCATAAACAAAACATTTGCATGTTCCAAGGACATGTATGTACAAATGATATCTAAAGAAACAACGAATGTGTTTATACCGACGAAATAATACATTCCGATCAATTACAACTGAGTAAAAATCTATAATTACTCACTTTTTTACGGTAATGTTGATACTTGACACAGTACTGATACTTGATTGGAATATTGACTGGATTATGTTAATATATTTATGACAAAATTATATTTCTACGTACGACATGTTGAACAGATAAATTAATAATATTGAAGGATGATATTTAAAAAAAGATAATTTAATTTTGTTTATTCATGCCGGTCCATAGCCCGGAAACGGAACATGGCTTCGCTGACGCATCGAGCGTTAGCACAATAAGATTTTAATTAAAACTGCTGCATTTCTGTGACACGATTTAAACTACCGGGTTCAAAGTTGAATGACGGTTTGAACGAGGTAATGTGTCCGTAAGTAATACGCGGCTTTTCACCGCGGTTGATGTTATCGGGTCGATATGACGCGCTGAAAAATTGTGTGTAACAATTTTACATTTGACCCAAGGTTTAAACATAAATAGTAAAAACAAATTATCATTAATTTATACTAAAACAAAACTGAATTATGAAAATTGAAAGTTGTCATAAACACTTATGAAATAAAGTGTATAAACCAGTTTTTTTTAAAGTGAAAACTTCTTTTAATTGGTTTCGCGTCATGACATGCCAATAAGGTGTGACCGAGAGTATGGCGCTTGTGCGGCTAGCATCAGACCAGCGACGCGTAGTATATTGTCCTGTGTATATCTAATATTGATGTTTTGTACTGGAATTTGATTTTTCTTCGAACTGATTACGCTATTGACCTAGCAAGACCTTAACATCTTCACCGGACTACTAGAAATTGTGCAGAAATAGAAATAAATAATAAACTCTAAGGGGTGTCAAATAACATCTAAGACTTGAGACAGCAAAGCCAACCTCACCTGCACGTGGTGCACCCTGCTGAATAACGAACGAGGCAATGGCAAAAGCGGGGTGGTAGGGTTTTACAGCCTGACTGGATCGCAACCACCATGTATATGGCGAAAAAGCCCGTCATAGTGATTCGCTTTTGCGGGTCGCGTTTCGGGATCAGCTTGTGCATATCCAATTTTTCGCAGGCCGGCATGACAGCGGCGACCGGCGATAGTGTGTCACTCGGTGGTTGCCATTGTTTTTGTATTGTATTGTGCTTACCATCAGGCACAGTGCAGTAATTTACTCGTGCTACTATAAAAAAAAATGTATATAACTATTGTTCAAAGTGCCAATAGATGCGAAAACCAGAATGTTAATAATTATAATAAACAAATTCTGAAATTTAAATAATGTCATTCACATTATAAATAATATGAAAATTCTAAACACAGTTATTTTATTGTTTTGAGTTTTCACCTCTGTCGGCCTTCGTTATGACTACTTTGACTTTTTTTTTATTTACAAACAATAAATATTAGTTTATATATGTCGTTTCTAACTGATAAAAGGTAGGTCGATGCGGTATGACTCGCTAGCATTTTACGCCGAAATTTACCACACAGTATTTAAACTTGTCGCCGCCGATTGCGTCAGTAGTCAGTACTGACATAATTCCATCCCAAATTTATGTTACGTTCTACGTTGTTGTATTCTTGTACATTTTAAAAGTAGACGTATAATTTGATTCGCGTTTCTTTATTTTATTAACTTTACAGGTCTGCTCCGTGTACGGATAACTGTCATGTCAAAAAAACAACGAATATCCCTAAATTCCGTACACTTGACATTTCGAATTAACGAAAATATACCTATATATTTTGTTTAAGTTAATGTTTTAAAATGTGCAAAATTATCTTTATCTTCTTAGATTTACCATCATCAGTCTGTAAGGATCATAGGTCTCTTCACAGAGGAAGGTATGGGCCATAAAATGGAGGGAAATCCGGCGAGAGGGACCATGTAATGCGGGCTTGAATGTGGTCCACTCACTTGATTCCTTTCACGTCCATTGATTGCGTAAGGAGAGATGCGGCCTGTATTTTGGCGGTTTGCGAGGGCAAGGGTATCACGGGAAACACGTTCAATCGTAGGATCCAAGAGTATATAATCGATAGAGCTATGTAATCGAAACATACACGCTTACTTGGCAGAGGCTTATGTAGAGCCACTCTGGAGCTATTACTGGTTTCAGCATGAATGGGTCGGCTCGACCGGGGTAGTACCACCCGCTCAGAGAAAACCGACGTGAAGTAACAGTGCTTGCATTGTTGCGTTTCGTTCGGTCAGTGAGAGCGCCGGAGACCCACCTACTCTCCCCTTCCCCTTCCTTCTTTCATTCCTCCCCCCTCCCCAACACAGGCTGGCAACGCACTTGTGACTCTCCTCATGTTGCAAGTGTCTATGGACGGTGGTGATCACTTAACATCAGATGACCCATGTGTTCGTTTGCCTTCTATGATATAAAAAAAAGAGGCTGATCGCTGGTTTCGGCAGGTTTATGTCCGTATCCAATGAGTAGGCGGGTCACATAAAATTCACTATTCACTCGCGACTTTCCGTACTGGTTCGTATATTTGACCATCGGGCATTCAAATTCAAAAGATGAATGAATCGAGTTCCGATCGGGCCGCCGTGGTGAACAGTCGTGTTTGCGCTCCGCGCTCTCCGTTCGTCCGTCCGACCCGCTGACTCGCTCTCGCGCTCGTGCTATCTCGTTCGTTTTCGTGTCGACCGCGCTCGACTTAGTAGTGTCCGTGCTTCGCTCGCATCGAGTCGGTCTCGCGCGCCGTATCGCAGTGTTTGTTTACTTCGAGTTTCGCGTCGCGCGCTCCGTTGTTTACGTTGTGTGCGCCGCGTCTCCGCCAGTCTACAAGCGCCGTGTTTACATCGTGCCCCGCACCGATTCGTCGCCGCGTTTCGCGTACGCTACGCAGTTGAGCGAGTCCGCCGCGTTCATTGCTATTCTGTTGCTAAGAAGAAACAATAGTGTCAATCGTAGGCGCTCGATTTTAGAGCGTAGCAAACCGCTCCTCTCGGAGCGAACCCGCGATTAATTTCATTTTTAAAGTCCAGTCGTCTGGCCAGCTCATGGATACCTAACGGTGTAGCCAACGAAGTGAGTTGGAGCGACCTGTCCGCTCGCCGTAGGCCCCGCGGCCTACTGCACTGACAGACGGGCCTGGGTAGCTTAGCCTTGGTGGTGATCACCTAGTTAAGTCCAGTGTGTCTCCCTCCCACCTACCTAATCCCCTCATTCCATCCTCGGGTGTCTGTTTGGGCGTAGCCCGGTTTACCGGTCTGCGTTCTCTGCCCCGGGATTGCTAGGGCTTCCCTCTAGGCTCTGTAGGTTAGTTTCCGTGCGGCATTGCACTTTGCCCACAGGTCTCTTGGCCCGGACTCGGGATAGTCCCATAACTTTCCGTTCAGGCGTGCCCCCCTGCCCCTAAGGCAGGGAGGTTTGTTCGCGGCCCCCACCAAGCCATCGAAATGGCATCAATAGAGCAGATCGCAGCGATCTTAGATTCGTTCCGCGCTAACTATCCGACAGTAGATGCCGAAGCTATCTTTAGCTCCGTTCTAGTCCCGTCCTCGGAGGACGAAACATGTGAGGCCCGCGTGCCTACCGCGAACTCGTTCGCGGTATTAGATTCGCCCCTGTCGCCGCTCAACGGCAACAACGAGTTAGAAGATAACATGGAGGCCGACTTTTCTACTTTTTAATCGTACTAAAGTCGCGTCGTCATTAAAATTACAATGACTTTTGAGAGAGTGAATCAATTAAGAACCAATGAAGTTAATGAAATCAAAACTAAATGTTTATCGTGTAAATCGAGGATTTCTGCTTTATGGCTTTCTTGAGGTTTTATCGTAAACGCAGTAATGCGTATGCAAACAGACAGAAAGGCAGACAGACACACATTTCTAAAAATGATTGAAATGTATTTTGTTACTTATTCCAAGACACCTATTTCTCACAAAAATCTAAGAAGTACAGACACTTTAGATTTACATTTAACCACACACAACAACAACACACAAGTAACCTGCACTTTCAATGTGTATAGTCCACATATATGCTTCGAATATGATAAAATAATTTTAAAATGCAAACCCTTCACGTTACCATGGCAACGGTTACCATAATAATGGTTACTATAGCAACGTTAACGCATAAATACATTTTTTTTCTACACCGTGCCCTAAGAAATTTTACTCCAAAAAAGTATAGTTAATAGTACGAAGTCACGTTTATTAGTTAGTTTAAGGAGATCAATCAAATGTATCTGGCAATAAAACGTAGTCTCGATAATTTGATACCGTAAAAGGCAATGCTAGTAGGTGTTTTGTTTGCAGAGAAATCACGTCCAGTTCAAGGTCTGTCCGTGAAGTGTTTTTTGCCGGTGTCTCGGTTATGAAATTTGCCCCCGATTTTTAGATGATATTATCATATATTTCGAAATAGTACCGTCGAGAGACGATACTCGTATACTGAGTATTGCTAAAGTACAATGATTGATACTTTTTCACTTCAGAGGCATCGTTAATAGGACAAACAGACTGTATTGAATTCTCATTCCCATAGGAATCTACAAATTAGTGGCAGATTATGTATGATGACTATTATGGGATAGAAAAAACCAGGGATGTTATGGATATGATATTTCGGTTACGGATACGGATATAGGAATATAATTATATCGGTTACGGTTACGCATATTAGATTGAAGGATTTTAAACTATTTTAGAATTATAGAATTTAGACAGTTTTATTTGTATGTTGTCAAAAATGTTTACTTTTGTTTCAAAAAATAAATAAAACCACATTTCATTAAAAAAAAATTGGTATGTTTATTTATTTGTTACCAAAACACCGAACTTTTCTTTTGTTTCATATACAAATAAATAAAACCACACTTCATAATAAAACAGTTTCATTTCTTTGTCACCAAAAATATCGATGTTCTTAATACATGGATGTTTTGCAATAGATGTATATCGTAAATCGATGCTATGAATTCGATGTTGACATCGATATAAACATCGATGTTTTTCTAATATCGATCGTCCCTACTACAAGATTCACATGGAGTGCAAGTGCGGCGAAACAAAAGCTGTCGAAACATGTTTTATTTAGACTTCACCCTTATTCGAAATTATCCGAAACATTTGAATCGGTTACGGTTATGGTTACGGATATATATATTTATTTCGGATATCCGATAGTTTCGGTTACGGTTACGGAGCTCCCTGGAGAATAAACAATCTTAGTATAATTCATAAACAGATGTTCCATTCCTTTGATCTTGTGAATTCACCGCCATTGTTAAATTAAAATAAAACAATATTTACAAAAGAGAACTCAATTATATTTAATCAATGGACATGAGAGTTGTTATTATCTCGTGATAACTTCAATATAATCTCTCCACTTGAAAATTATTATTAATACTTATCGCACGCCCGCAACTTTGTCTGCACTTGTATCTTTAAAAATGATGACACAATAGGAATATTATTTTCGTGTAGCTGTAACGATTAACGTTTTTTTTTTCTTATGTCAAAATGTTATGCAAACGAACAGTTGGGTCACCAGTGATCACCACCGTCCATAGACACTAACAACACCAGGGGAGTTGAAAGTGCGTTGCTAGCCTGTGTTTGGGGAAAAAGGGAGAGAGAGAAGAGTGGGGATGGGGAGGGGGGCCTCCAACGCTCTCACTGACCGAACGAAACGCAACAATGCAAGTACTGTTCCTTCACGTCGGTTTTCTATGAGATTGGTAGTATGAGGTATGAGGTAGTACTATGAGGGTGGTAGTACCCCGGGCGAGCCGATCCATTTATGGTGAAAACAGTAGTAGCTTCAGTGTGGCTCTACCACCTTCAAACGTAACTATTTAAAATCTCGGATTCTGCCCTGCACTATTTTGAGAACTACATTGAAACTGCTTCAATAGTTTACAAGCTATTTGCGTCTTAAAATCGCAAAGACACAATTTTATTAGACACTAACAGCCGTTCACGACGTCGTCCGCAATACAAAAGCTTAATAACCTGTCGACGAAAGAGTTTTCACAATCGTATTACTAGTTCTACAAACAAACAAACTTGATCTCTTTATAACAATAACTAGCACCAGGCTGCGACTTCATCCGAGTTGAATTGCAGTGAAAGCATAACATTAATAAAATTTAGATAGTGCCATCTAGTGGTGCCACTTAGGTATGCTAAAGTCTAACAACGATGTTTAGTGAATGATGGTGTTCGAGACAAATCTAATTTCTGAATTACATTCAATCACACGAGATTTAGTTTCTTTGTGCAGAGATGGCGCCATTGTACAGATAACCCGCACTTTCATGTGGTCGCTGTCTTTTAAAAAAACAAATTCAAAAAGACAATTAAACACATTTTATATCCATGACCATTTCAGCAACAGCTAATAAGTATATAATATTTAAATATTCTCAATTGTTTGCCGTTTTGTTTTTTTTCCCCATATGTTAATTTTAGTTTTCATAAATGAGTTCATTTTCACTTTTTCGTTTATTCTTATTCTATTTTTTTTCTTCTAAGTTTAATGTTTCTCAGTATTTACCATTATATAATTCTTTTTTTTTATTATTATTATTAGTGTAAGTTAAGTTTCTATGTGATAAAGCGTTTTAGGTCTTCAGTTTAGTTTACTATGTTTTATTATTGTTATTGTATTATTGCTGTTGACTGTTGCTATATCCACATGTAAATAAATAATCAACACGTCTGCGTACGTCGTATTGGCAATTTCAAACCCTGAGAAATCCACAATTCTATATTTTCTCACATACAGTTGTAAGAATATTTCTCAGGTTCAGGTTTCCTCACGATTTTTTTCATCAAAGTCAGCAGATAGTGTTATCCATTTAAATTAGTAATACGCGAATTCCGAATGATTCGTTGGTACATGCTAGGGTTCGAACCTGCGGACATCGGATTGATATGCCACCGGTCAAATCGCTTGACGACCACGACTTTCGTATTGTATATACCTATATATAGATAAATAAATTGATAAACGTTGTGCTCGCATCACCCAAAACCTACTGTATAGATTTCGATAAAAAAATTAGTTTTACTTCATACACTTAGTTCTTATCTAAAAAAAAATTATCAAGATATATTTCTTTACTATAAAAATAAAACGATATAGGTTTGTAGAAAGAGTTGTAGTTAGATGTTGATAGAACCTGTACGGACTTCACGCAAAAACTGCTATATAGATTTCGATATATTCTTTTTAAATTTTATTTCTTAGGTACTTATCAAAAAAATACCCAAATCAAATCTTCACACTCATACACCTTAACTTTAATATAAATTATTAAAGAAACTACGTTTTCCTAGGCACTATGATATGTTCAACGATGTGTTTAGAAGACAGAACGTACTTCTAAAAGAGCACTTCTATACTAGACTAGAAGAGAAGCGACCGAAAACGCGACGAGATACTTCTAAACAAGATACGTACACTGACATAAACATTAGCTCAGTGCACGTGCAAATTGCTACACAGAAGAGAACTTGTGACTGAGGCAACTAACGTAAACGGCAAACACTTAACGCGTAGAACAAGACAATGAACACACTGGATGAGGCAATTCCGAAAGTATGATAAAGCTAGTAACTGTATGTTTGCTGACACATTTTATATTTTACCTATTGTAGACCGTAAACATATTTATAGTTTTTTTTTTAATATTTAAATCAATTCTTTTTTTGTAATCCTTTTAGTATGTGGTTCCCAAGGTTGACTAGTCAGCGAGTCACCTAACAAAAACATCCGAATCGTCTCTTGGTTTACATGAGGAAAGATGGGGTATATGAATGAAGGTAATTTCATACAAGGGAAAAATCCGTGCCTTTTTCAAAGCCCACTCAAAGTTCACTCGCGTCCCAGCAATTGAGTATTTCTACATCGTTTTAATTATTAATCATTTCTAGAAGCGCTCTATATCTGAATGTACGGTAACCTCCAAGCGTACCAGTAACGATGCGGTTTCCCCTCCTCTCCATGAATTATTAACACACGCCATTCAAGAAGTTGAATCGGCTAAATTACAACTTACCGACATCTTTCATATTAATTTCAATTACTTTGTTTCAAAACTAATGAACCGTTCAGAATTATGAGCGTTATTAGCAATTTTTAAACACTGCTTAAAGCCAATGTATTATTATTTAAAACTGAAAATTGTGTTTGCACACTTAAATAGAAATAACTACTCCACGGCTTATTTAACATACAATTTACCTGTGCCATCAAAAGTTTCAAATTTAATGCATAGTTTACTTATAAGTTGTGATATAATAGGAATGTTAAAAAAAAACAGTGCATATATCAAGTGTGTACACGCAGAGGAAGTAAAACTTCTTTGGCTTATATCTATTAAATGGTATGTATATGAGAATGGTCATAAACTATATACCATACGAAGTCCCGTATTATTATTTTTTTATATCATAGGTGGCAAACGAACAGTTGGGTCACCTGATGTTAAATGATCACCACCATCCATAGACACTTGTAACACCAGGGGAGTCGCGAGTGCGTTGCCAGCCTGTGTATGGGGGCGGGTTGGATGGGAGGTATCCGGCGCTCTCACTGACCGAACGAAACGCAACAATGCAAACGTCGGTTTTCTGTGAGAGGGCGGTACTACCCCGGGCGAGCCGACCCATTCATGCTGTAATCAGTAATAGCTTTAGCGTGGGTCTACCACCTAGCAAAATAAATAATAAATAAGTATACATTTACTAGTTTTAGTATACTATTAGACCCCGACAGACACATACATACCTACACGTACTCACAAATACAACCTACCTGACGTATAACGTAATTTTTTTTCCCCTACCATGTCATAAGTTTCACTTCAAAAATTAAAATTAACACTTATACAGTACACGAGTATTTGCAAGTAGCTCATGTACTTATTTTTGCGTATATATCTATACTAAAGTAAAGATTTCGGCAAAACGAACGCTTGTCACATAAAGGACGTACTCAAATAAGCTTTAGGTATCACTAGACCGATATAAAGGTGAAAAATGTAGTTTGGACCACAACACAGGCGTTCGTCCGACCGTGAATCGCTAGTGGATGGACACATATGCCCAGTTCGTTCGCCTTGAATAATATACGAACGCTGTTTGAGGCTGCGATCTTCGTCTGTTTTATTGCGGACGATTGGCCACAGAATTCCGGATCCCTACGCCGTCAATGTTCGGGCAGAAGTTACGTTAAAAAATAAAAAGCGAAAAGGCAATGGTATTTCTAAGAGGCTCTAAACCTTTGCTACAGTACGGAGACGTTTACATTTATCCGGTATCTTGCGACGCGTTTACGGAACGTCCTGGTTGCTTTAATAATTAAGAGCACTTCTTCGCTTGGCGTGGCGTGAGAGTCATGAACGTTGCGGTTTAACTTTACCGCGGTTTGTTATGTATAGTCTGTCGTGAACAAATTAAAAAATACCAGTCAACGATTAAAGTCGGTTTTTCGGTTTCTTCCGTTACTTTATTATTTGTTTTAGGGTCTGTACGAAGTTATTATATACACATATTATATTCCCAATTGTATATAGGTTTAGTTGTTAAAATATTACTCTAGTGTTCTATTATTTACAGCTCTCATATGAAACATACAAATGTAGCTTTATTTTGTACTCTTATAAAAGTATGTGAGTTTTTAAACAGGTAAATATCTCAAACGTAGGGGAAAGGTGAGGCTCCAACATTTTTTCAGCGTTACGCGTTTCCCCACTGAGTTAACATAAGCCTCTCTTGACAAATGTCTAAGATGAACGGTTATTTTACACGCTGTTTATGTTGTGTATGTATTTTTTTTAGAAAATATTTCTTCCTACATGTTGTGTTTCACAGAACAGAAGACATATGGGCGCCGCGCGGCGACATGAGGTTTCCTAATGACAACCGCTTTTTCTTCAGTTATAAGTAAATGCATGCAATGATATAGATTTTTATTGTATTGTAGTACTTTCCAAGTGTTTCCTTTTAAACTAAATAATGATTTTAATGAATAGAAATAAATATATACATAAACTTCAGTAGATATATATTAAATTTCTGTAAAAAATCATAAGGAAAAGTACACTTACGTTATAGTACGATAAATCAGTGTTTAAAGTCAAAGGTATTTTTTCATTTAAAATCCTGAATAATACAGTCTTTGATAATCAACACGATCATTTTGTAGGAAGTAGAGCCACACTGAAGCCATTACTGGGTTCAACATGAATGGGTCGGCTCGCCCGGGATTACTACCACACTCTCATAGAAAACCGACGTGAAGTAACAGTGCTTGCATTGTTATGTTTCGTTAGGTCAGTGAAAGCGCCGGATACCTCCCAAAAAAACCCCCCCTCCAAACTCAGGCTGGCAACGCACTTTCGACTCCTCTGGTGTTGTTAGTGTCTATGGACGGTGGTGATCACATAACATCAGGTGACCCAAATGTTCGTTTGCATGATTTTCTTATGCTATTTCAATTTATTAGATAAAACTTACTTCGTTTTAATAAATAAAACCCTTTAACCATTCAGTTACCATAAGATTAAGCGTATTGATGTGTATTTTTTGCTACGTAAAAATCTTACGGCATTAATTATTCACGCCTCAGTTCTGCCAATACCGTTTCCACACGCTTATCAAGCTATCAATATAGCTATCAGCTTATCAACTGCCGAGATTGATATTACAAAAACACGTAAAAAATTAGTAAACAATATAATAGTTGAAATAGGTCAATTCGAAAGCAATTGCTTTCCTCTGGCTTGATTGATCGTGCACCCTTATGGCCAATAAATATTTAATAGAGTAGTAAGCAATTTATCCGTCTTACTTAGTTATGATGAAATGATATATTAATGCAATTGGAAGATGCATCGGTCTTCGGTTATAGCTTTGGGTGTACGTGAAACACGAGAACGGTGTACCGTTAACTCAGTTAGCCGTTCTGGAAAGTCTGCAAATAAACATAGTAACACCATAAGTTTATAAACCAACATATAAGTATTTATGTCTGTGAACAAAATTATGAACACCTATATAAATAGATGTATTATGAACTAGTTTTTATATGCGGTTTCGCTCGTGTTAATATAGATTTAACCTGTTCCTCGGGAGTAGTCCTTTTTTTCGAGATGTTGAGTATTTAAGTCGTGAAAACAAACAAACAAACTCACAGTCGCATTTATAATATTAATTAGTAAGTAGATTGGTAAACTTCAAAACCTGTCATTATGAAAGTCGGCACTCTCGAGTATTGTTTTCATGGAGACAATATTTATGCTACTTAGTTTGTTCTAAGCCGCCACTAGGTGGCGCTGTAGCACATTAACTTCTTTACCATTCAAGCAGTCACCATAAAAATTGGTTTGCTTAGACATTAGGACAAGGAGAGTATTTAAACAATTTCGTTACATTTTAATATTTAGTTTAAGAAATGTGTGGAACTGCGGACGTTTTTTTTTTTTTTTCTCGAACTGACTACGCTATTTACCCGGCAGGGTCTTCACAGCTTCGCTACTAAGGTTGGCGCTTACGGTACACAACCGATTTGGGTTTTAGATAACATACACAAGGGTGCACGCACACCTCGGCTTGGGCTGTTACCTGGAAAAAGACGCGTCTGTCCTAGCTAACTATTCTAAGCTAATATATACATTTGTGAACAATACAATCGAAATTGCATGATTCACAAATGAATACGTGTATATCGGATTGATTGGAACCGCGGACGTAGTAAATAGCTTAAGGACGTTTAAGTTTAACATAAAGAAAGGAAGACGCAAGAGACTGAAGAGAAAAGATTACATATGACAGAGATGCGAATGTTAAGATGGATGTGTGGTGTAACTAGAATAGATAAGATTAAGAATGTGTATGCCAGAGGAAGTTTGAGAATAGCAATATTATAAAGAGGTAACGTTTATGATTTTGTGACGCAGGGGGTAATCTCAAGAACTACTGGTCCGTTTTCAAAAATTCTTTCAATGTTATATAACTCATCTAACGAGGAAGGTTATAGGCTATATACCATCGGGCTGAGACCAATAGGAGCGGAACACTCATGAAGAATGTATGAAAATCGCGGTTTTTTTCCTCCTGAGAGCTTCCGCTACATGTTACCTTTAGCTCAAAGTAACTATTCCACGCGAACGAAGTCGCGGGCAGAGGCTACTTGTCAAATATAGTGTTAACTGACGTCCTCCATAATCGTTTAAAAATTCAAAATTGTTACATTTATTTGTAACGGGCGAAATTTTGTGCTGCAAACTATATGGTGTCCATGACTTCGTTCTTAAGTAGGTAAACGGTTTTATATTTCAAGGTAATCTCGTTTTAATCTGGATAAATTTAAGGTTCTCTTTTAATTATTTTTGTCAATATTATGGAATTCTGTACAATACTTTTAAGTAAGTAACGGCTATTAAATTGTATCATTATTAATTAGCCCCATACATATGAACACCTGTTCATATGTATTATATTTAATGTATCCTAAATAATACTGTAAAAACCACTATATATAAATTGGTTAAGCCGGTCCGGATATCAGCCACTGCATTCATTTAAATTTCATTTTCGTTTGAAATTCTCGTATCCAATCTATTCATTCTGAAATTGAAACTTTATCAGGAACATGTACGCTTGTTAGTGAAGTTTTAGATTACAGAGATATCTTGCAAAATATATATCACATATGTTAACAACCCTGCACAGCATTTTTATATATTTTAGTTTCTCATCTACATTTTATCTTTTTTTTTCATTAAACTACAGTCAATCCCTTTGCATCTGGCAGTTATTTGATATTATTACTAAGTTAATATATAAAGCTCAAAGTCGTTTGTTTGAATGAGCTAAAATGTTATATCATGGAGGAAGCAAATGAACAGGTGGGTCACCTGATGTTAAGTCCTAAGTTAACATCTGAGGAGTCGCAAGTGCGTTGCTAGCCTGAGTTTGGGGGGTGGGGGAGGGTAGGGGCAGAGAGGAGTTTAGGTGGAGGTGACGTGGACTTCCGGCGCTCTCACTAACCGAACGAAACGCAACAATGCAAGCACTGTTACTTCATATCGATTTTCTGTGAGAGGTTGGTACTACCCCGGGCGAGCTGACCCATTCATGCTGAAACCAGTAATAGCTTCAGCGTGGCTCTACCATTTAAACTGGTGGAACCAGGTGGTGAAACACCGGAACCACCAAAATTGGCAACTATCACTTACATTCGAAAGAGCAATTACCATGTCAATTGCGTAGTCATTGCATTGAATGGCAAGGTTCGGAAAATTGCCCGCGAGATCCAACCCATATATACAAATAAGATACCATCACTGAATATTTTAAACGCCTAAGGCCAAAAAATTTAACGCGTAGATAAATAATTAAATATTTATTTTATTTTTACTACATCTGGAGTTACATTTAAAAGCATTATTTTTTTACATTTTTTTCTGACTAAATTTGATTCTGTTTTTATAGTATCGAGGAAACAAAATAATAAGTGCTTTTAAGGCTTCCTTTTATATTGTCGTGTTTTTTAGTGCTAGCGCGCACTGCGGTATCATTTCCGGGCATTTTACCATTAAGATTCACACGTTTGTAGAAAAAGCACCGCCAGTGTTTACAAAATTAAAATCAAAATTTCTTTATATATTTTTAATATGCAGACATGCAAAAACACAAATAAGCATTAACAACTTTTATTAACATTTAAACTTGTCAAATTAAAAATGTAAATATATGTTAGTCAATATTACTTTAAAGTGACCATAAAACCATTACACAATTTGTAGAAAGGCAGTTATCTATACTTCTATACTAGGTATTATAAAGAGGTAAAGTTTGTGATGTTGTAATCTCAGGAACTACTAAACCGACTATGAAAAGTCTTTTACCAATAGAAAGCCACGTTATTTGTGAGTGTCATAGGCTATATATTAACGCAACAAATGAAATGATTTTTTGTGGTAGACGGATTTTCCAAGTAAGTCGGAGAAAAAAAAGGTCGAATGAAAACGTTTCCTACGAACGCCGCTTTAACAATGAGAGATATATGATTGAGTTCCAGAGAAAAGTTGTAGAGCTTGATAATGCCTACAAAAAATTCAACGACAGCATATATCTAACTTTTACATTGAAGTCACATAAAGTAGTTTTTTTATAAATGTTTACCGTCCAATCAACGAAGTGGGCACGGGTAAGCTAGTAAGAAATATAGAAAATGAAATTGAGACGTCCTCCTTGTTGTTCAAAACACGTAGTGACGAATTTCTTCACCATAGTTTGAACATTGCTATATTTTATATAAGCCCGTAGAATGTATAAATTGCATGCAAATTTCTAGAAATATATAGAATTTAAATCCGGTGCGGATTTTTAACCACAAGGCACGGCGTTTCTATGTATTTCTATAGATCACATATTTTGCCAAGAAAAATGCAACCTCCTGGTATCTACCATAGTGCGCGCTGGCACTTATTGTGAGACGCTGAGTCTTTGTGCGGCTTTTTCAATAACTCTGTTAGTGACTAAAGGGGATGCGGACAAACGGTGAGTGCATAACAGTGGGTGCCCTCTGGTCTTTAGAATTTTCCGAGCTAAAACCTGCTAGAGATACATTTGTTGGTCATTCGACTTTGAGGTATAACTATTTTATTCTAAGCTAGTAAATACATTATTATTGTTGTTTCTTAATCTAATACGAATTCTTTTCTTTCGTCGTTGAACAAAATTTAAGTTCAATATAATCTTACATATCAAATTGAATGTAATTTTTAACCGAATTCGATCATCAATTAGGTTGTATTTCTTTTAAATGTTTATTACCTGAGCACTTCCTCATTTGGAAATCGATTCGAAATACTGTTTTTTTTATTGGAAAAGGAATATTTTTGAATTGATTGATTTTAAGATAATTCACCCGGAAACTCTTCAAAAATGGAATATGAAATCTAGGGTGATGTTATTGGTACGTTTATGACAATCCTAGACTACCTAGGTGTGGTCAAGGACGTTCTGGTAAATTTTTTTAAGACTAGATTTTTTGAAGTTGGTTTAGTTTTTTGTTAAAAAAATTATACAACTCTTTTCGTCTTATAAGGGCTAATGCATCCTAGGCCTAAGATTCGACTTGTGGACTGACTTTCTTTCATAGTAATAATTAATAAAAATATATTGTCCTTACCTTTATATTCTTGGTTATTATTAGTTTGTCGACTTAAAATATACGTATTTTTATTGCAACTAAATTTCATGTTATTCTGCAACAAAAAAAGTTTATCTAACACATTTCAACATTAAAAACTTATCTTATTACAATAAATTTAAGACACATTTAATTCAGCTCAGTTAAGCGCACAAATTAAATAGAAATCCTTTAACTTCTTTTGATTAATCCATAGGTATTTACAATTGTGTGTTATTATAACATACTACCTTTTTCTCGCAACTTCGTTCCCGTTAATGTAGATTTGAAGTATCCTTCGGGAACAATACATGTTTTCTGTATAATAATTACCTCGTTCCCTTTTATGTCCCTCTCACGACGAACATGCAAAATTTCACTATAATCAGTTAAGTAGTTAAACTGTGACAGCGTAACAAACAAACAAACTTATAGTCACATTTATAATATTAATTAAAATTAGGATAAACTATTTCAAAGAAAAAAGTTGTTATAAATATAGAATTCATTAAATAACTAATATAGAAAAGGACACTCTCGCTATGGCTTTTAAAATGTTCGTGAATTTATGCCTATAAATGTTCATGAAAGAGTAATGATGCTTATCAAACTTGACTCGAACAAAACTCAATTCTAACTTTTCAACAAACATGTCCGCGTCTCGTGTAGAGAGAATCGAACCACTATTAACTTGCTTTGAACATCTCTGAAGATCTCAACTTTTCAGTTCCGATTCATTTCATGGTTATTTGCTGTTTCTAAGAAAATATTGTTCAAGATCCATCGAAATGACAATATCGGGCGCTGGTTGTTTCTACTGTAAGACTTTTTACATTATTTCTTGTGAATCTGCCGTCTGTTGTCTTAGAATATATTTTAAAACGTCTTTTTCAGTTATAGGCAACTACGCAAGGATATCAAGTTTCTCGATCGTAGCAAAAGACAGTTCATTTTATAATAATTCATGACACAAAATAGAGTAAATATGAAGTTGTTATTTCAGATATTTCATTACATTATTAATATATTAATTACATTGTTTTGTATTTACTTTTTATTTCGTTAAACGTTTATATCAAACTTCATTTTACGGTTTATGAATTTGTAAATCCATTTTAAATTGATAACCTAAAGAATATGTTTGATCTTACAACAATGATAATAAAATATGATTTTTTAAATCAGTAAACGCTTAAAAATTTACTTTGCGCCATATTGTGGTGAGTTTTAGTAATAGAAATAGCACAAACACCGCCTCGATGACAAAATTTCTGCACCAATTTTTATGATTATGGACAAATATTTGTAGAGTTTATTAATCCATTCAAATATATAGATAATACTAGCTGACCCGTGCAACTTCGTCTGCACCAAATAGGTTATTACCGGTTCCAATTTTATTTCCAAACGCTAAAAATCTTAAAAAACCTAAAACCCGATTGTAGCGTAACTTATCGGGTCCAATTGTGACTCGAAACTATACTATATATATATTGGCAAGAAATGTCTTCCCGATATCCACTGGATTGCTCCTTTGACCCTCACCTCCACGCCCATTTACTATATAATATATATTTACCTAAATAAAACGTAAGCTAATATACCTTTCTAACCGTGAAATAATTTTCAAAATAATTGATCAGTTATCGAGTGGGTCAAAAATTATTATTTACAAAATGACTATTAAAAATAGGGGTTTGTGTTAGAAGGGTGAAAATTTCAATTGTTAGGGGTGGAGAACCCTTATTTTTTGGGGGTATGAAAAATAGATAGTAGCCCATTCTCAGACCTACGGAATATGCATATAAAATTTCATAAAAATCGGTCAAACCGTTTGAGAGGAGTATGGTAACTAACATTGTGACACGAGAATTTTATATATAACATATAAACACAATTATATAAGAAGTGACGTTATATTGACACGTTTCAAAAGAAGTCACATCAAACATCTTCTTTACTTTTTTAGCATTTTTCTTTGTATTTATTCGGTACACGAATTATTAATTATTTTTAATAACTTTTTCGTTATTTTAAAATGACAAGTCCAGAACCGTCAGCGGGTGGTTCAGATAACTTCAGGGTGATCGCGCAGAGCGAACAGGCGGAGGACGCCTTCGACTATGTGAAATATCGAGGTGTAAAATTTATTGGTGGAACAACAAAATAATCCCAAGGAGAGTTAATGTCCGGCAGGCGACCGATCGTAAAAATTAAGCCAAATCATACACCACATGTCAAACATTTTGTTCCAACCCTACTTATGTGGGATAAGGGTAAGAAGAAGAAGAATTATATAAGAAGTGAATCGTATATATAAAGAATAAAAGTTTATGTTACTTCGTGTTTGTCTGAGATATGTATTCATTTAATAAAGTTTCTACATACATGCGGCCGTCAATAAAAATAGAGAAAATCTCGCGAAAATTGTTACTCAAACCAACAATGTGTCATATCGTACCGAACACAAGGTGTGTTTCTGTTTATAAATATTAAATTTTCCGTATTCTGCGAGCTCGTAGTCGGCTGGCCACATCTGGCTCCTACACTAACCGCGATGTTAAAAATTCAACATTACGTTATCGTCTCGCCGCCTTTGTCTTGAACTGATCGGAATATATTTTTTAATTTGAATATTTATTTAAGGCTTTGATATATTCGCTATACGTGGAAGCGTGTACTCGATACGCAAAGATTGGGTATTACTAATACTTGCTTTGAGTACAAGTTTTGCAATACGCATAATTCTTAAAATCAAATCTTAAAACTCTACGTAACATAACAATTTTTTTGCACAAATAGACGTGAATAATTATTTTAATCTTTAATATCATTCTTCATAAACTTTGATTTTATCACTGTCATATACCTTATCTGATATGTATTCGAGATTTGTATTTAATTTATTTATATACTTGTATGTTAAATCTACGGTAACATTTTAATATAACTTTTATACTACGATTGTATAGGATCGATATACTGAGATTAAATATAAATAAAATATATTTTTATTAAATTCTAAAATAATAAGACATTTGTACTCAGTAATAATGCCTATCGACTAATTTAATAATAAACATTTTACTTTATTCATGCAATCAAAGTATATACAAAAATAAAACGCCTGAACTGAAGGACTTGGGTTACATGAACGTAGGCGGGAGTTTGAAGAATCGGAGGAGCAAAAATGCATGCATTCGACAGCCGATCTTATTTTGTCATTGCCACCATCCATTGCAATGGTCATTATGTTCAATACACAACCATACACTCACCAGGTGTCTAATGTGACTAATCAAATTAATGTGTTGATAAGCCAGTCACAGTGTCTCTCTTTTAGTTCGTTACGTTTCAGTAGGAACCAGTTACAGGTGTAAGCTAGCTAGTTAGTACTAAGTAGCAGGTACGAAGTTTCTAAACCAGCAAGACTAACTGTACGTCCAGAGTGGACGCTATAATTGAGCGTCGAACGTAGCGTCGCGTTCAGCGTCCAAGAACGACGCTCGCGCGCCACTCAGGACACTCACGTATTAATGCATAAGTATGACACGAACGCTGGACGCGATGCCACGCTCGACGCTCGATTATAGCGTCCACTCTGGACGACACTAAGGCGATGGTGGGTGACGTTGTTCTTGAATTGTATTGTTGTATGTATGTTGTATATTGTATGTTATTGTATGTATTGTAATGCTATTAATAAGCTGGAACTATTTTTATCAATATTATCAAATTAAATATTACTTGTGGAGATAAATTATAAAGATATTATGTAATTTTGTAAATGTGATTGAAACATTGTCTGACTATCTGTTTGTTATCTTTTCACAACTCAATCTTAGAGACCAATTAACCAACTACAATGAAATTTGGCATAGAGTTCTGAAAGATATAGGCTATTATTAGTGCTGAATACTCGTAATGTTTATAACATGAATACATTACAGTAATACATTTTTTACTTTTGTCGATCAAAATTAATCGGGTAACTAATACAAAAAGCAATACACGCAGCAGAATTCGTAGAAAAAAACTAGTTTTAACATAATATTTCATAGGAGAATTCTGTCTGACACAACACAAACGATATTGTTCCGTAATCAATATCCAAATGATAACGCAAGATAATAGAAACGATGAAATTAAGTTATTTAAAAAAATAGAACATTATTCATAATATATACGTAATTAAAACATAAATAAATAAATTATGTCGCAACGAATTACTTGATGACATTTTGAAATGTTAGCATTTTTCTTGTCCTTATTAATTTAGCTGAAGCAAGAATTGACACGGTTACATTTTTATAAACAAAAACTAAACTTTATATTTTGAGACGTGACGAAGTCTTGACAATATTTTATGAAGTTCGAGTGGGTCGGGAGGAAGGGGTTGAAAAGGGGTGTGAAAAATTCAACACCACCGACCGCATTTCGGTTACTCTCGTATGTAATGTATTATATAGTCTCCTTCTCATATTATTTATTCTTATAACCATCTACTACTATTGATAGGAATTGTATATTATAAAAAGACTCACTATGAACACGACAATCCAGAAAAATATATTTTATAAACGGAGCATAAAAGCCACTTTTTGTTAAATTTCCGACATTAATATATGTAAAAGTAGGCGCAATGACGAACGATGTCTCTGACAAGCTGTTCGTCTATATTTACGATGGGGTCACACTTGAAGATGCATCCTTTGTGAAATCTCAATACCTTTGATATTTTGTAAAAGATGACAATGATGCCGTCATAAAGGCTAAATAATATCAGTTTAAAATCCTATTAAAAATAGTTAATAGTTAAGAAAAATGATAACAATAGTTGCTCACAATTACAATGATTTTTGACACAATTAATAAAATAAACAAAAGCAGAAAAAAGGTGCGGAAAAAAGGTCTCTGCGCGGTACCTCTTTCGGATGTCTGGCGTGATGCAGCGCTATATTCGGAGAAATATTTGCCAACATGTCTGCTCTTCGCAATTTAACTACCATGTAGATACGTGACAGTAGGTAAATTTTAAAGCCAGCCGCTTTCTAAATAACGCTTTATTATTTTCGGGCACATTGTGATATAAATCTATAAGGTACTAACTTTTGCTAACGGTTTCGCTCGCGTTGATGTACTTCTGCCCTATAACTTGAGAATAGTATTTTTTCTGGATGAAAGTAGCCTAAATCTCTTTCTATACTCCAAATAAAATGTACGCAGAATCTCATGATAACCGGTGGAGCAATTAAGTCGTGGTAATGTTATATAGTGTTGAAATATTAGCTATGATGACAAAAATGGTATAATTATTAATAATATTGTTAGTAGTTATTAGACATTGTCTACAGTTATGTAAACTTTGGGAAAGTACTACACACATTTTAATAAATCAGTATCTGATCATATAACAACTTTTTTCTTAAGTGCGTGTATAATATAAAGTTAAATTAATACGGTATGGTGAAGATACTTACTACATTCAATTCTTGTTTTCGCTTCGAACCAACGGTAATTTATCGTCGGTCGTATGACATGTTTTTCAAGAATGACTACTTTCTCCGGTTATGGAATTCAGAGATTTGTAGTACCACACGGGTAGCCATATTTCTACGGTCACTTATTATAAAGTAAGATAATATTCATTGGCAAAGGTAAATCCTTATTATAAGCTTAAATTCAATTAATGTGTACTCAAAAAAACGTAAAATGTAATAATTGTATGATTGTAAATAAATTCATGGGTGTAATCAACGCAACGCAACATTCGAATTTAAAAATTAATGAAAGCCCTTTTTTTAAGAAAATTGGGTTTCTGTAAAGTCGGTTTCCGGACGATAATTTTACGTGATAACGACTCGGACGCATCGGCCGATGGAGCGGAAGAGAGATAGATGCATCAGAAGCCGAACGCTTAGGCCGATCTCGCCTCTCTATCGCTTGTTCCTCGCTTTCGCTTGCACGCTCGGCTCTGGCGGAACGTTACAATGAGTCATGCTTTTTCGTGCGTGTAGCTGGCGTTCATCGATTTATAAGATGTTATCACGTCAATAAAATATTTTTATATTTGCTATCTGTTGATAAATGCCTGGATATTATTACTGTATATGATTATTGTATAAAACTGGTTTAAAATCATTACCAAAATACACATGTTTATCCTTATTAATAAATCTGAAGTATGATGATCATGTAGTCATCGATAAACTTTAAAGTTAAATCGAATCTACTATTTAAATTCGATGCAGATGTTCGGAATAATTAACATGCCAGGTAAGCCGGCAGTTGATTTTGTTAAATACCTTGATAGTAATGAAATTATCATTCGTTGAGCATTGATTATTTATAATAGTTTTTTATTTAAATATAATGTATATATCACAAAAAGCGATTCTCTCGATTCGTTTGGTCATCTTTCTGCTACCTCAAGAGTCTTTAATGTATCTATAGATCAGTTATACTCAACCTGCGTCCCGCCGGGGCTTTGTAGTTGGCCCACCCGAATATACTTTATTTTCAATTATTTTAAATTTCGCTCCCGTCAGATAAAATATGAGCACGCTGAATAAATTACATATATCCCAGATAACCCGACCGCAATGCGTTCCTTATACCACGCTTGTTATATTGGACAACAATATTCACTACATTAATACGTTATTAAAAAAAATTACGTTTATTTTATTTAATACCTAAATATTTGTAGTTTGCCTGCGATACAACGAGTGAGACGTGTTTGTGGCCCGTTAAAAAAGACGTTGAGTCCCACTGCTGTAGGTGGTTAAAATCATCCACAGGGTTAGTCTTTTGTAAACAAATACATTGGGGGTTGCTGATGAATATATGAGTATATGAATTCATGCTGTTAAAAATGTTTTTTTTTGCAGCACGTTCGCGAAATCCTAGTTGCATGACGACAAGATGTATGGCCTAGTATTTTGTTATCATAATGGAGACGGGATTGTTATTACAATAATTATATCAGCATATAATATCTGATGTGGCACATCTATATGCAAGGGTAAATCTGATTGTTGGCGTGGCTGTATCTTGCCGCACTAAGCTCGAATACCTATAGTGTATACAGTGTTGTTTACTTCGTTACACATGTGTTTCACATCTGCCAGGCGTCTCGTGGCGGCTTAATTTCTTTTTTATTCTCAAAATAATTGCTCATAATAAATAGAATAAATAACACAAACCGGTAACAATTCACAATATACTTTTACCGTTTCAAGCAATCATTAAAAACGATATTTGTTGGCGAGAAATATGTACTTATATACAAAGCAGTGGAATTGACACTTAATGTGCAATGATTTAGTTTAATATAGTGCCATTCTAACTGTATTTTGAAGTTGGATATAGCACATTCTGTAACAATTAACGTGATGTTACATTTTTTTTCTTTTACATTTTATACTATGTAAGTTCTGAAGCGACGATAGCTTAGTTGATAGCATGGTCGTACATCGTGTCAATTGATATAAGTTCGAATCCTTGCAATTGAATCAGAGCTTTCGTTGAAGGAAAACACAAGTGATAAGTCCTCCTTGCTACCACCTTCTAGTTGAAAATCTTCTTTAAGCACCTATTGCTAGTAGTAGCTACACTTATGAAAGGGCGACTTCCTTTATGCTTAACAATTTTACCATTTTTGACCACATCGTTATGTAATATCTTTTTTTTTTCAAACTTGTTTGTTTCACACGGAGGTCAATTTAAATTGGCAATATAAAGGGAGAGAGGAGTGATCGCAATTTGATACAATTCACTCCCTTGACGTGTTGCATGAGCATAATATTAAAGTCACCAATATTTGTTAGTCCTGATATAAATACAAGTCATAGAGTCGTGGTAATTTCATGGTCTGTTAAATGTCTTAAGATCAGCGATCACATGCTTAGCAAAATTATCGAACGATTTGATTGCAGACTCCTTCTCCATTAAGCCCAAAATGTCGAATGGACATGTACGAAGATTATCACAAAGCAATATATATGTGCCCTAATCTCTTCATGCTAAACCTGACAATCTTGAAGCAAGTGTTCAAAGTTTTGCACAGATGTGTTATCGCAGGGGCAGGTGTTGTCGTCAATAATCTTAAAGCGATTAACATATAGCTTACAATATCCATGTCCAGTTAATATTTGTGTTATACGGAATAAAAGCCCAGTACATGTACGTAATTTTATAATATCCTCCAATTTGATTTTTTTGTTCGTCATGTAATATCAGATGTGATTTTATTGAAACCTTAAAAATACCTAAGAAAGTACTTACACGAATATAAACTTTAAATCCAAACTACATTCTGCCTTATTTTACTATAAAATTACTAGTATTCATAATTAAATATTGTATCTTATGTTTCAGTTTTAAAATTAACAATCTAAATGAATCTCATTCAAATATGCCGGTTACACAGAGACAGTTAAATCCATTAAAATAGATGCCAGATCCAGTATAATGAGATATACAGAAAGACCATCGTAAATGAATGCTTTGACTCGCAGTTTAATTATCACTAAGCTCGCATATACAAATGAAGCCTAGTTGTATTATTAGATTTGCTGTTGATTATGCCCATAAGTTG
The DNA here is from genome assembly GCA_015888305.1 of Antheraea pernyi. Taxonomy (NCBI): domain Eukaryota; kingdom Metazoa; phylum Arthropoda; class Insecta; order Lepidoptera; family Saturniidae; genus Antheraea; species Antheraea pernyi. The sequence continues at coordinate 61,874 of MU159208.1, forward strand.
TGCAAATGTACAGAAAATGTAGAAAAGTAATAACACACGTTTTGTTTTTTTTTTTACATTAGTACACTTCTCCGCGAGAAAAGATATATATTCATCAAGATTACGCCTCAAATACAATAATAGAAATACCATACGTTTCATATATAAAGGTATTGGCTACGACTTCGTTCATATGAACATGTGGTTCAACATATGGAACAACGTGTCTTCAAGGCTGTAGCTAGTGTCGAATTCGAGGTAGGGTAGTATTGGTTACAAGAAGGGCGGAAGTAAAAAATTTATCATAATTGATCTGCCTTGGAATGTCACAAACTGTGGTATGTTCGGAAAAGTTTAGATACCTATCGCTACATTTCTTTATATCTGAAACTATGAACAAAGAATTGAATAGTAATAAACTATAATAGTTTTTGGTATTTTTAAGATAGGGCATTGTGATTTCAAGGTAGAGACATTTCTCCACAATTGCCTCCGCCCTCCCTAGCTACGGCCGTGCGTGTCTTATTTATTTACTTTTCTCAATTACAATTTTATCATTACTGCTTAGGATTGTAAGGAAAAACGAGATAATAATAACCCCATTACTCTTACAAAAGTTCCGTACCTTCCAATCCCATAAAATTAATTCAACCGTTTTGGAAACTAAACCGAATAAACAAACATATAGACAATAGTTTTAATAACTCATGTTTAGGTTTTAGTAATATGTAAAATGAATTACTAAGCTTCAGGTACTTCCAATTCAGTCCGACTTAATTGCTTACGATCACCATATATCAACTATAATACCCGTAATACTACTATTAGGTCAGACGTATCGTAATCCAGGATTAACTGATGTACAGTATCCGGCGTTTGATTTTGCACCTCGGCGACAAGAGTGAGACAACCGGCTAAGATCGGCTTAGTTCGATCTTGCAGAGTTCTATTATTTTCTATTCTCTCTATCACACAGCGCAATGATTGCGATAGACAAAGATAACGCTATACAAAACCGAGTTTAGCCGACTATCTTGGTCTTCTTACCCGACGTGCAACAAATGTTGATTGTACAGTTCTCGGTTGATGCCGTTATTTTTCTAAATTATTTAAACGAGCCACACGGACTAACCTATAAAGTATAGTTTTCACTTCGCTTGACCCCTCATACGTATTAACTTTCACAATCGCTTTCTATATCCTGCTGCGTCCGTTAATCGATTACAATGACGAAGCAATTAATGTTATCCGCAAATTCGCTTTCATAAACATGTCAAGGTTGTTTGTTACTTCTTGATATGGTTCTCTAATGAATTTGATTGCTTCCGATCGCAAAATCTCTAATGGCTTGTAGAACAACATGAAGCCCGGTAGCCAATTAAAATGTATCACAAATTTTTAAATATTTAAAAGTAGGTTACTATTTCAATATTATATTGGATTTTTATATAACATTTATTGCTTTTTTTTAATATTTTCGTTGTTTTTATAACGACGATATTATGTAAATGATTATTATTGTTAAATTAAGTCTTCGGTTCTTGGCGGTAGCGCGTTATTGCCAGACTGAATCGTGACTTAGATATACGTTGTGAAAATTGATAAAAGTGGCTTGGCTTCTGGTATTGTCCATCGCGTCGTAACCTGAGAATAGAGATGCCTCGTTTCTGTTGCAATGGAAGTGGTTTTATTTATTAAATTTTTGTTAAAAATTAATCCCGTTTCCAAGTCACACATTTTACTCAATAATTTTATGGTTTTCAATCTGTATACGTATAAATGAATAATATTATAATTAAAAAGACAAAAGACAACCCTTTTTTCTGGCAAAAAGCAATCTGTATTATTATTGTTGATGAAACTTAAACTATTTCCGAAATTTTTTCTTATTTCTAAATAATCGTAAATCTGTGAAATGGCATTCCTACTCGCTCTAGTTTTAAGTTGAATTATGAATCTACTATTCTAAACTTCCTTCAAGCGCAGCGCAATAACTTAAAGAACTAAGGATTCTTTTTAATTTTCTCTTTACATGGTATAATAGAAATCAAACAGATTGCTTGGTATATTAAGCAGAGTTTTTATTAAAAAAATGAAACAAACATGAAACTTTGTAGTGACATGTCTAATAAAAACACTTGTTGATTCGAAGAAAATTTACTTTGTGCCCGGTAGCTACAGACTACTGAACTGAAATTTTAATTTAATTTAGTGTTATAGGAAAAATAATAATGTTTTATAGTGATTTAAATTTAACATAATACGAAATATATTATGATAAATTAAAGAAGTTTTTATAAGAATATTTAGTGTAGTAGTAGTATATATATAATAGGAGGCAAACGAACAGGCGGGTCACCTTGGTAAGTGATCACCGCCGTCCATACTCACTAGCAACACCAAGGGAGTCGCAAGGGGGGGGAGAGGTGAGGGGAAAGAAGGCGGGGAGGTAGGTATCCGTCGCTCTCACTGACCGAACGAAACGCAATCGTGCAAGCACTGTTACTTCACGTCGGTTTTCTGTACTACCCCGGACAAGCCGGCCCATTCATGCTTAAACCAATAATAGCTTCAGCGTGGCTCTACCACGTACAATTAAATAACCTACATATTAAGTAAACAGTTTGTAATAATAAATTGTTCATACAATTCTTTAATAGTAATTGTAATAAAACAAACAGCTAATTAAGTATGCAATTGCACTTTACAATGCAAACATCGCTTTGCATATACTGTTTGCACAAATGCAATGTCTATAAATATTTATTTTATTGGCACATATTATTCTGTACAAACTAATAAATATTTGCGTATATTTCAAATTATTATACTCTGTTTTTTTATATACGAACGATAGTCACCGTTCATTGAATTGGAGAAGTTATGGAAATTTATTCAGAGAAACGATATATTTGGGTACGTCCCAGACGAATATTGTGACGTAATGATTAGTAAAGGTGATTGGCGAATGGCGACTGAGTTGAACTTAAAGCCGTTGCGAAGCGACGGCCACTTTCACATCGATTAATTGTAAAATTAATACGAAGTTTATATAGTAAGGCACGTTAGGCCAACAGCGATACCTTCAGCCAGTGGCTTATAAAACAACATCGGTCAAGTCAATGTGACATATTTTACAAGATACTGAAAAAATAGATTTTTTAAGAATTTTAGAATGTTCATGCAGTAATTAGTGATTCGAATTGAATTGTGGGATCTTTATTGGTTGAAATGTTCAACATATATGTATAGTTTCACGCATCATGAGAATAATTATCCAGTGACATTTAAAACTAATAAAAACCGCCAATTTTCGACTTACGCGGTGTTGTTTGTTAAACGATGACATGTTGTTTTACAAAATTAAAAGTTAAACTTTCACTATCTTCTAACTGCCATGTTATTATTACAATTACAAATTCAATGTCCAGGGTTTCTAAACTGTAAAGATAACGGAACACCAACCCAATAACTTTTATTATTTGGAACCTCATATCAAATGATTACAAATCAACATTGAAATTTATAAAGGAATATTTTGTTTAAGTAACGTGTAATATAATTGAAACAGATTATTCTTATTAGCTAATAATTATGGCGGAACGGAACCTAGTTTGAGAATCCCTGGTCTATATTATCAGGAATTAAAACTTAATAAGAAATCACCAGAGCATTACAAAATGTACATAAGCCACGTAAAAGAAAATTACAAAAAAATAAACAAAGCAAAGGTCACGTTACGGTCAACCTTGATGATATTCTTATGATATTCGAGTAGTCCGGTGAAGCTGTTAAGGCTTGCTAAGTCAATAGCGTGGTCAGTTCGTAAAAAAAAAGATATGATATTCGATCCAAGTACGTACCGGTCAAACCAGGAAAGTAGAATTGAATTTTGTTTATTACTACCATTAGTAATAAAGACGAACATGTTGAATGTGTTTAAACAGAACGTTATCCCATACTTTCGATAGGTAAACGACAGCCGTGAATCGTGAGAAAATGTATACAAATGATGTGATATAATCTGCAGAACCATGCGATTTCACAACTGATTGGTTTGAAACCGATAACACAAAAACCACTTGAATCATGACTGTTATATCGGAAACAAAGTTTATACTGAAGTTTATTTTCGAAGATATTCGAACAAGTGACAAGACAAGAATTAACGGTGGTAGAGCTACGCTGAAGCTATTAATAGTTTCAGCATGTATGGGTCGGCTCGACCGGGGTAGTACCACCCTCTCACAGAAAACCGACGTGAAGTAACAGTGCTTGCATTGTTGCGTTTCGTTCGATCAGTGAGAGCGCCGGAAGCCCACCTCCTCTCCCCTTCCCCGTTCCCTTACTCCACCTCTCCCCCAAGACAGGTTGGCAACGCACTTGCGACTCCCCTGGTGTTGCAAGTGTCTATGGACGGTGGTGATCACTTAACATCAGGTGGCCCACCTGTCCGTTTGCCTCCTATGATATAAAAAAAAAGTGAATTTAGTAATCTTCTTATAATAATGTTATACATAAGATTATAGACGTCTGCCGTTGTGCACGTATTACTCAAAAATTACTAGATATATTTCGATCAATTTCTTTAATTGTATTAGAACTTGCGGTGTTATTACAAAAACAAAAATGAAGAGCAGTTTAATACGAGTTTTACTAAGCACTGTCTAAAATTTAAAACATCAATGAACCCACGCTTAAAATTCTTTATTACACAAGCTTGTTTTAGCGGTGTCTAGATAAAATTTTACGTTACATAATTTGTTATTGTTCAAGTTTTTCAAATGCTCTAACAAATACTGTATTTTTTTTAGACTTATACTGTCAAAAGTCAGTTACCAACGCATCATATGTATAATGTAGAATTGTAGACACATTCGTTTACAACATGGAGCTTAAATACCTGTGTTATTACAAACAAGTTAAATACGTATTAAATACTTTGTTTAATAAAGATTCCTAATAAATGCACCGCGCTCGCCAGAGGCAAGTTCGCGTTATCCTTTTTCGCAAGTCTAACCTAATGTAACCAAAGCGAGACAAAAGAGCAAGATGGCGAACATTCACCGACCGCGGTGCGTTTAATATGAGACCTTTTTAAAGCCAGGGTTCAATACGTATTTAACTTTTCTATGGTTTTAGACAGTCAAGGGGTTAAATAAATAAACATACATGGTATCATTCTGAATAGTTGGGTAAAAAACATAAAAAAATAAGCATTTTGATAAAAACACGTTTCATTATATTTTACTCTGTTCTTGTAATATTATGTTACAAAGTTACAAAACAGTGTTGTTTTTTTAAAAAATATTTGCGTTTAGCCAGCATATTATATAACAAAGGTTGCATAACCCCCGTTGTAAATAATTCAACATCACCATTTAAATATCCAGATTCACGTGTTCGCAAGGATTGCGTATTACCTATTGAGCAGTCAGGTCGAGTATGCTTTTAGATAATTATGTAACAGTAGGATATGTATATACATGTTTTACGTAAGTGAAAGTTTATGTCAACAAACAGAACCATAGAATCGTTTGAAATATTTTCACTAGCATACGCAAACTACATTCATACTTTCACATTGTGTAGGTGTTTGCTACATTTGTACTTATTTTTCTCAATTTTAAAAAGTGGTTTGGAATTTACTTTTGTATTTACTGTTCTCTAACAAATATTTGGTTTAAAAGTATGTTTGTAATTTCTCGAGGTTTGTTATTCAACATTCGATTCCAGTTAACTTAAATTGACTTCACAACTCGTCAACATTGTCGATTCCGTAATCGATAAACTGGTGTTTATCGAAATATATGGCCACTTCAGCGGACTCAATTGGAAGTATTTCGATAACCTCTTCTCTGGCAGCTACCTGAGTACATCTCTTCTCATACTCTCCTCTGAGTATGACTATTTCCATATCCTAGCTAGTCTATCCATGTTTCTTAGGTTATTACAAGATTGAATTATTATTTTAATGGTAATCATAGTTAAATTAAAAAAATGGTTATTACCTAAAGATTTATAATTTTATTTACATCATACATTATGTAATAGACATATCTAATTTATCTATAAATCAATTGCCGAATGTTTGTAAGTTTATTACTAAGTTATTGTTGATCGAAGATTACTACAGTGCGACTGAACCTATTTGGTACTTTCTTTTGTTTGTAATTGTTAGGACAAGTTTTCTATAAAAGAAAATGTTTGAAAAATCATAAAATTGGGGTTCAAAAATCTGAATATAAAATAACATAGCGAGTGAGATAAGACAGTAAGGAGATTTTCAATAATATTTACAGAATTGAGAAATTTGTTGTGAAAGTGCCGTCAGCTATCATTTTATTTCATTACACGGTTGCACTAGGAAGGAAAGATTTGCTCGTTTACTTTTTTTTCTCTTTACTTATGTCGAGGGTTTTTTCATAAAGAACACACCACCTTCACCCATACAACAAACAATAATCTAACAAACATCTCACAAAAGAAAGGAATAACATTTTTTTTAAACCCAACCTTAAAATCACTTTTACCGACGTCCACCGTATTATAGATTAATTTGACTTCTTCCAATGCGTTCCAATATTTGATTACAAACATATTATTCCCCTCTTACCCCTAAAAAATATAATTATCTTCAAATATCTGTCGTCTTTGAGAAACGTTCCGGATACATTCCAATACAATATGTTAAACATTTTCTTGATGGCAAACCTCGCATTTACTATTTTGTCTCGATTACTTCGTTCGTAGACCCGTGCGAAGCAGGGACGAGCAGCTAGTGTTAAATGAAAATGATACATACCGTAAACATAATATTTAACAATATCTCAATATCTGTATATGACAGGTTAGTTGAATACATATCTCTATTTCATTACATAACAATAAATGTCATAACAACTAACCATGGGATAATAGCCTTTAATAACGTTATAACCCTGAGCGTTTCGCCGCTGTAAATCTTATTCATCCAATTGTCCATTATGTTGTCAACACAGTATGTTTATATGAATGGTAATCGCAAACAATATAATTTCATATCCATTACTCAATTGTCACCACGGAGTTTGTAACAGAGAACTTTCCTGATGTGTCGATTAAGTATTTGATATATATTACAGGAGTTTTTGGCGGGATTTTGGAATGCCATGTTTATATTTTATCCATAATCTTGTATTATTTAGCTCTATATTGTGTAACGTTGGTGGTGCTTTACGTAATATAGTTTGGTTATTGTGCACAAGTGGAAGTGGACTTGCCCCAAAAACTCCCACAAAAGTTCTAATAAGATGGACACCATCTTGTTAGTTCATTGAAATTATAACAAGAAACTTGTAATATCGATACTCACTTGACAATGACAGTAATAGTCTACTAGAAGACTGCTTGCCAAAAATAAAATAGAAGAAGAAGAAATGAATTATATAGGTATATCGGTATATATAATAGGAATGCAAATCTAACGTGTCTGTACTATTTAGATTTTAGAGAATAAAATTATTGCAGGTGTTTCTTGCAATAAGTAATAAAATACATTACAATTATTTTTAAAAATGTCTATTTGTCAAACAAACAAATAAAACACCAAATCATAAAGCATATCCTCGAGTAAGATTTACTCTTGGTTTCATTAAAATCGGTTCACTCTATCAATATTTTTTTTGTAAATATTAATGACGACGCGACTTATATACGAGAGAATAGTAAAATGAGTAAATATATTTAGATTAATGTATTACTACTTTTCTTTACGTTATGTTCCACGCGGACAGAGTGGCGGGCACAACTAGTATCTATAAACACATTGTAGGTGGTAGAGACACGCTGAAACTAATACTGGTTTCAGCATGAATGGGTCGGCTCGCTCGTGGTGGTACCACCCTCGACCTGAAAACCGACGTGAAGTAACAGTTCTTGCATTGTTGCATTTCGTTCGGTTAGTGAGAGCGCCGGAGGCCCACTTTCTCTCCCTCTCTCCTTCCCCCCTTTCCCCAAACACAGGCTGGCAACGCACCTGTGACTGCCCTGGTGTTGCAAGTGTCTATGGACGGTGGTGATCACTTAACATCAGGTGACTCACGTGTTCGTTTGCCTCCAATGATATAAAAAAAACACATGCGAATCCACGGGGACACCTGCTACAACATACGATAACAGTAAACCATATTTTTGCTTCAGTGACATGTATACACTCCTTTATTTAAACAATATTTCTATGTAGTTATTTTAAAAGAAAATTATTTCCTTTGCGACAGAGCTTTGATAAGTGCAGTCAGTTTTTAAGCTGGACAACTTTATTATTGCGTGACTGTAAACGTCGAGATTCTTGCATTTGAAATCCCGCAATATTTTTCCATTTAGTAAAGTGAAATGGCTTTTAAATAAAACGTACAAGTATTCTATAAAAGCCTTTGAAAGCAACAACTCACCAAACTTTATATTTAAGTACTTTTTATGTTTCTAGTGCTTCTAACTATCTGTTTGCCCAATATATTTAACGATTTACTTCAAAGTCTACTACTTTGATTACTATCTATCTATAGATATAATAAGAATGTGAGTATAACGCGTCTGTAATTTTTCGATTTTACGCGAATTCCTTATTTAAATAATAGTTACTAATAAAATCAACTGAATGTATTAAGTCCATTTACTTATTTACTTTTCTCTGATACTTAAGTCGCGTCGTAATTAAACCTACAATATATACTATACTACCTATAACTTTTGATAGACCGAACCGATTTTAATGAAACAAAAAGTAAATGTTTTTTTATGATAGGAGACAAACGAACACGTGGGTTACCTGATGTTAAGTGATCACCACCGTCCATAGAGACTTGCAACACCAGGGGAGTCGCAAGTGTGTTGCCGGCCTGTGTTTGGAGAGGGGGAGGGGGAGGGAAGGTGGGTACAACAATGCAAGCACTGTTACTTCACGTCGGTTTTCTGTGAGAGGGTGGTACTACCCCGGGCGAGCCGACCCAGTCGTGCTAAAACCAGTAGTAGCTTCAGCGTGGCTCTACCACCTACCACCTACCACCATGTTATTCGAGGATATGCTTTATGATTATCTTAGCGTGAGCTACGAGGTTTTATCGTGAACGCAGTATTTTAGCAGTTATGTGTTCTCGACGCAGAGGGCCCGCGAGGAAGATCTGCAAAGTGGCCCTCTCCGTCAAAGGTCGGGGGACCCATCTCCTCATAGCACAGGTGAAGCTGACGAGGGGAGACGACTGGTTGAGTACCCGGTAGTCTCTCTATAGTAGGACGAAGCCTTGCATTCACTCGCCAGGCTGCCGCAGGGGCGGTTTCTCAGGAAGACAGCAGGCTCGATCCCTGGCCGCCCCTACCATGCGGCGGACGGTACACCGTGGGGTTTAAGTCCGTGCGAGTCGGACATAACCCACTCTCTCCCCCGAGAGGGAGGCGTATCCATAAAGGATTTTCCCAAGTAAATAAAAAAAAAAAGTTATGCGTGTTCATACAAACATACATACAGACAGATAGACATTTAAAAAAATGTATATATGTCTAGATGAAGAGCAATGGAGTTCCAAATTATTGGAATATAATAAACAACCTTTTAATGCACAATATTCACACATTATACACGAAATACGTCAATATAGATTGACTTTAAAACCTTTAATCGAATTTGGTAGGCACTTTGATGAGCTGCGCTGCGCCTAGCGATAAACTGTAAATGGACAAAGCGATCGTACGTGTGGGGACGAACAAAGGCCTATATAATAGTATTGTTCTATGGCGCCATTTATCTGATACTATAGTAATATTACCCCGAATATGGACAAAGCACGTCAATTTTGTATATAATTACTAGCTTTACTCGTCGACTTTGCTCGCTTTGGTATAGTTTTGAATATCGTCATGCAGATTTCTGTAAAAAAATTAGTTGAAGATATAATTCTTGTAGGTCTTCTTACAAGCACACCCAATACTTTTTAAAATGGAATAATGTCCTAAATGCCATAACGCTGCGAAATTATATTTTAATACGTGAACTCCATAAAAATCTGCATCTGTTGTGTTTTATTGCATTTGTATTTAAATAAATAAATAGATTAAAATGAACTAGTGGACGCCCAGTGGTCGACATTCGACCATAGTTCATTGAATTTTTAAAGTTTGAACTTTATTGGGGTTCTTTTAGCAATGGCATCGACTTCAAATATATAATTAGGTAGTTCAAATATCAATATTTTTTATATAATTCGGTTAATTTAATAATTAAGTTATTTTTCGCTTTTTAGTGCCTTATTAGTTTTTCACGTCGAAGGCGGTTTTTTTTTAATATTTCCCCATTTTTAGTGTTCATAAATATTTCTGGTTAGTAATGGGTATTATAAATCGGTTCCAATTTCACGAAAATACGTAGAGACGAAGTGGGTGAAAATCAAATAAACGATATTTCACCCCCTTAGGGGATCACTGCTGAATATAAATAATTCAAATAAAATAAGAATCATTAAATTCGTTTCTTAATTTGCGGAGATATCGATTAACATACATGAAAAAAAATACATACAACCGAACGTAGTAAGTTCCTCCTTTTTCGAAGTCAGTTAAAAAATACATACAGTCGAGCATAGCAACCTCCTTCGCAACCTTTTTTGAAGTTCGTTATTGACGGATGTCAAAATATCTTTTTTATATACATGTGTGTATATGTTGTGTAAAATTGAAGCAGTAGTGTGAGTAATGCATATTTTAATTAGTTTAATGTACTTCTAATGCATTTTATGTAAAATAAATAGCTTTCTGCACTTCTCCTCCATATAAACTTTAACTATGCCAAATTTCACGTTCATCCGTTCGCCCAATTCCGTTAAAAAGGGATACGAAATTTAGGCTTCACGTATTAATATATATGATGATGATGATGATAAATCTATACATACAAGTACAATAAGAATGTAAATCTAACTTGTCTAAACTTTTCCGATTTCCGTGAAAAAAAAATTGTTGGAGGTGTCCAGGAATAAGTATTAAAACACATTTCAACCATTTTTAGAAATGTCTATCTGTCTGTCTGTTTGTATGAACACGCATCATTACTAAAGTACTGGGTTCACAATGAAACCATATCAAGAAAATCATAAAGCATATCTTCGACAATTAGTAGAGTAGAAGTAGTAGTACGAGAGGAAAGTATATAAGTAAATGGACTTAATACATTTAGATGACTTTATTAATCACTATTTTTTACATAAGATTCTATATATTTATATTCTTACTATTTTTATTTTTATTTTAGATTCTATAATAGAAAAGTTCTAAAAATTGGCAGGTTTTTTTTAACTTTGTAATACCATTGTAATCTATACTAATATTATAAAGAGGTAAAGTTTGTGACGTTGTAAGGGGTAATCTCAGGAACTACTGGTCCGATTTGGAAAATTCTTTCAGTGTTATATAGTTCATTTATCAGGGAAGGTTATAGTCTATATATCATCACGCTAAAACTCACAGGAGCGGAGCAGCAATGAAGAATGTTGCAAAATCGGAGTATTTTTTCCTTTTCAGAGCTTCCGCTGCGTTTTAGCGCAAAATAACCATCCCACGCGTACGAAGTCACGGGCAGAAGCTATTAACTAATAATATTATCTATACTAATATTATAAAGAGGTGAAGTTTGTGAGCTTGTAGGGGGTAATATCTGGGAAGTCGAACGAAAACGTTTCTTACGAACGCTGCCTTAACGATGAGAGATATATGATTGAGTTCTACAAAAAAGTTGTAGCTTGATAATGCCTATTACTGCCCAACGAAGTGGGCACGGGTCAGCTAGTATTAGATGATCGTTATATGGATAATGACTAACGACTTAATAACTCACACTCATAGTGGCGTTTATACGACGTTAATAATAGACTCTTTACACGTCAACTTAGCATTCGATCAAACAGCCACGACAAGTTATTATTACTGACGTATTGCGATATTATACTATACAATACGTTACACTACGGGCACTATCGAATTAGCTTTATGATTCGTGTCAATAGATTATGCGAGTGGATATTTTCAAAAGAGGTTTAACATATTCCGAATTTTTTTAGTTATATTAAATAAAATATAATGGCAATGGCCAGTGGCTCCTGTGAACATGATGACATCTATGAAAAATATATTTAATTTTCTAATTTTACGTCCCGGTTCACTTTTTTAATAATTGTATCGTAATTGCTTTTATTTCTAGATATATTTTGTTACAAATATAATCAAATAACCAATCTTTATCTTACCAATCAATCCAATAAAAAACACTTACATATGCCAAATTCTATGGTGGTCGATCAAGCGTTATTAGCGTATATGGATCTCAGACGTACCAGCATATATAGCAGCGGGTCAGACCGATTGTTGGCGTGGCGACGCGTCGCCACGGCATGCATCGCCACGATATATAGATTCGAATTTTTAACTATTGTATTTAATGAATATACATTTTTATTGGATAAAACAGTCATCTTTTTCATGAAAAAACTAATCGTTTTAAATAGATCACTCTCAGATTCCATATTCACTTTGTAAGCGTTCGTGCTAAATTAATTAGAGCCTATTCATGACACGAATGTTCACAACGTGTTACTGACCTAAAATATATTGTTGTAAAAGTAAATATCTGTTCTTAGAATCTCGAAAAGCCGTAATTAGGACATTCTAAGGAACGTATAAAATAAAAATTTATCAAAGTCCGTTAAAGTAATTTAACGGCTACTTAGTACCATGCGATTACTTAGATTATGTAGGATTAGTATCTCATTATAACCTTATGTAACATACGGTTGAAGAAGATAAAACGCTAAATCTAGACTGGCCCTCAAGTGCAAACCATGAACGTACCCACCATGTACCTACAGACGCTTGGCGAAAGATCTTTTTGTAATAGTACCGGCGCCCATTAAAAAATGCCTTACCACAGTGTTTTTAATTTTTTCACGGTGTTTTCGTACACATCGAAAGCTTTATGTCTTTTTTAAAGTAGAACATACGTCAATCGACGTGATTTCCAAATATACTTCTAATGTGAATGCAACAAGGATACAGGTTATTTGATTCTGAACTTTCCTTTTAGTAAATTAAACACATTATTTATTTCTACTTCAGTTATAATAAGACATTTACAGATATGCAACCGAATTATATTAATTTCATATGTAGAAAGTGTTCGAAATGTTAATTTAGAACGTCGTTGATATTAGATAGTTCAATTAACATAGTTCGTTTTTATATTTATGTTTTCGCTTAATTCAATCTAATTTATGGTAATTAAAATAAGTATATGTATAAAATAACCTATAAATAATATATTGTATTTTACAAATAGCTACATTTAATTTTCAAATATCGAGTTAGTTATGAATGCGAAGACAAAGTGAAAGCTGGCGCCGCGAATATCACGTGTTTTTAGATAAACACATAAATAAAGTTAGTGATTTATAAATAAACTTTCTTGTTTCCTTCTTGCAGTTTTGATCGCGATCAGCCGTTCACATTCCAACTTGGCGTTGGTCAAGTCATCAAAGGATGGGATCAAGGACTGCAAGACATGTGTGTGGGTAAGTTAGAATTGAATTTAATATTTTGGACCTTCGAAAACTGTGTAAAGAACATACATTCCTTTTTTGGTGTAGTGTAAAATTTAAATACTTAATTGTGAAGTTTATTCACCACATCATTCGATTCTAGATTTGACGAGGAACGCTATTCTATTTTAATTTCGTTTCAACTCCCTCTTACTCTCTTTTAGAATAAACTATTTTTAATGTTTATGTATCTTTGTAAGTTATTTATATATAAAAGAGGAATATTTATTGACACATCCTGATGCAAATTCGTGCTTCGTTTTTCAAATAAACTCTTTTAACTTTAACTTTATATAACTTTTTTCAGTTGAAGTTCCAAAAAGTTTGTTTCAAACGTCAAAGCAAACGACGCGTCGTTGAAGAAACATGACAAATAGTAGAAATGTCTACTTGTACCAATTAAAGTCAGTTGGTGGCTTAATCATAAAAACAAAATATACTATATTTTTATTGTAATTAGTAAATAGTATGGACAATGGAACAATTTTTTAATACAGTTTTCACTTAATTTAGAGATTATTTTCCAAAATGTTTATATGTATTATGTTTATAGAAAATAAAGCCGACATATGTAATCAACTTGTAAAAATATATTTCGGGCGCTTACACTGGTCAAATAAACCTTATGATATACTATATAGCAAAATAATATACTGCGGAATACCTTACAAAACGCTTACAGAAAATTTGGCAGTGGTACTATATTTGCAAGAAAGAAAGAAATGGTTTTTTTTATTTTCAGACACACAACATAGTTATAAGATAAATACAGAAAACATACATATTTTTTTTTCTCGAACTGACTACGCTATTGACCCTGCTAGGTCTTTACAGCTTCACCGGACTACTAAGGCGAGCGCTTAAGGCACTCAGCCGATTTGGTTTTTAGGTAACATACACAAGGGCGCATGCGCACCTCGGCTTGGGCTATTACCTGGAAAAAGTCGCGTCTGACCTAGCTAACTATTCTAAGCTATTCATACATATATACATTTGTGAACCATAAAGTCGAAATTGCATGATTCACAAATGAATACGTGTATATCGGAATGAAGAAAACATACATGTAATTAATTTAAAATGTCTAACAACAGCACCCCATTCGGCTACATACTGCAGTATAACTGAGCGATACTACAGCGCTGATTTTAATGGTAGTCTATGACGACGTACGAAAGTGTAGTCGGTGGGTTAACAAAAATGGCTAAACAAGCATAATCAAAACGTAAAAATTAAATATACAACAATGCAATAGCATACTACAGGGAATAAATATATAATTTCGGGTCACGACATGCCAGTAATGAAGACCGACCGTATTCCGCTTACGCGACTTACGTCAAATTAGCGACGCGTTGTATAGCGGTCTGTGTACATCTAGTACATCATTGTGCAACCCATTATATGTTTGATGAAAGAAACTTCATAAAGAAGTATATAATTATTATTCGAAGTGCCAATAGATGTGAAAGAGAGGCTAATGATAATAATTTCAATTATGAAATTTAAATAATTCACAATACAATTAATTTAAAAATTCAAAATAGAAAGAAAGAGGAAAGTTTAAATTCCAATGTGTTGATTTTTCACTTCAGTAGGTAGTCCTTATGACTGCCTTGGTACTTACTTAGCACTTATCTCAAAACATATTATTCCGATAGCCTCATATAATGTAAGTTTATTAAACATTTTAGAAAACGACTTTACAAGTACACACATTTAGTAATAAGCGGTTTCCTATCGTGGAGAAGTGAGGCAAGAGTTCTCTGGTGTTTATGTTTTTTTCCTCTGTACATAAAATATATTGTTAAGACAATAAATTACACAGGAAATTGCGTATGTCACCTAGTCTTATATAGTAACTATTTTTATGTTTCACTTACTGTTAAAACCAACGATATTATAACTAAAAAACGTTACTTACGTGATATTTTGACAAAACAGATAGCACGATAACGCACACATACGTAAAACAATATTGTAACGCCACACTGTCTTAGATAAAATGTGGAAGTAAGATTTCTATATTCTCAATATCGGTGGTGAAAAATAATTTGTTTTATATGTTTCTTAGATACGGACAGATAGACGGGGCAACCTTCTAAAATAAGCTAGTTAGCCAAATTTTAACAAGCCGCTGTCGAAGCGCTTATTATGTAACTATAGCTTTTTAGTTATAATATCATTGGTTTTTTTTATATATCATAGAAGGCAAACAAACAGGCGGGTCACCTGATATTAAGTGATCACTGCCGTAAATAGACACTAGCAACACCATGGGAGTCGCAAGTGCTTTGCCAGCCTGTGTTTGCGAAGAAGGGGGGAAGGGTTAGAGGGAGTGTGGAGGAGAGGTGGGCCTCCGGCGCTGACACTGACCGAACGAAACGCAACAATGCAAGCAACTGTTACTTCTTTACTGAATCCTCGTGTAAATTTTTGTAAAAATACTTTAGCTATGTAGGGCATTTAATGTGGATCAGAATTAGCTTTAAAAAATATAATTCAATATGTATCTTAGAAGATATCAGCGATTTAAGATTACACTCAACAAAAAAAAGTTGTACGTCTCACGACTTATACGAAGTGCTCTTGACTTTGATCACTCTAAATATGAACTAAATCGTTATGTTCCCACGTTAATATATAACAGCCGTACGAAACGATATATTAAAAATTATAAATCCCTTCTTTACACTGACCTATAGTAATTTATTTAAGATTAGTTTGGCTTCAATATCGCTTATCAATCGTTTGATAAAGATAACTCAAGGTCGCAAGCGCTTAATCTATTCAATTGTTACGTCACCTGCGTCCTTGTTTGTCAATGCGTTGTGCACTTTTTCAGCTATCTTTTTTATTAACTATGATCGCTTTGCAACTGTAAAGATAATATTGATCTTCCAATCTACGTTCGAAATCTATCTATATAGAAACGGTAGTTGGTATACTATAATAATTTGAAGTTGATAAACTTCAACGCTATGGAAGTTTTTATCGCTTGGCATTACCTCCCTACTAGGTGGTGCTGATTCTGATTAACTATTGTACTCTCAATGTACCGATAGCCATGATAGTTGATATGTGCGTCAGGTAGCCCGGTGAAGCTGTTAAGACCTTGCTTGGGCAATAGCGTAATCACTTCGAAAAAAAAAATTCATATATGCGTGTCAGTACGGACAATATTTACACAAAATCATTTTTACTTATTTTTTTACGCAATAAATAGTAATTAAAACAAATGCCTACTTATCATAAAAAAATAAGTGATAAGTAGGAAAGCTACAGGGTACAGCTTCTTAAAAAATTTCTTAAATGATATTCCAGCAAACTTTTCAAAGATCAGATCACAAAATATGATTAATAATGTTTTTATCAAATTTGAGATACCTATATTATTATAACTTCTTTCAAG
Organism: Antheraea pernyi; assembly: GCA_015888305.1. Lineage (NCBI taxonomy): Eukaryota > Metazoa > Arthropoda > Insecta > Lepidoptera > Saturniidae > Antheraea > Antheraea pernyi. Next base: position 78,881 of record MU159208.1, read on the forward strand.
TATTGAAGATTTATAAATACAGGTAAAACTTAGATTTCAAATCAAAGCGTTAATTATCATTTAAAAAACAAGATCATGAGGTCACACTTTCACATGTTTCCGGATTTATAGTATTTAATTAGAATCCATCTTCTCTTCTCTTCATCTCTTTTATAATATCAAATTAAAATTTACACGTATTTTTGCATCAATCGTTTATAAAAATTCATTTAAAATTAGAGAAATTCATTTTGCATACCGTAACCTAATAACTGAGTTGCATAAGAGAATGTTAATTAATATTAATCAAATGCATATATTGGGACGTAAACGTCTGTCTCTTTTTTACTCTTAGCACATTATTTTTAGAGAGCTCATAATATATGTCTGGTTATATAGTGCAACGTTAATCATCCGTTGATCGCTTTCAATTTCAGGTGAGAAGCGTAAACTAATTATTCCATCTTCAATGGGTTACGGCGAACGCGGAGCTGGAAACGTGATCCCACCCCACGCCACTCTACACTTCGAAGTAGAGCTAATCAACATCGGCGACTCGCCCCCATCTACCAACGTCTTCAAGGAAATCGACGCAGACCAAGACAACATGCTGTCCCGTGAAGAAGTGAGTATCGAGTTAGCGTTTCAAGCTATCGACGCAGACGGCGACAAGGAGTTGTCGCGCGAGGAGGTCAGTTAAAACACGGTACAGGTGTACGGTGGGGAAACTGCTGTAATATAACCGCTTCACAAGCTGATCACAGGCAGATTATCTATTTAGATGTTTTCTTTGGTCATTCCTATAACATATATATATATATATATATGTATAATGCTACCCAGGTCTATTTTTATCGCTTCCTTCTTGGGGGCACGCTAATTTTCGAAAGTTGTAAATCCATAATTTTTTGTATCTCAAAAAATGCCATAATGTACACCTCGTTATTTTGGATACTTGTGGCATATAATAGTAACATACTGTTTTTAATTTTGAGAACAAAAACCAACTTATGGCAATTTTTCGGTATTTTCAAATTTCACTTTAAGAGCACTGCGTGCTCCCACGAAAAATGGCGTGTTGCTACGTAACATGATTTAGATAGCTTGTAACTGTTGCTCCTCGACAACTGGACATATATTGTACGAGCTTTGAATTTGATAATAATATCTAAAAAGTTGATATTTCGAAACACGCTGTCCACTTGCATGATAATTCTCTTAACTATTTTGTGTAACGTGTATGTTACAAAAAAGTAACTGTCAACAAAATATATATAATAATTACTGATAAAGTATTTATTCCATTTTGTATTTAGATGTTAGATAGATTGTTAGTATACAATATATGCACCTAGGTACTCATAAACGCTATTGTATTATAGTGTCCTTGAAATATCATAAATATTCGGTTAAAATATGGCCTATTGATACGACACATAACAAGATAAAAGTATACTTCGTTTATATGATGAACGCTTGTACTCTATGGAAATAATATAGAAAACTATAAATTAAATGATCAAAAAGTTATATGTAGTGACTATAGAGGTTCATTCTTTGACAAAAAATCCTAAATAAAGTTTCAGGATTCCGACTATTAAATGATCAGTAGTAATTGTAAATATGTTATACTCATATGTATATGTTATACAGAACTTTGTCTTGCCTTGATAATAAAAAATAAAAATCCTAAAAGTCCCAATTGTAAATCCAAACCATTCTCGGATCCACTGGAACACACACGCACACAAAATTTCATCAAAGTCGGTCCTGCCGTTTGGGAGGAGTTCAGTGACATACAAACGTACAGAAGAAATTTATATATAAAGATATACAGGATATTTTAGTAATTCGTCTAAATTAGAAATTAATATTTAGTAACAATATTATTATACCAACTCCATTATAATTAGTTGAAAATTGTCGTTCGTGTCCAAATAAGAATACCTATCCTATACGTATATGCCGATTACGAACACATATATGTTATATAATAAATAAATAAAAAACACCTTTTCTTTGTCCACCAGGTGAGCGATTATCTGAAAAAGCAAATGGTTCCTTCGGACGGGCAAGAAATGAGTGAAGATGTGAAGCAAATGCTGGAGAGTCACGACAAACTCGTCGAGGAGATTTTCCAACATGAGGATAAAGACAAGAACGGTTTTATTAGCCACGAGGAGTTCTCTGGGCCAAAGCATGATGAACTCTAAATATTTATTTAGTAGAATAAAATGCTCTCAAACCTTTTTACTTGTCTTTACCATTTAAAAAACGGGGTCAGCATAAACAAAGAGATGGGATAAGTATAATTTAAGTTAATTAAAAAAAAGAAACATATATTTCTTTTTCTTTTTTAATAAGTAATTTTATTTTACTATATTATTACGAACGCGGTAGTGAGTCAAACTTTATAAAAATTTCGTTGATTCTTTTGTACTTAGTTTATTCCATGTTGTTAGAAAAAAAAAATCATGTTTGTTGTACTTTAGGATACGATAGTACGGAAGTTACTATTATATATACTATAAAAATATTTAGTGCGAACTTTTCTATTATAATATCTACACTATAGTTATTGCGCGTTGAACGTAAGGGTATAATGATTAGTTATAATAAAATACTTTAAAATAATTGCAGTTACATTTATAGCAGTTAACGTAATGTATCTCTGAATATTGTACTTTTAGCATAATAATTTCTAACTAGAAGACAGGCCTATTTGATTCTCTTTTCACACTTTGTCTACATCAACTATGACTACTTTTTTACTTAGTAAAAGTGAATAAATATTATGTTTTTACAGAATAAGTTAATGAACACATTTGTTTATTATTAACAACAGATGCTATTAGAGAATATCGTTTTTTGTTATGCATATATCAGTGTTATGTATTTTTATTTTCTCTTTTTATTATCCGAACATAATATTAAATCAACCACGTTGTCTACTATATTGTAAAGACAGCAAAGTCGACTCAACTGTATGTCTGATTCAATAAAATCATATTTGTAACGGACCTATCGCTGTTTTTATTTCTTTAAAGACGACTTGATTGCCTGATTTCGCCTGCTACAATATGGGACATTAAAATTATTGTCCGGTCATATATTTTTTATTTAAAAAAATAAATGTTCTAACATATAACATTACAGAAGGGAGTTTTTGGCGGGATCTTGGAATGTCATATAACGGCCTTTATTTATTATTCAAAATCTTGTTATTTTTTTCCCCGATCTGACTACGCTATTGACCTAGCAAGGTCTTAACAGCTTCACCGGACTACTACTACTCATAATCTTGTGTTCTTTAGCTCTATATTGTGTAATATTGGTGGTGTTTTACATAATATACTTTGTGTATTGTGCATAAGTGAAGTGGATAGGAAATAATACCACGGAGTTTGGATTCTGACTTGCCACTAAAACTCCGTGGAAAGTTCTAACAAGACGGCCACCATCTTATTAGTTAATGGCAATGATCGCAAGAAACTTGTAGTTTATTTACTTGTAATAAATCGATTAGAAGATTGGTTGGAGAAAAAACATTATAGAAGATATTTTTAAGCTGGTCCCATATCGGCATGTAACAAGAAGTTTTATGTAAGGTCGTAATAAATGCAGGTGTGGGAACACTTTATCGCCATGAGATACGAACAGGGTTATTCGAATTTGAAGTAGAGCAGCATTAGTTACAGGTAGGGCTGAAGTAAAAAAAATATCATAATTGATCTGCCCCCGAATGTCACAAACTTTGGTACGTTCGGAAAATTTTAGATACCTATCGCTACAAACGTTTTTTTTTATCTCAAACTATGAACAAACAATTTAATTATTATAATTTATCTTAGTTTTGGTAGGTTTAAGGTAGGGGCATTGTGATTTCAAGGTAGGGCATTGCCCACAATGTCCCCCTAACAACCGCCGCACCGCGCCGTGGATACGAACTATCGGACTGCGTGACGATAGACACGATAATTGGCTTGGCGGTTTTTACGCATATGAAAGGAGTTTAACGAAACCTAATTTCGAGTTATTGAAGTGGCACAGGTGTGGAAATGCTTAAATTGCGCCTGTATAGGAATCATTTTTGACATCGTGTATGTTTGTCGAATGTTGCCAGCAACGTTTGACCGATAACTATAAAACTTGGTGCACCTGAACGCTTTTTTACAGTATCTTCTGTATTATCCATTTACTGTACCTTACCAGTAGATATCACTACAGTACACCTACTTCTATACTATTCAATTGATGGATATACAAATCGGTAGGTGTAGGTAGGTATTTTATTACTAATAAGATTTAAGCGATATACATTTTGTTTTAAGTCAAATATTTATTACATAGTGTATAGAAATGTATATAATCTTACTAGCGGGCCCGGCGAACGTTGTCCCGCCCTGATAGTAAATAAACCCTTGAAAAATTTCCTACACCTTACTCATTAATCAGTGTACTGGTTAAAGCCGCTTGAAAATCCATTCAGTAGTTTTTGTGTTTGTCGCGAACAGACAGATGTGTTTGTAATATGTAGTGTCTTCTATAATGCTGGTTAAATAAAACAGCTTATCATCGCTACATGCTTAATTTTCACTGTAAAAGATTCCTTTTATGTAGGCAGCTGGTCAAATTTTTTATATGATCTTTTTTTATAAGATGTAAACTGTCATTTACATTTTTCTAAATAAAAAAATTCAAGTTATTAGGTGTAAATTATTCTTTTTATATCTGTTCTAACTTTACACTTATCATAAAGTCAATTGTAAAATATTGCTTAGAAGTAATATGCCAAATATATTACATACATTGCGCATGGAACTGTATCGGTCATTGATTCTTGCTTAGTGGGTATTGGACATTAATACCAATCCAGGCTACTATTTTAATTTATTTCTGACATAATAAATACTATGCTATTGTTGTTTGTTTATTTGTTTGTATGTATGTTTGTTTAGTTGAACGCGCTAATATCAGAAACCATAGGTTCGATTTGAAAAATTCTTTCGGTGTTAAATAGCTAACACCAATAAGAGCGGAGCACCAATGAAGTATGTTTCAAAATCGGGCTGCTTTTTCCTTTTAGCTGCGTGTTAACGTTAGTATTATATACGTTGCCATGGTAACTATATCGCAAACATTTTTAAAGTTTATTTTGTGTTTCTGTTCAAAATGTTTATTCTATGTTTGTTTCCAGTTTTTTATTTGTTATGTATATAAATAAAGTGTGTATATGTGTAATTAAAATAACAACTTTTTAGCGAATGGATATTGCTACAAATAACAAAAAATATATTTCTTTTATATCCCGTCGGTACTATTATATTATTATGTGTTCTCTGTTTGTTTGTTTTTTCCGGGTAATCTCCAATACGGATGGACCTATTTTAACGGGAATTTTACTGGCAGATAGCCAAAATTATAGGAGTTGACATATTCTATTTTATTTGTTCGCGGCTTCGTCCGCATTGCTCTTTCCAAAATGGTTGGACCGATTTTCACGGAGTGTTCACTGGTAGATAACATACCTCATAAATAGTAATTTAGGTTTTTTATTCTCTTTCGGCCGCAGTGCCGCAATTATATTATCATTTTTTTGGTCAATTTGACGGCCATTTTATTTTATTTACTGCGATTGCGTCTACATAACTCAGTGACTATAGCAACGTATAAGAATAACACAATTATATCGAAAACATGAGCATAATATATCTATATAACAAAAGATTTAACACATATTGTTCGATAATGTATAGCTTAACATTTTCATTACTTTCTTATATAGTGTTAGTGAGCACTGAGGGTATATAGTAGGTTTAAGTTCCAGGTATGTTGCTGATGATAAATCCCATCCCATTTGATATACTATTGGTATTCACATATCTAGTCTACGCGTTACATGTTATAGTAGTTGGCGTGCGTGTCGTAGTTACAAATATTTTTGAAAAAGTATTTCTGTAATGTACACGCGTATTTTAAATTTTAAACTTCTTTAATACATTTAAAAAAAAACTCGTGCGGAGCCGTGGGCATCTGCTAGTATTCTATATTAGAATAACTTGCATGTTTATTACAAGTAGACCTGCCCTTGTACTGAAAATCCTTGTCTTTACCTAAAATCGTAAATAGCATGTAATAAAAAAGTGGTGTTATTCATTTTTAAATTTAAAAGAAATTTTCGGTAACGATTTCGTTGGCACACGAGACAATTTTAACAGGCAATATTGGCCGGAAGTTATTTTTCACCAAAGAAACAGCCTTCTTTGTAAGCTTCTTTACCTAGTCTCTGGAACCGTATAAAGTGAGCTGAGATATTGTATTGTGTGCGAAATAGGCCTGTCCTATTGAACCATGGACAAAATATACTAAACAGGGCCGAGTACTAGTAGCCAAAAGGTGAGGCGAATGAGATAGCTAGTACCGAGGCCCTGTGTCCATTTCAAATAGGGTGAGAATAAATTTTTTGCTATATGAGAGAAATCTGGTCTTGCAATCTTCCTACTAATCGTTTATTATAAACACATGGATGTAGAAGTTTTTCATTAGTAATGGAAAAATTCTGAGGGATTAGGGATGGGTTATGAGATAAATAATACAACTAGTACAATGTATCGATTTATTAATGGACTTTTGTGCTATACTTTTTACAATTGACAAGTTAATACAGTTCAAATATTTTAAATCTTTAAAGGAAGCGCCTTATTTCGGGATCGACTAATATTACTACAAGTGCACAGACCACCCATACATCGACGACTGATATTTAAGAAAATAGTAACTCACGTGAAGCGACTTTGAAACTTTAAAAAAAAACTAGCGGATACGGCGGACATTGTCCCGCCTCGATAATAAAAAAAAAGTGGAAGTTAAACATATGCTGTCGCTGACTTTTTTATAGGCATGGTCATGCTTTGCAACTTTTCTCTAGAACTCAATCATACCCTCATCGTTAAGGCTGCGTTTGTAAGAAAAGTTTTCATTCGACCGTTTTTTCTCCGACTAACTTTGCAAATGTGACTACCACAATAAAGTATTTTCATTTTTCGGGTCAATATATATATTAATACATATATGACAAACACAGATAACGTGGCTTTCTATTGGCTAAAAAATTTACAAAATCTGTTAGTAGATCCAGAGATAACCCTGTTTAGTAGATCCAGAGATAACTCAACGTCCCAAACTTTACCTCTTTACAATATAATTATTGATTATTGATGTGAAACATCTATTTGTGAGGGGGTAAACTCGATTGTTAGCGTGGCGAGACGTGGCGACGCGATTCCATGCCCAAGCGACTATGCGCACTCTCTCTTGCCACACTAAGCTCGCATACCTATAGTGTATACAGTGTTGTTAACTACGTTACACATGTGTTTCACGTCTGCCAGGCGTCCCGTGACGGCTCAATTATTTTATTAGACTATTCAATATTCAATCATATTATTATTAGAACATCGAACGATTGAATAATTGATTAGTAAAGTGAATGCAAGAAAGAATCAGAACTAAACGGATGGAATGATTTTGATCTCAATTCAGTACTACAAAATATTATTACTATACAGTATACCTAACCTATAGTAGGATTTCGATTTCAATGTAAATTTGATTTAGGGCTCGAAATTTTTTATAATCTCGCTTTTTCGATATATCGATATTTTTATAAATATCAATTTCGACGTTCGAAATATCAAAAAAATATTGATTATCGGTAGAATATTGGTATATCGATATATATGGCTTTATTACAAAAACAATTTTAATTCAGCTTAACAATGATTTAAAGTTTGTAATCCAGTATATTTGTTAGACAATTTGCATCTTATTTTTTTAAAAATATTACATTACATTTCTGAGGGTCATCTGCACAAACGTTATTGAATGATGTTAATCTTAATTGCCATCATTATTGTTTTATCTAAATACGATAACTATGTGTACCAATATTATTCAATCCTCCAGTTACCAAGTTTTTTAAGTCGTGGTGATCTATTGGTTTGACCGGTGGAATATCATTTCGATGTGCGCAGGTTCGAACCACGCGAGGTAGCAACGAATTTTTCAAAGTTCGCTTACATTTATTAATTTCAATTAGTAACACTATCAGCTGATGGTAAAGAAAGGCCTCGTGAGGAAACCTGAACCTGAGAATTATTATATGAAGAAATATTATAGTATTACTATATGTGGGAAAACATACAACTGTGGATTTCTCAGAGTTTGAAATCGTCAATACGTCGTGGGCTGGCGTGGTAATTATACCATTACCTTCCTTCGGGAAAAGGCCTGTGTCTCTGTAGTGGGTTTCTTACAGGGTGATGATGATAATGATAAAGTTTGTAAAAATACTTGTTACTTTATGCGTTCTTGCCGTTCCATCCTGCTCAAAATTCTATTACCTCGGTTCATTGATCCAAAACGACGGCAGCATAGACAATGACTTGAGAAATAGGATAAATGCAGGAAATGGCCAAAGATGTTTGGAGTATCTTGCGATCCACGATTGCCCCTGAAAGTCAAGGAGTAGGTATATAAAACTTTTATTTTTAACTTTTAGGGAAACTTACAGCTAAACAAAAAAATACATATACATATAAATTACATATTTCAACATAAACGAAGGCCATTTGCAAGTTTCCGCATCTATAAGAAAATATCATTTCCTTAAGAAAATATGATCCGAAGAGGGAAATTAAAAATCAAAAAAGCTGGAATTCACAACGCATTTGAATTTCTGAACACTTGTGTTAAACAGATCTACGTGACCAGTAACTAATTTATTAACAGTGTTACCAACTCTAATTATGTACGAATTTTGCCTATAGGTAACCTTAACAACCGGGTTATAAGGTATGCTATGACTTCTGCTAGGCACAACTGGTACACGCAAGTTAATCTTACTCAGTAATTTCGAACAATCAATTTGACCAGTGAGTATACAAAGAAGATATACTATATCAGCTATTTTTCTGCGGTCATACAATGGAATTATATGAAATTTTTTACAGCATAATGTGCAATTTGATAAATATGTTTTATGTTATAAGACTAGTCATACTGCATGCATGCAAGCATGTGAGTGATGCACACTGGTGATCCATGTGATGGATGTGTGAGAGCAATGTGATTGCTCGTTGGCCGGAGAGCCGTGGCGTTAGAGCCTTTACTCGAGGGTTTCTATAGGCTTTGCTGTTTCTGTTACTGTCGAGTTTGATTTTAACAACTGTGGTACATGGCTTGGTGCTTGTTGTATTCTCGATTTTATTCCCCTATTTGAGATTTTCTCGACCCGTAGAAGTTAGTTTGGTCAGGAGTGACCGAGTGGAACAAATTCCTTTCGTGGATTATTTTGTTCAAAGGTTTGAAGATTTGCACGTCTATTCTCAACATACTGCGCGATGAGGTTGGCAGCATTGTGTGGTCTGATGCGAACGAGCGGTTACCGAGTTTTGCGCTGCGCTTCGGCTTCGCACTGCGCCTGGGCTTCGGCTTCGCGCTGCGGCCGAGCTTCGGCTTCGCGATGCACCTGAGCTTCGGCTTCGCGCTGCGCCCGATCTTCGGCTTCGCGCTGCGCCCGAGCTTCGACTTCACGCTGCGCCTGGGCTTCGACTTCGCGCTGCGCCCGATCTTCGGCTTCGCGCCTCGCCTGAGCTTCTGGACTGCGGCTGAGCTTCTAGTCTGGAGCTGAGCTTCTAGTCTGGGGCTGAGCTTCTAGTCTGCGGCTGAGCTGATGTTCGAGGACGACCATAGCCAGGAAAGGCCGTGTTAGCACTCTTCGTACTACTATTGACTACAGCGGAGGTGTTACTAATGACTTGACACGCCATTGGTCGAAAGTTATCTGCCGGTCGTATCTTGACTGAATGCTATAAATGGCGAGTCTGTCACGTCATTCTTGTTCGGTCGTCTTTCGGGAAGGTTGTATCGCGTGATTGTTGTTGTATTGCGTGAGTTCTTTCCAATTTACACTCTTATTTGTATTTCTCTGGGTTTTTATGAATTATTGTGTTACTTGATATTTAATTGTTGATGTGAGTTGTCGTGTAAAGATATGCAGTTGTGTTATTTTTTATATAAATCCATTTCTGGTATTCTAATATCGGAAGTGCGATTTATTTTTAAATTCGATTTACTTTTTGGTACTACTAGTATTAAAAACTTCTTTGGTTTGGATTCATTATTTGATTCTATTGTGTATCCATTACTTTTCCAATCAATGATACTGGGTGTATCACTATTCCTTATAATGTACATACTACATTTAATTCAATATCATGCAGAAATACCACCAAACCATAATATCGTGCAAAATTAATTGATAATTGTCTCACGAGTTGCGATAAATTTCTTTATTTTCGTAAAGTTATCTATCTTTACTTACAATTTGAGAGTCTTACCACCTTATGTAACCGCTTTTTATGTTTATATAATTTAAAAAAGTGGCAAATAACTGAGTAGCCATGATGAAAACATTTGATAATAGAATTATACGTTTTGACAAAAGACCCTGAATAAATTTCAAACTTCAAAAAATCAACGAATTTTGGTCGATTGTCGACCACTGGGCGCCCACTAGTATTAATAAAAAAGGTAACTCTAACGGCAGAAATTAAAAATAGCATTAATGAAAAAAAATACTTTAGGCACTTTTTTTTTCTAATTGATTACACTATTGTCCTAGCAAGGTCTTAACAGCTTTACCGGACTTTAAGCACCTATTACAGTTCACATTCCTCTTTCGTACTATCGCTTAAAAATAGAAATTTATCGAGCCGTATTGGTGTATAGCAGTTTTGTATGTTACTTCCTGCTTTCGAATATAATATTATATTTTTAACGAATAACGTCAAACGATCGAGTGATTGATTATTGAAGTGAATAAAAGAAAGGATAGGAACTGAACGGACGGTTCGATTTTGAGCTCAATGTTATGTTTTTGGAAGTGCAGTTCGATTGAACTAGTTGGCGTTACCATATATATGAGCCGTAAGGTTTAAGTTTATAATAGGTAATTTCTGTGTTTAATTTGATACGATACCTGTCAAAAAGTACTCATTGAGTAAAAGTATTGAATAGAAAGTATCGAGTACAAATGTATCGGAATCGAAAGGATATGTACTCGATACCACAAAGTATCGATACTTTTTTCGTGTCCCTAGACATATGCCGTACCCTACTATGAAATCTGTACTACAGATTCTGTAGTATCAATATGGATTGACAAATTAGGATTACCACAATATATGCTAAATATTAATATCAAAGAAGAAAAAGCCTTTTGGGTGGAAATTATAGCATTATTGATTTTGAACTTTTACCAGAATGAATACCTATATAAAAAAAGTTGGAAACAAAGTTTTACATTTGGATTGCGATTGTTTAAGATACCAGAGAATGTATCTTCATGGTGCTAATAGAATATATGCAACAGCTGTAACATTGTATGAAATCAATTTAGAGATGGCCAAAGCACGATTTGAGCTAAATGGTATATTACATTACATGGAGTAAGTAGTTTTATAAATTGATGAGAAAGTTATTGATAAGAGATCCTTCGCACAATAGAAAAATTTAGCTGATTGGTTGACCTCTTTATTATAAACCATCACTATAAGGGTTGAAACCCCATCATCATATTCTATCGGTTTCTGGATAATCCAAAATACATCCATAAAGGTATGTGTGTATAAATCTTTGTGGTATTTCGTATTAAAAGCTCCGCGGCCGGCTCGCTTTTTCTTTCACAAGTCTATCCTAACCGAATAATTTTTCTCAATTTTCCCATCTTCATTCAGTTAGGTTACACAAACAAAGATAACCCTAGAGGCAGAGGCAGCGCTCGGTGAGTGCGGTGCATTTAAATTTTAAATCAATTATATATTGTACCTTAACTCTGAACAACCCTGTAGGAAAATAAATTTTATTTTAGTGAACTCTATTTAATTATATTACTGAAAAATAAAAATTCTACTACACTATACAGACAAGACATTTCACGCCTCTACAAATTTATAGAGTACATATTAATGACCTACTTTCAAGTATTTGTTTGCTATTCTCTTATATTAAATAATATTATATTTCTAAAACAAGTTATATGAAATATTTTTACAGAAGCATACTTAATCAATTGGTTTTACATTATTTTATTGCATATTTGGTCTATACTCTGTACTCTACATATTTGGTCTATGTATATTTCCTTGATCCATGAAGACCAGATAATTGTTAATGATAATGACCATGTTGGCATAATATATCTATTCAAAGTTGCCTGTGCATGTGCCTTAAGATTTTTGGAAAGATGAACCTATAATTTTTAATTAAATTAGATAATAGGATACTACTGACTTTACATTAGGCACAACTATAAAAATACTTTAATATTACTTTCCGGTATATGATTAATTACTAATTTCTATAATTTGTTTTCGTGTATAAATATAGTTATGCAATAGCTAAAAATTACCTTGATGGTATGTTTATTTATAATTTCGTTTAATGAATATATAATTGCATGATCATGTAGTGTTCTTAGTAGAATAATATTTAAAAAGTATATATACATTTGTTTTTTCCAAAATAATAATATTTACTGTGAAAGAAGTTTAAACTTAATCAAAGTATTGTCCATCACTGACAACTACTTTTTTCCATTTTTCAGGCAGTGTTTGAATTCCACATCTGAAGAACTCCTTATCTTTCGAGGTTATTCACGAATCAACCCAATTTTTGGTATCTTCATTTGTTGTGAACTGCTGCCGACCACTGACACAGAACATACCATTGACCAGATCAGATGATAGACGGCGCAATGTCTGATGAATACAGCGAGTAGAGTGGTACTTCCCAGTCAAGTGTTTTCGAATAGTTTTTCACTGGAACCGCTACATGCAGATGAGCATTTTCATGTAGAGGAATAATTTTGTCTTGTCTGGAGTAGTATTGAGGGTATTTTTCCTTCAAAGCTTGGCTCAATATCATCAATTGTGTTCAGTAGAGACTACAGTCCAGTGATTGTTTCACTCAGATTAAGCAACTCGTAATACTGATCCCACGAAATACACAGCATGAGTTTTTTCTCCATGAATATTCGGTTTTATTGTGTATGTTGATGCATGGCCAGATAGTCTCCATGATTTTCTTATTTTTGGATTATCATTATGTACCCACTTTTCTGTAGATTTTGTGTCATAATTTATAGATATTTCTACAGAAGTTATGGTGATTGATGTTGTAGTAAAATGTACTCAAAATACATTTGAAGATTATTTGATATACCTCTTCAACAGATAACCTTATGTGTTTATAGAGAGAAATGTTAAAAGCTTACAAATATGTGAAATGTTTTTGAATATTTATTTGGTGCCTAAATGAAAGACTGATTAGGTTTACACCAATAGAGCTATTTACTTTATATATAATTACTACAGTTAGTATATTGCATTTTTATAATATTTATGAAAGCAAAAATTTCACTGCATTACATAGTGTTATGTAGGTATACTCTTACAAGCAGATTAATGATGTTCCCTTTATATCTTAATGTTTTCATATATCCAGAATATAACTTAAATCATATAATCAATGGGTATTATTCCCTTATGAAAAGCAAATATTGATTATGAAACATGCTCTACTATGTATGAGTAATATGCTGGGCTTAGGCATATAAGTATGACAGAAATAAAAGGACGTAATTTCAATATTGTGCTGTCTTTACAATTACTATTTACTAAATTATATTTACATTTTTAGAATATTATTTTAGAAATAGTACAAAGATTACTTGATGAACATAAAAACTACCTAGGATTAATATAATCTTGAAGTCAATTGAAACAAACAGAGCCGTGACATATTATTTTTATTTATTGTTTTCTTTTCCATATGGCCTATTCCTATGTAGGCAATTTCGCCAATGCCAAGTGTGACAAATACACGTTTTAAACTTAATTGCCAATTTTTCAGTGTAACAACATAGAATAATCTAAAATAGCAACATGTCAACATAGATAAACCACCAAAGGGGCATAAGTACTGTGTTGTGAGTACCACAAAGATTATATAAAATAACTAGCGGGCCCGGCAGACGTCGTTCCGCCCTGGTTATAAAACAATCCTTGACAAATTATATACCAAAATGCTCCTCATGAATCACTTTATGCACTGGTAAAAACCACATGAAGATCCGTTCAGTAGTTTTTGAGTTTATCGTGAACAGACAGACAGACAGATGCGGTAGGGGATTTTGTTTTATACTATGTAATGATATATAGGAAATATATATACAAATAATCTAACTATATATCATATTTAATTTCCGTGTTTGAGTACTTGTTACTTTGCTGTGCCTCTAAATGTGTTGTAATATATGTAATATCCATTGTTTATAAAGTTATTTCGAAAGTTTTGATACATTAGTATGTATCCCAGTGTTATTTATTAGGAATTTAGTGAGTCTATCTATGTATATTGGCAAAATATTACAAAATCTTAATTAAAATGTAATCTTTCTAATATATATTTACAGTTTACCAAATGTTCTGCTTGTTGTATAATAAATTTAGAATTTATCGTTGTCTTACCAAATGCTATCATTATAAGGATCTTGTGAATATACACATTGTTTGCAAATTGTACGATGCAGATTAAGTTCCTGTTTGATGAAGCCCTAATCTAAGAAATGTTAGAATAAATTTGAGACCTTTAAATTAATCTTTCAATTAAGTGATCTTCGTAGGTCTAGTTAACTTAAAAACTCTCTTTAATGTCCCAAAGTTACATTTGAATTTGTGTGTGAAGCAAATATAAAGGTACTTAATAAACCAAATGGAGTATTATTTAATCATCATCGTCAGGTGCTTAATCGTCGTTTTATATAAAGCCTACAAAACAATGTTAACTCCTACCCTTTTACTTGTCTCATTGTGCCCTCATAGATAATATATTTAATAATGTTCTTGAATATTATAGTTGTGTTGCATTAAAACATGTTACTTGTATGTTATTATTGTTTTATTTATATCTCCTAAGCCTTTTATTCTATTTGAATTAATTAGTTACCTTTGACTACAAAGCGTTTATCATTGATGTCCACAGAAACAGATAACCAACAACAGATAAACTAAAAGCAATAGGTATAACAATTTTACATGTTTATGTTTTATCTAATTCCTATAAGTAATTGCTTTAGAATTGTGGAATGCTGTAAAGGATTTATTTAGTGAGCTTCTAATTGGCAATAGTATATTTGCTTTTCCTGACTACATCCATACCTAATTAGCAGTAAATAATATAAGCTGGGATTACAATTACCCAAGAAAAAGTGTTTGAATTCAAATTCACGAAATAAATATCCATTTTAAACAATGATTACTTTTTTACTTATTATATCATTCAAATCCTCTACTATTTAAAACATTGATCATTTTTATGACCGATGTTGCATCAATTAACGCGGTATGTATTGCCAAGATGGATAACATGTTCTATTTTAGAGCGGACCCTTACATAAATGCTCCCTTCGGTATATTTGCGTCCATCACTCCAGAAGCTTGGTTGTAATAAGTGCAATTTACGTTTTTACTGTTCCGTAGGATTATAATAATATTGTAATATTATGTACGTTGTGTATATATTGTACGAATTCAAAATATTATTATTATTTACTTATACATACATCAACATTGATAAATCTATATGATTTTTCATGCCCATTTATTTATTTATAAGCGTTCATTTTTATTGTGGGGTGACAAGCACAAAACCAACAGTTTTTATGGCATAGATATATTTGAACTCGGTCTTAGTAGGTACCTATCTTTTTTGTTACAATAAGTTTTATATGAAATAAATAAGAAGGATATCATCAAATTATATTGATCAAAACATTACCACCATGTTCTTTTACAATGTATTGTATTAATTATTAAAAGTGGAGTAACATAATGTAGTGAATAATTATATAGGAAATAAAATAACTATAAAATTGATAACACTAGAACCATGCTTAGTGAAATCGTAATAAAATGGTTTGTTTTTACAAATTTCTCGAGCCCTGTGACATTTTATTATAATATGATTATACATTGTGAAAAAGAAATGAATAAAAATTACAAAACAATAATCTGATAGAAATATAGTATCTTGTAGTAATATAATATAATACAAATATATGCCAAATATATTTTTACTATCTTACACAAAATGATAAATCCATTATAGAAATTATATGTTTCATTTTTAAAAGAACCTTAAAATGAAGTAATTTTTACGAGTATGTTTTGCATAAAAATTGATATTTTATCTTAAATATTTTTTTATTATTCAATTTTATAACATTTTGTATTTTCATAATGGCAACACTATTATTTGACCAATTATGTGCAGGTTCTTTTGGCGCGAACGCCCATCTTTTTTACGAGTCTCGGAGAGTTATAAATAATATTACGAATATAAAATATCAATTTGCCTCAAAATTTTAGTTTGGTAATTTACTTTACTTCTACAGTGGTATAGTCAAATAATAAGGAAGGTTGTATATAGACTATAGACGTACGCCACTTGAACTCCATTTTGGCGCGGCGTCTTCTCAGTTTTGTAAGTATAAATATTTTATTATAAGTATCAACACTTAATATAATGTGTGCAATTCTTGCATTTGTGTATCATCGATCGTCTTTAATGTGGCATTGTCTAACTACTTTAATTGTCCCTAGGTCTAAAAATCCCGAACGAAAATATTGAGTGCCATTTCTATTATAGTAGCTACCCCGTATACATCGAGCTTAGCGAGATACAATACTTCGAGCTGTCGGTGCCACAATGAAACTCGTATTCGTGATATTTTAAGTTTTCCATTTTCTTCTCCAAACTTTTTAACCGATCTAAACACAGTTGCACAGAACACCAATTTAGGTATTACTTAATACGTATTATATTATATGTACAAAACCGAGACAATAAATAGTATTTTCATTTTAAACTCTGGACTATTTTACATGGAAGTCACAACTTACGGCTTTATTGTAATGGCTAAAAAGGTTGACGAGAACTGTACCTTACTATACCACACTACTACACTACATTATATTATACTATACCTATATGTTTATCTCTTGGGAATTACTTAACTTGTGGATTTAATTGCAAAAATAATTTTTAGTGAAGATTCTTACGTCGCTTCTATGGTTTTGATGAACTGCAAATATAGAAGCGACTGATAATTGATCTCTTCTAAATATATATTACATCACAGTAGTACATTGCACCTGTGCGATGCCGGGGCGGGGCACTAATTTATTATAAGTATAGATGGGCGATTCATTTATGTAAAGTTATTTGCATTTTTTTTTCGAGTATACTCATATAGGTGTTTTTTTTTCGAACTGGTCAAGTGTGTTGGAATCAATGATATGTTTTTAAACTTCTCGCCATATTTGGCGGCACGCTGTCGCGACAATGTGGCGTTTCGCCGCTGCGAGCGATACCTTATTCACGGAGTACATACTTTGTATTATAGAAAAACCTTATTGAGTTGTGGAGCCTGTGTGTGGTGGAGCACATTAAATTCCGGCGAAGGCCTGTCAGGTCATCATCAACCGGTTATTAATTCTATTGTAAGATACCATGAAATAAGTTAAATTTCTATCAATTGTTTTATTGTTAAAGTGGACGAGTCTAATTTTAACAGACTTATGAGTAACAAATTCTGATTTTCGATAGTTTGTTGGTAATATGCGTCCTTACCTTAAAACTATTGATTTTAATTAATCTTTTACAGGGCTTATTAATTAAAACATTATTTTATGCACATATTCATAAATTTAATAAATACGCTTAATGTAGATCCTAAGTTTTTTTTTCAGCATTTCTAGCCTACTTACTAAGTCTTGATAACATGGCTGAAAATAATAGACTTCGGGAAGAGAAGGAACCGAGTAACTTAAATTTCATTTTAGAGTCAATTTCTGAAGACATGGTTAAATTGCAGACGTTGTATGAATATTTTCATTACGAATTAATAAAGAAGAATGCTAACGTCCAACAGTAAGTTAAATTTCATTTTATTTTATTGTGGTAAGAGGTCAGTCATCCGAGCACGTTTTTATTATTTCTTGTTATGTCATTTCCTTCCAACAATACTGTATATGATGTATTTTGTTGGAAAACACTTCGAAAGTGTACAATAATTTGTTAGAAGATTTTAGGTTTTTTTTTTTCGAACTGACTACGCTATTGACCTAGCAAGGTCTTAACAGCTTCACCGGACTACTAAGGCGAGCGCTTAAGGCACTCAGCCGATTTTATTTTGACAACTAGCTCAAGGGTGCGCGGCACACCTCGGCTTTGGCTGTTGCCTGATACATGCAATTCGCGACCTATGTAAGCTAACCTAAGCTAAGCTAACTATTCATACATATATGAGTTGTTGAAACATATATGTGTACCAAGCATACATACCTCATCAACCCTTATATATATTTCGTATCGGATAATATTATAAACTATTTCAGTTTGATAAGGGGAAACAATAAAACCCTTCCACCTGCATGTGTAAGCGTGTATGCGTGCACGTGTGTGGAGGTGATATGTGTAATGTTGTCACAGTGATGTAAGATTTTGTGTCACTGTATCGCGCGAGCAGCGTACTCAAGGGCTCCACGCCGAGGGAACGGACCTAGGCTTGAGCTGCTGCCGAGGGGGGCCTAGTCTGGTGTGCGGGAGCGAAATTTACCCCCAGACCACGGCGGCGTGATCTGTGGTTACGCGGGCGTGGGCGTGAGCACGCTCTGTTTGGAGATACAGGCTGGTACTGATCGTTCACTGCCGTTATTTCATCGGGAGGGTCGGTAAAAATATGTCGCGGACGTCTTTTACAACGCGCAGCGTTTGGTACGGGTTCGTATTTTGCGGCGGATACCACTAACGGACTGGGATGATTCGCGGCTTTTTCAAAATAACTAATCGTGAGTGATTTTACGAGAGAAGATTTTAGGGTTTAGGTAGGTTAGGAGGGTTTCGAAGTTTTAGTTAACTTTTTATTATAGGTTTTTAACGTTTGACAACAATCACGACGATATGCTCGGAGTTGGTAAACACGCCGAACTTAGAGAGACTAGCTCTTAAATATAGCTGCCAGAACATAGCGGTAGGTGCTTGGCAATAGGTTTTCAATCTGGAGGTGATAGGTAGCGGCTGACGGACTTAGAAAAAGCCCTTTCATCACTGTTTCCCTGCACCCAGAACTCTAGTTCATTGGAAAGGATTCGAACCTACGTCGATTGACAAGGTGTCCGAACACGCTAACCAAAACATCACCGTTTCTTCTATCTATCTATACATATACATCATCTATATCTATACATATAGTAAAAATGTATTGTATGTATGAAAAACAAAACAATAGCTTTTTACTGGATGGATATGGAAGTATACATACTACTGATAATAAAAATCCATTTTTTTTAAACTTGTCGATCTGCCTGTCCGTTTGTCCTGGTAATCTTCGAAACGACTGGACCGATTTTGACAGGAATTTCACTAGCAGATAACTAAAATTATAGGGGGTGACATAGGCTATTTCATTTTATACTTGCTGCTACCCGTGGCCTTATCCGCAGACCTATCTCCAAACGGTTGAACCGATTTTCACGAGGTTTTCACTGCAAGATAGCGGACCTTCTAAAAAGTAATTTGGACTATTTTATTTTAAGCTAGTTGTTACCTGCGACTTCGTCTGTAGTGAAATCCGATAAAATCCGTATTAGTTAAGCGAAAATCGGTTTATAAAAGGATATGCTTTATGATTTTAAGCTTTATCATGATCATAGTATTTTATATATTCCTTTGAAAACTTCTTCATTTGAATTTAATTAGTTCGATTGGACTTTACTATAATTACATAGTATAAAACAAAGTCCACGGCTGCGTCTGTCTGTCTATCTGTTCGCGATAAACTCAAAAACTACTGAACAGATTTTCAAGCAGTTTTCACCAGTGGATAAAGTGATACATGAGGAACGTTTATATATATACGTTGGTATATAATTTGTCAAGAATTTTTTTTTATAATCAGAGCGGGACAACGTTTGCCGGGCCCGCTAGTGTAAATATAAGCTGAAAATGTACCAATCTGATTTATTGTTCTAAGATTTAATGTAACATGTTAATTAATAAGAATAAACTAATAGTTTGCTGCAAGACCAAGACCAGGTGTATTGACGCAAGACCAAGCTAAGTCTCGTCTTGGTCTTGCATTTGGGCAACACTAAACTATATATATCATTTATTGTTTTCACTACAGCCTTTCCACTCTACATGTGTATATTAAATTAGTACAATCAAGTCTGGGTATTCTACAAGAGATTATTTCAATGACACCTGTTGATGCACCTCATATTAATATGGTTTACATTAATACAACCGTCACAATCCTCAACATATACAATCTATATGTGCAATACAGAAATAAACAAGCTAAGAAATTTGGTAAGTGGTTTTGATTATACTCTCTTGTAAATAAGATTTTCTATTCAACATTCTCACTTTTGAAGAAGTCTTTGTGTCACGGGTGACTTTACAAATGTACAATCAACGAACACAAAATACATCGAGACTTAAAAAATGTCTTTTGTGGATCATAAGGAAGCACGCCTAATATAATTATGTATTACTAACTCTTATGTAGTCCTTAAGAAATGTGCATGAACTTTAACACGCTTATACCGCTTGCCCTATCTCCCTGGTGTTGTGACCCAGGTTTGGAAGGAGACCGATGTGCAACCAGTTCCCAAAAACGGGGACCGTTCAGACCCCAACAACTATCGCCCAATCGCTGTAACCTCAGTGTTATGCAAGGTCATGGAACGGATCATTAATATACAACTTATCCGGTACCTAGAAGAGCACTCCGTAATTAATGACCCTCAATATGGCTATTAGTCCGAAACGATCGACGGGTGATCTTTTATCTTACATCACGAGGGGGAGGCGCTTGATAAACATGGCGAAGCTGTGGCAATTAGCCTCGACATAGCAAAGGCGTTTGATAGGGTTTGGCATCGAGGTCTTCTGTCCAAACTTGAGGCATACGGTCTCCACGACAACCTGCGTAGATGGATCTCCAGCTCTCTTCGCAACGCAGAATATAATAATGCGATGTACACAGCTCGCAGTTCACGTCGGTCAATGCAGGAGTTCTTCAGGGCTCTGTACTTTCAACAGCCCTGTTTCTAATGCATATTAATGATATGTTAACCTTTGGTTGCATTCATCGTTATGCTGACACCAGCACGGTTCACGGTGGATTTCGCAGTAGCCCCACGGCTAGTCATGTTGAAACTGAGAGAATGCGGGCTGATATTGTCAATGGGCTCAGCCAGTTCTTGGAAATCGTATCTCTATGGGAAACAAGTAACTTGGTTGAGTTAAATGCCAAGGAAACACGGGTTTGCATGTTTTCTTGTAAAAAGTCTTCTCTCCTCTTCTCTCTTCAGAATGAATGACTCATTTACAAAACATACCAAACTAAGTATCCTAGGGATCAACATCCAAAGCGACCTCAACCTCAGGGACCAACATTGGGAGTGATATCTCTACAACATCTATGAGATTGGACATCTTGACTAGAGTGAGACGGTTTTTCACGCCCGGCCAGCTATACCTTCTCTATAAGGCACAAGTTAGACCCTGCGTGGAATACTATCCACCTCTCTGGGATGGTACCGTACAATACCTTCTTGATGTTCTAGACAGGTTACAGCGACGGGCTGTTCGTATTGTGAATGATGCAGACATCACTAACAACTTTGAAGTGCTTCAGTTGCGTAGAGACATCGCCTCACTCAGCGTGTTTTATCGTCTGTATCATGGCGAGCGTTAAACCTCATGCCATCTTCTCCTTACTACTACAGAACTATACAGGCGGGTACGTAACTACAGATTCACAGTGGCAACCATCCCAGCTAGAACGAAGAAGTTCGAAAGCTCTTATCTTTGTCGCACTGTGAAGATGTGGAATCACGTCCCAGCCAGTGTGTTCTCTTCCTCATATGATACGGGGTCCTTCAATCGAGGCGTGAAAACGCACTTTTGCAGTTCGGCATGATAGCGACGACCGCCGTTGCTTTTTCAGGCCGACAGTCGCCGATATTCATAAACTGTACTGTACTTTCCATCAGGTACCGTGCAGTCAATTTGTCGAACCGGTTCAAAAATATATATATTCGCGTCGCTGTGCATTAAATAAACTTTATGTCGATAAGTTCAGTAGTTTTGAAACGAACTGTATTGCCAATGTTGATATAATGTTCTTTGTATTCGCAATTCGTAGTACAGAGCAAACTGCTATTTCATAGAGCTTGTTTGTTCAATGTATGCGATGGACGTGAATGCTTCTGTTTGACAGTTGATACTACAGTAACGAAATGGTTACGTACTGGCTCCAATGCGTTACGTGGAGTAACAGCACAGGTCGGCACTCGTCCGACTGTAACGCGTGCTGAACGGAAAAGGAAACAGGTTGTAGAGCCGTGTGTAGAGGAGTGTGTACCGAAAAAAGGTAAAATGGTAGGTAACTTTCATTCAAAAGTTTTACATGTATTTTGGAGTTAACTGTGTTAAAATGTGTGTAATAATAATAACTTATTAGCTATATAAAATTTACATTTTTATCGTCAATAATAATAACGCATTTGTTTTAATCAGAACATTTTCAACAAAAATTGTGTTGTATTCACATCATAATTTTTAATATATATTTAATATAAAATCACATTACAGACATAATAAAATAGCTAGATAATAGATAAATTTTGTTCTTAATTATTTTGTTTAAATGAATAGATATTACACATAATGACGGATAATATTGAATATTCTAGCTATAGATTTCATTTGCCCCCAGACACATCAGTATGTTAAAGAGCGAATACCTGAAAGCGGACGTAAAGAAAACCACATAACACTCTTCGAACAGTTTTTAGACTGGAACGACCAGTTAATCAAAAATCTGTTTCAAGACTTATGTTTTGACAATGACGATATTGTCACTGCCGGAGAATTTTCCAAGGCCGAGGCCGTACAAAGCCTTTTCAAATAATTAGAAAAAAAAACACCTACCCTAAATTTAATCCTATAATTAGCAGAGAAAAAGTAAATTGATTTTAAAAATATGAATGTTGTTTTTTTATTATTTTTGTAAGAAGTTTGTGTTACAGAAATAACAGATCTAGTTATACAATTTTGTTAAAAAAATTATAATTTATGTTGCGTATACGGTGAAGCGAGTTTTCCAAATTGCAAGCAATTGCAAGTCTATACAAGTATTTTTGTTTTTATTAAGAAGTATATATTACGTTATAACAGATTTAGATATGATAATTTTATTAAAAAAATATAAACTAAGTTACGTATACGTTAAAACGAGTTTGCCATGTTGCAAAGTAGTCTAATCCCATAATTAGCAGAGAAAAAAATTATCTAGAATGAATAATTAGGAAGAACTGATGTATATTAATAAAAACACATTTTTTTGTTTAGTAGTAAGCTTGTTTTGTTGCTTTATAGAAGACTAGCGGCTCGTCTCGGCTTCGCACGGATGAACAATTGTTTTAAACATTTGGGCTAAACATATGTGGATTGGTTAAAACTGATCCTTAGTCTTGAAAATCTTCTACCCACGGTCCAACTCAGAATCGAAAATCTTACAGAAAGAAATGTCTTCTGTTCGAGGGCAGATGATTGTGCTAACCTAACAAAATGATAAGATGTAGGTGGTAGAGCCACGCTGAAGCTATTACTGGTTTCAGCATGAATGGGTCGGCTCGCCCGGGGTACTACCACCCTCTCATAAAAATAAGACGTGAAGTAACAGTACTTGCATTATTGCGTTTTGTTCGGTCAGTGAGAGCGCCGGATACCCAACTCCCCTCCCCCTCCCCACGTCCCCACTCCTTCTCCCAAACATAGGCTGGCAACGCACTTGCGACTCTTCTGGTGTTGCAAGTGTCTATGGACGGTGGTGATCGATTAACATCAGGTGACCTACCTGTTCGTTTGCCTCCTATGATATAAAAAAAAGATAAAAAAACTACCCGGTGAATTCAACTGTTTTGGTGCGGGATAGTTTAGCGGGAACTACTCTTTACTGTATCTGCCAAATTAACTCACAGTTAAGCAAAACACTGGTGAAACACGCCATAATAAACACGCCATTTTTAAAAAAGTTAGCGGTTTATTTGTCAAAAAGGCTTTTTAACCTGCTTAACATGATGCTTGAACTTACTATCCGATAAATCGGTAATGTTCTTTGGGACTTTGTTGTAGAACATGATTACCTGGAATATTATTATTGATTTTACTGAGCCTGAAACATAGGATAACCAATTTGTGATTATGTCTAGTATAAGCATCATGTCGGTCTTTTACTGAATATTCTATTCTATTCTAAGTATCTGCGGACATATATTAAATTTTCAAGAAGGTATTGAAAGGGCAAAGTTGGGATACTAAATTCCTGGAAATGAATCTTTAGGTACATCTCATGCGCTCTCCGCGCACCAAGGTCCCATACGACATAGTATTTGTCATTCTCGATCGCACCCATCAAGGGAAAGCGATATTCAATATTATGACCCTCTGCGGCCTCTCCGGCGTTATCATCGAGCCGCCGCGCAAAACGTCCGTACTCTTGCAGTATCACAACTGTCAGCTGTCCGGGCAATCCGCACGAAACTGGCGCTTGCGACCCAGGTGCGTTAAGTGCCTCGGCGACCACTGCACCTAGGAGGTCTCAGTATTGACTATATGGGCCAATTACTGATTTTCCACGAAATCTCCAAGATCTCGGCGTTCGACGCAACATCCAAAAATCCTGAATTAGGTGCTATTACAGCTCTCGCTAGGTTTCCAGCCATTGCGGCTACCCTACAAAGGCTCGCGCGCGCTGCCGTTCAACGCCGCATAGCCCGTACGACACACCACACCCCGACAACGACATGAGCGGCATATTTTGTTTAGATTGACAATTTTAAATCTGAATATCTTTTGAATGCAATGGCCGATTTTAATAATTTAAAAAGTTATCTACAGGTACTGAAACAGTCTTAAATTAAAAATAATTTATTTGGATAAGGAATAATATAAAAACATGAATAACATGGTATTTTAGGCATGGGCTGGTTAAGATTTCTTTCAAAAATGTAGTTATAGTGACATTGTGATTACAATAGCTGGGCATATGGTACCGCGAGGTTTTTTATATATATTAATATGTTCTTTAATATTGTAGAACATATTTTTGTTCTATCATTCATAGTTTCCGCAGCGCATGCGATGAAAGTCATTTTATGGCAATATTTCTTTAAGACAAACTTTATTAACATTGCTTACAATTCACAATTGATAAAATCTTTTAATTGTCATTTTCGAGTGGAGAAATATCCAAATCTATAACATTTACAATGGAATTATGATAACTAAAGTAAGATACGAAATGTTTGATTATTTTTCTCGCTCTGTCTCTTTCTATTCCCCCTTCCCAGGAGCGTTGATCGTTTAACGCAACAGTGCTTCATACCCCCTCCATGGTAGCGTTAAACGTTTAACGCAACCTTCTTGGAAGTCGCATTACAAGTTTCACTTCAATAACATCGTCTGACCGATTAACTATAAAACTTGATGTACCCAATGTTGTTTTAGTTATAGTATTATTGGGTACCCGAGTGTTTTTTTATGTATAATGTTCATCTACTATCCATTTTATCTTTGCAGTGCACCAATAAAGGTTGGTAGGTGTACGTATTTTAATGCAAAACATGTACGATATTTATCATCATCTATCAATATTTATTACAATTCGTGATTACAGTAGATAATAAAAGCGCGAGGAGCCATAAAAACTATTATTTTCGTATAAAAGTATATACTCTGTTGAATTTTGTATAATCTACACTAGTAATATTATAAAGCTGAAGACTTTGTTTGCTTGGACGCGCTAATCTCAGGAACAACTGGTTTGATTTGAAAAATTCTTTCAATGTTAGATAACTCATTTATTGGCGAAGGCTAATGTTATATATCGTCACGCTAAGACCAATAAGAGCGGAGCGCCAGTGAAGAATGTTTCAAAATCGTTTGTTCCTTTGCAGAGCTTTCGCTGACTTTTACCTAATGCTCCACGCTTACTAATATACGCGTCATGTAGGTACTTAAAACAGCTGCTTAACGAACGTATTATTAAAAAATATTTCCACTTTCTACGTAAAAGATATCGCGGGTTAAAGTAAGTGTTAGCCGAAGGTAACAACTATTCCAGGCGGATGAAGTCGCGGGCAGATTTTTTTTTATATTATAGCGGGCGAAATAACACGCCGGTCACCTGATGGTAAGTGATCACTGTCGTCCCTAGACACTAGAAACACCAGAAGAGTCGCAAATGCGTTGCCAGCCTGTGTTTGGGGGGATGGAAAGGGTGGGGAGGAGAGTGAGAGGGGAGATGGTCCTCCAGCACTCACACTGACCGTACGAAACACAATAATGTAAGCACTGTTACTTCACGTCGGTGTTCTATGACAGAGTGTTACTACCCCGGGCGAGCCGACCCATTCACGTTGAAGCCAGTAATAGCATTGTGCCATTTGTTTTGTCAAAATATCATGTAGGTACATTTACATATTTTTAGTTATAACATCATTGATATAAATGAAAAACAAAAAATAAACATATAAATATTAGTATTTACCTATGAAATTGCCGTTTTGTATGAAAAAAAAATAAACGAATTTTTTTCATGTATTTCATGTATGAATCACATCGGCGCTAGACCACCAAACAGTGACCATCGCTCTTCTAGGGGGAAATTTTCGTTTAGGGCATTGTTTAGGTGCTGAATCAGGATCCATTCAACTTGCTGAGCGCTTGCGGTTGTCGAATAGAATTCATTTTTCATCGCAGGTAACAATGCGGTTCAAAATTCCTTCATTTGTGTGTCTGTTGAGCAGTGCAAGGGACGTCTCGACGCCTACTTCACGCTGGCGATCATTGAGTTCGTGGGGCACCCATTTCTAAAGCTTTTTTACCTTGCCAATTTGACGCAAATGGACCAATATTGTTTTGACGCTAACGTCGAAAGCTGCTGCTAATTCAGCCGTAGATTGTGTATCATCAGCTTCCACAATCGCCTTTAATTCGTCATTGTCGACCAAAGTCTTCGGACGACCGCGAGGTTCATTTTTCAGGTCTAAATTCCCAGAACGGAAGCGAGCAAACCAATATCAGGTGGTGCGTTGATTTGTAGTATTAGCTCCGTAAACTTCGTTGATGTTACGTGCCGCTTGTGCCGCGTTGCTGCCACGACGGTACTCATATTCCATAATTACTCGAATTTTTAACGTATCCATGATGACAAACAAGATTGAAATGCGATGAGAATGTAACACTAATCAATAAACAAATGACTACTTTTGGAAAAAAAAATCCATATTGTTAAAATAAAATTAATTTGAAATTAGAATTCTTAGCCAAACAAAAATTATTTTGATTTGAAATGGCCAGTACTTCAGAACGGCAATTTCATAGGTAAAGACTGTATTCTTATATATACTGTATGTAGACAGTATTATAAAGTTGGAGGGAGGGTTTGTTTGCTTGGTTGAACGCGCTAATCTCAGGGATACTGGTCAGATTAGAAAAATTCTTTGAGTGTTAGATAGCTCATTTTTCGACGAAAGCTAATATGATGATATTAAATAATTAAGGCTATATATGATCACGCTAAGACTAATAGGAGCTGAGTAATTATGAAGAATATTTCAAAAACGTTTTTTTCTCACTTTAAGATCTTCCGATGTTTGTTAGGTTTAATTCTATGTAACTAAGTATTCCACGCGTGACGAAGAAGTGGTTTTTTTTTTCAACTGACTACGCTATTGACCCTGCAGGGTCTTCACAGCTTCACCGGACTACAAACGAAGATGTGGGCAGGAGTTAGTATAGTTATAAGGATAGAACAGAGATACTGTTTCGTCTGTGGAGTAGTGTGTCACGTAGAGATGCGTATAACATCTTTTTTCTAATGTAATATGTGATATGTTATTTTTTAAACAGTGTTCAAATATACTAGAATGCTATTTTTCTATATGCTTACAATATATGAAGCAATGAGGTGTCAATATCTGTGTTCCAGATTCCCACGTTCAGTGGCTTAACCATTTTTCATTCGTCACGAGATCTCATATAGCGTATAACAACATTTACCAAAACTTTAACTGGTTAGAATAAGAACAATAGAACTTAGTTTACTTTTTTCAGTCAGCTAGATATATTTTCAGAATATAGTAGGCCTATACATAACGCTGTGATTTTTTATTATAATATTTAAGTATTTGAAGATTATAGTTGAAATGTAGTTAGTTAGTTGTCTTTTGTTGACATAAGATGTTTTGGAAATATCTAACCTATGTCCATCAACACTGTTATTTTTTATGCCTTCAGGATATAAGAAATGTCTAGTCTATTATTTTTTAACTTCATTCACCGATTCATAGTGACATTACATTTGCTAACATATATCTATATACTTTTGATAGCTCCACGTAGTATGTGTTATATAGATAGTATTTACATTATTAATAATAACAGATATATCTTTCGAGCTAATTTATAACCGTAATGTTCTTTTTCTATTTTATTTTTGGCAACCAGTCTTCTAGTAGACTATTACTGCCAAAGTCAAATGAGTACCGATATTACAAGTTTCTTGATATAATTTCAATGAACTAACAAGGTGATGGCCATCACTTGTGCACAATAACCAAACTATATTACATAAAGCACCACCAACATTACGCAATATAGAGCCAAATAACACAAGATTATGGATAAAATATAAAGAGCACTACTTGGCATTCCTAGATCCCGCCAAAAACTATTGTTTTGTGTTGCATTAGATGCTATTTGTTTTATTTTCTACTTTCTACTGTTATAGTTATGTTATAGTTTTAAGAGAGTAGTATGATACATATACTTATTCATAGTATTAGTAATCTGTGAATTTATTCTTATATGGTGCGTTCCACAGACCACTCATGTGTTGAGCGTCCCAATATTGTGAACGCTTAGTGGAACGCATCTTTAATGTCGTCTGTTCACTTCTTTGTAGGTTAGGTATGTGGATCGCTATAAATTTTGTACATACTATTCCGGTCATAGATTGTCATGTGTAGTATATTGTCTTATTAGTCTGTGGTTATAGATACTACAGATGTAAGCGCATATTTTTTTATAGGTACTATTTGGAAGTAGTAGATAAATTTAAGTATTACTTTAAAGTGTTTATACAAGTTTAAACAGCAATTGTAGCGAAAATAGATTAAAATGATGTCTAACAAACGTTTAGTGGCTACCTGCGCTATCGCTTTCTGCTGTAATATTGCTCTGCTGTGTCTGTTTGTTATATACAACGGAGGCGAGCGCTACTATGTCACAATTGATGAAAATCAAGAGGTAAACGCTATACTTCCAGACAATTTTCTCAGCGTTGGTATTGATACCTCTGAAATACAGGATTATAATAAAATAGATTTTGAAAATCCCAAGTTGAAAGAACTAGTAGCAGCTTTAGCACCGGCGCGACTTCGTCTGGGTGGCACCATGTCTGAACGTCTTATTTTTAGTAAACAAGATATTCCTGATATTTGTGAACACTGTGCTAAGGAATCTCATTCAAAATCTATGTGCTCTGTTGTCAAGAAACTGTGTAAACATAATAAATTTTTGCCATTTTTCATACTAACTGGAAGCAAATGGACTCAAATTAATGAATTTTGTAAAGCGACAAAATTAAAACTATTATTCTCCTTTAACCTTCTGCTCCGTGATAACAATGGTTGGAATGAAAAAAATGCAAAGGAGCTACTTGAGTTTTCTAAACATAAATATGATATAGACTGGCAACTGGGCAACGAACCAAATTCATATAACCATGTTTTTAATGTGAATGTCACACCTAAAATGCTTGCACATGATTTTGAAAAACTGCACAAACTATTGATTCATACTGGGTATAATAACTCATTACTTGTTGGTCCCGATACAACTAGACCCCAGCCTAAACGTCCAGAGTGCTTGAAGTATATGACTGAATTCTTAGGGAATGGTTCACATTATATTGATGTTAGGTCTTGGCATCAATATTACCTTGATAGCAGAACTGCAAATTTAGAGGATTTTTGGAATCCTGATACATTTGATCTATTGAAAAAGCAGATAGAGACAATGAGAAATCACACTAGAAGGTATACTAAGATTCCAATGTGGTTGAGTGAGACTAGCACCTCATATGGCGGTGGAGCACCAGGGCTATCCGATTCTTATGCAGGTAGCCCACTATGGATTGACAAATTAGGATTATCTGCTAAATACAATATCACTACCGTAATAAGACAAAGCCTTTTGGGTGGAAATTATAGCATTATCGATAAAGATTTTGAACCTTTACCAGATTGGTGGTTGAGTGTTTTATTTAAAAAAATTGTTGGAAACAAAGTTTTACACTTGGATTGCAACTGTTCAAGACACCAGAGAATGTATCTTCATTGTGCTAACAGAAAATATACAAATGACACAACAGCTGTGACATTGTATGCAATTAATTTAGAGATGGCTAAAGCACGATTTGAGCTTAATGGTACTGCATTGCATGGAGTTGATTTACCAATGGATGAGTTCATTATCAGAGCCCCTTCAAACGATAGAAAATCAAAGAAAATTTTGCTGAATGGTTGGCCTCTTTATTATGAACCATCACTGTCAGTGTTGAAACCACGCCATCTTAAATATGGTCGTCATATTTCTCTACCACCATATTCTATTGGTTTTTGGGTAATCAAAAATACATCCATAAAGGTATGTCAGTAAACGTTTATGTAAGATATTTGACCTTATATTGGTATAAGTTCAATTTATGTATTCTACCTTAACCCTGACATTCCTGTAGGAAAAATAATTATGTCTTAGTAAACTCAATTTTATTATGATACTGATTAATAAAAATTCTCCTACAATATACAGACATGAATATATTTGATGCCTCTATAAAAAATTACAGAGAATATATTAATTACCAATTAGTCAAGTATTTGTGCACTAAAAGAGATTTGTTACAAAATGTATTACAAAATACTTTTATATGTATCATATATTAAAGTCGTGCCCAGAAAAATTAATATACATATATTAAAAGTGAAAAGAGTATTTGACTAATATGCAAAGATTGTTATATATATGTTAGTTAACCTTTTCGTTATCAATATAATCCATTATTTGTTATAACTGCCTAAGGAAAAGACAATAAGATTATAAAATGTGTGTTCCTGCCTATTATATTAAATATATATTGTATGAAGAATATTGTTATGTAGTGAATTTTTAATTCAGATCAAAGACAATCACTGAGTTTGTTTTTATAATATGAAATATTGTTGACAAATGAATTGTCCCAAGTGATAATAATCATTTAGATATATGTTATTTAACAGAGTGTTAATTGATTACTGTAGAATATATTGACAGTAATAATTGTTTATATATTTTTACAATTTACAACTTCCTTTTGTGTTCAAAGAAATATAATCTTGAACTATGACTTAGTAAATTATATATATGATAAGAAGTATACATTGCATTTTTCATAATATATCTAGTTGTAATTTAGCCTTATATAACTCTTAGTTTTCATGCTTCTATTGATGCGTGCCAGGAAGTGCTTTTTGTATATGCAATTTGTGCCTTAACTGAACAATACTAAGTATGGTAAAACTACTATGCTATAATTGCCAACTTTATACTTAATCTATTTCATTGTACATACTGCAAGTTGTCACTTGTAAAGCATTTATATTACTTGATGTGGCTGACTAATGTCTGTTACTGAGAATTACTTTGTAAAATTTTATAGTATAATGTTTTGTTTTTTTACTATAAATGCACAATAATATTTCTATAACAAGTTTAATTTGATGTTTTTTACAGAAGATGGTAATTACTTAATCAATTTATCTTAAATTGCCATGAAGACTAGGAAATTGTCATTGACAGTGACCATGTTACTTGGCATAATTTTTCTATTCAGAGTTGCCTGTGCATATGTGCCTTAAGCTTTTTGAAAAGATTAACCTTAAGTTTGTTACTAAAAATTTAAGTAATAGGATACTAATGTCTTTACATTAGGCACAAATATAAAAATAACATCACTCACCAGTATATATGATTAGTTAATAATTTCTATGATCTGTTTTGTTGTATAAGTAATAGCTATTAAATAGCTAAAAACAACCTCGATTATTTGTTTATTTATAATTTCGTTTTAATAACTTACTTATAATATTTAATCGCAAAATTATATAGTGTTCTGATATATAGTAATATTATATATATCAGGCCGACATGACAGCGGCGACCGGCGATGGATAATGTGTCACTCGTTGGTCGCCGTTGTTTTTGGATTGTACTGTGCTTACCATCAGGCACAATGCAGTCATTTTGCCGTGCTACAATAAAAAAAAATATAGTCATGATACTGCAATAGTATACTTGGCTTGGTTGTTTTATACTTAAGTAAATAAAAATGTTATCATGTCTTCAAAAGAGGGTTATTTAGGTGTAATAGTGTCATGTATTTACATATACCTTAAATAAAGTAGAGATTATGTGCCATAATATTATGTATTTTAAGGTTGTAAACTATTGTCAATGTTTATACCCTACACCACACTATCAGATTCTCAGATTATCGGATCTCTAAAATGTGCTGAAATTAAGAAAAAAACTGTTTTTTTAGATTTAATGTTATAATTTATAGGCTTTTATACAGCAATTACATTAATTGATACTATGTATTAAAATGTACACAAAATACATTGGGTAAATTAGATATACACCTATTCAACACTTTATATGTATTTATAGAGAGAAATGTTAAAAGCTTACAAATATGTAAAAAAAAAATATGAATATTTATGTGGTGCCTAAATGGAAGACTGATTAGGTTTACAACAAGATACCTATTTACTTTCTATACATGCTTATATATTATTATGATCATTGAGAACTTAAAATTTACATTTTTATATAATAGAAAGATGGTATGTTGCATTTTTATATTTATCAAAGTAAAAATTTTACTGCATTACATATAGTGTTGTGTAGGTATACTCTTAAAAGCAGATTAAGATTAATCGAATATTTTCTTAATGAAGTTGCATGTAAAATTAAAGTTTTCATATATCCAGAATATAACTTAAATCATATAAAGATTCAATGGGTATTATTTACTTATGAAAATTGAATATTAATTATAAAATATGCTTTATTATGTAAGTGTTATATGCTGCTCTTAGGCAAGATCCTATATATATATCAGATATAAAATTATATAGCGTCAATATTGTTGTCTTTACAAATATTTTATAAATAATGAATATTAGTGTTTATTGAAACATATTGTGACATGGAACAATTATAGAGATCAATCGGTGAACATAGTTACAGCTGCATAAGATTAATATAATTTTGAAGTCAATTGGAGCAGACAGACCAATGTCATATTAATTATAATCTATTTATATTTCTTATTTAATTTCTGTGTACGAGTTCTTGTGACTTTGCTGTGCCTCTAATGTGTGTAATAATATATTTAAGGTCCATTATTTATAAAGCTAGTTAAAAAGCTCTGGTACGTTAGGAAAACTATGTATGCCAGTGCTATTTATTAGCAATTTAATGAGTATGTATTTATCAGAATTCCCCAAATATTACTAATGTCAATTATAGTGGCATTTTACTAAGATACATTTGACATCCTTCACTTTACCAAAAAAAAAAATTCTTGTTGAATGATAAATTCAGTTGTAGGTTGTAGAGCCACACTGAAGTTATTATTGGTTGCAGCATGAATAGGTCGGGTCGCGCGGGGTAGTACCACCCTCTCGCAGAAAACTGACGTGAACATTGCTTGGATTGTTGCGTTTCGTTCGGTCAGTAAGACGCCGGAGGACCACCGCCCCTCCCCTACCAGTTCCTCTCCCTCCCCTAACCCTTCCCCCCAAAGGGTGACAACGCACTTGCGACTCCTCTGGTGTTGTTGGTGTCCATGGATGGTGGTGATCACACATCAGATGACCCACCTGTTCGTTTGCCACCTATGACATAAAAAAAGAAAAAAAAAAGATTTTATCTGTGTCGAACAGAATTTGTTCTGTAGATGCTATTATTATAAGGGACTTGTGAATATTTTTTTACATTGTTTGCAAATTGTAGGACACTGATTAAGTTCCTGTTTGATGGAGCTCTAATCTAAGACAGTTATGTGAATATATTTGAGACATCTATATTAGCCTTTCAATCTAAGTGATCTTCGTAGGTCTAGTTAACCTAATATGTGTCTTAATGATCCTAAAGTAAGATTTCACTTTGTATGTGAAGTGAACATAAAGGTACATAATAAAATGTGTTAAAATAAAATTTAAAATGTGTTTATACTTATGCTTTTATCTCTTACATTTATTCTTATACTTTTTTACTTGTCTCATTGTGCCCTCATAAATAATATATTTAAAAATGTTCTTGAATATTATAGTCGTGTTGCATTAAAACATGTTACTTATATTTTATTATTGTTTTATTTATATCTCCTAAACCTTTTATTCTATTTGAATTAGGTATCTATGACTATAAAACGTTTATGTGTGATGTCCTGGAAACTGCTAAGAAACAACAGATAAACTAAACAGCAGTATCAAAATTTTACATGATTATGATGGACCTTTTAACTCCTTTACAAGTAGTTGTTTTAGAAACGTGGGATGATGTGAAAGATATATTTCCTGAGCTTCATAAATTGGCGATGATATTTTGGATTATCCTATCTCGGTACCTAATAAGCGGTAAATTCTATAAGTTGAGGTTATGTTACCCAAGAAAGGAACCGCTTACTAGGCATAACGTTGTCAAAATTATCATTAATTATTATTTTAAATAAGTATTAGTTATCTTGTTTTAAATGTAAATTTTCCAAATATGTTTTTTTTTTATTGTAGCACGGTATTGTTTGACTGCCCTATGCCTGATGGTAAGCATAGTACAAACCAAAAAGAATGGCGACCACCGAGGGAGAATCTAACCATCGGCGGTCGCCGCTGTCATGCCGGCCTGCGAAAAGCTGGATATGCACAGGCTGATCCCGAAACACGACCTACAGAAGCGAATCACAAACCTCATTGGACACGCTGTTAGTATTTACATATCTAATGTACACGTTACATGATACTGTAATTGGCGTGCGTGTCGTACTTACAATTGCTTTTATAGAGCATTTCTATAATTGTACATAGTCTCACAATGTTATAATTCTGACTTTGTGTGCATTTTTCTCAGAAACAACTATTAATTTCAATTTATCTTCTACATGGCTTACTAATTAAAACGTTACTCTTATGTACCTACGTATTTATAAATTTTATAAATATGTTGAACCATAATAAAGATTGTTTTTTTTAAATAGTCTCTCTAACAAGTGCGTCAACCTTTGATAACATGGGTGAAAATAATAGACTTTCGAGAGAGAACGAATCAAGTGAGTTAACTTGCATATTAGGCTCCATTTCTGAAGACATGACCAAGTTGCAGACCTGTATGAGTACTTTCATGACGAATTAATAAAGAAGAATACTAATGTCCAACAGTAAGTT
This sequence comes from Antheraea pernyi, assembly GCA_015888305.1. Taxonomy (NCBI): domain Eukaryota; kingdom Metazoa; phylum Arthropoda; class Insecta; order Lepidoptera; family Saturniidae; genus Antheraea; species Antheraea pernyi. Next base: position 114,613 of record MU159208.1, read on the forward strand.
AAACCTCATTTTATTTTATTGTGGTACTTGGACCTAGTCTTCCGACCACGTTATCCAATGTAAGACGAAATATATTAAGAATATTATTATATATTTGTACAATAGTGTGCTACAATGATATTATTAGGTCTTTACCTATGAAATTGCCGTTTTGTACGAAAAAATTTAAACGATTTTTCTTCATGTATTTTTTATTTGTATTAATCGAAGTTATCACCCATGCAATCAAATGCATCTTTCCAACGTAGTGGCAGTTTATTGATGCCCTTCTTAAAGAAATCAGCTGGACGGGAGGCAACAAATTCTTCAAAGACATTTTGTACTGCCTCTCGGGTATTGAATTTTTTTCCCGCCAAGGAGTTATCCAAATTCTGGAAAAAGTAGTAGTCTGTAGGCGCAAGGTCTGGTGAGTAGGGCGGTTGACGGAGAACTGCCAACCCAAGGTTCTTACAACTTGGAGACCGTCTGCTGTGCAGTATGAGGTCGCGCTTTGTCGTGCAGGAGCAGCGGAGACGAGCGATTAACCAATGCTGGTTGGAGATGTGCCAGCTTCTCCATCATTGTGTTCAGTTCTTCACAGTACACATCTGCAGTAATGCTCACCCCGTTTGGTAAGAAACTGTGATGAATCACACCTGCGCTAGACCACCAAACAGTGACCATCACTTTTCTAGGGGTAAGTTTTCATTTAGGGCATTGTTTCGGTGCTGAACGAGAATCCAACCAACTTGCTGAGCGCTTGCGGTTATCAAACAGAATCCATTTTTCATCGCAGGTAACAATGCGGTTCAAAATTCCTTCATTTGTGTGTCTGTTGAGCAGTGCAAGGCACGTCTCGACGCGTATTTCGCACTGGCGATCATTGAGTTCGTGGGGCACCCAATTATCAAGCTTTTTTACCTTGCCAATTTGACGCAAATGGACCAATATTGTTTTGACGCCAACGTCGAATGCTGCTGCTAATTCAGCCGTAGATTATGTATCATCAGCTTCCACAATCGCCTTTAATTCGTCATTGTCGACCAAAGTCTTCGGACGACCGCGAGGTTCATTTTTCAGGTCGAAATTCCCAGAATGGAAGCGAGCAAACCAATAACAGGTGGTGCGTTGGTTTGTAGTGTTAGCTCCGTAAACGTCGTTGATGTTGCGTGCCGCTTGTGCCGCGTTGCTGCCACGACAATACTCATATTCGATAATTACTCGAATTTCTAACGTATCCATGATGCCAAAAAATATTGAAATGTGATGAAAACGTAACACTAATCAATAAACAAATGACTACTTTTGGAAAAAGAATTCCATGTTTATAAAATAAAATTAATTTGAAATTAGAATTCTTAGCCAAACAAAAAATATTTTGATTTGAAATGGCCAGCACTGCAGAACGGCAATTTCATAGTTAAAGACCTATTATTAGCATAAAGGACAGTCAGCAGAACACCTTCCGTATTTTATTTCGCTCCACGACCAACACGGACCCTCGAGATTACCAAACGCCAAACTATATATGATGTATTTTGTTGGAAATCACTTCGAAAGTGTAAAGTAATTCGTTAGAAGGTTTCTTTCTACAATATTTTAGTTAATTTCTTATTATAGATATTAAGCGTTTGACCAAAATCGCACGTGATTTTAAATGATGTTATGGACCGAGTTGGTAAACACGCTGAACTTAGAGAGAGTAGCTCTTAAATGTAGCTGCAGGAACACACATGTAGGTGCTTGATAATATGTTTTCAATCTGGAGGTGGTAGGAAGCGAGTAGAGGACTTAGAAAAAGCCCTACCACCGTGCCATGGTGTCATCACAATATTTCCCTGCACCAAGAGCTCTAATTCATTGGCAAGAATTCGAACCTACGTCAATCAACACTGTGTCAAATTGTGTCACTTGTGAATCCAAACTATCCGAAGACTCTCTCAAACTTATACCCATTTGGTATGTGAGAAATCTTGTTTAAAATAAGCCTATAGTCCGTATAGTCTGTTTGTAGCATCAAGTACCGCGTCTAACCAAAATAAAAATTAACATAATATATTGCACATAAATGTCTTCCCAGTACTCCTTTGGTTGCTCCTGTGCCACACATCTCCGCGCCCGTTCATTATTCGCGTAGAGCCAGAAGCCGGGACAACGCAATAATTTTGGTGGCTTATTGTTTATATTTCGCATTAACTTCGGACTAACTTCATCAATAAAGTAAAAAATATTGTTAGCAATTTTGAACAACATTGTTAGCAATTTTTAACATATTTATTGATTATTAACAAAGAACTGGCCAATTTAGGTATAAACTGCTAAGAATCATCAATTCTAACAATTAATCACTCGTTAAATAACCGACACGAGTTCGGACAGAGCTATCGCACGATATGACGGCCACCGAAAGAGTGAATCAACACGGCAAGCACCGCCCCTTATATGGGCCGACGCAGTAAAACTACCCGACATTTTCATTTATTTCCAACACGCCCTTTTCCTGACAAGGCTACGCCCTCGAAGCCCTTAGCCGCAGACCAGATGTCTCGGCCAGAGCGCGAGGCTCGGCCGCAGACCAGAGCGCGAGGCTCGGCCGCAGACCAGAGCGCGAGACTCGCAGACCAGAGCGCGAGGCTCAGGCGCACCGCGAGGCTCAGGCGCACCGCGAGGCTCAGGCACACCGCGAAGCCGAGGCTCGGGCGCAGCGCGAAGCTCGGTAACCGCTCGTTCGCAGCGCGCTCGTTCGCATCAGATCACACGATGCTGCCAACCTCAACACGCAGTATGTTGAGAACAGTCATGCAAACCTTTGAACAAAATAATCCACGACAGGAATTTGTTCCACTCGGTCACTCCTGACCAAACTAACTTGGGTCGAGAACATTTCAAACAGGGGAATATAATCGAGAATACAACAAGTACCAGGCCATGTACCACAGTCGTTAAAATCAAACTCAACAGTAACAGCAAAGCCTATAGAAACCCTCGAGTAAAGCCTCTAACGCCACGGCTCTCCGGCCAACTAGCAATCACATTGCTCTCACACATCCATCATATGGATCACCAGTGTGCATCACTCACGGACTACACACTACGGTCTCTCACGACCCAGACCTCCGCCAGTGTTAAACGCACAACTACGAACTAACAACTGGTACGGTCGAACACAAAACGGCAGATAGAGCACTCTACTCGATTCTCTATCGCTGCTTATCAGATAAATCATTATCAACTTCAATATCCGACTGGTACATGACCCTTATATTAGCATCACTGTAAACAGAAATATTAGCATCACTGTAAACAAAAATATTAGCATCACTGTAAAGAGAAACATTATTAGCATCACTAAACAGAAATAGAGACCCATACCTTTGTATGTTCTCACAGTGGTCTATACACACCACAAACAGACATGTTCTTACAGTGTTCTAAACACAGAAACAGAGACCCATACCTTTGTATGTTCTCACAGTGGTCTTAACACCACAAACAGACACATACCTTTGTATGTTCTCACAGTGGTCTAACCACAATCACTAAACAGAAACATGAGAATCACTGTAAACAGAATCGTTAGCACCATTGAAAACAGAAACAGAGACCCAACCATACCTTCGTATGTCCTCTCAATGGTCTAAACACACACACACACTAAACAGAAATAACTGAAAACATAAACAAGGACACGTACCTTCGTATGTTTTCACATATGTTCCGTCGCAGCCCGCTAATTCGTATATCCGGCTTCAGATAACCAACTCTGACTCCTCGAGGAACGAGGCATCGATACTTACGGTTTGATTAATTCCTTAAAAACTTAATGATATGTGGACAGTGGTGAATCCCGCTTCTGATGTTAGCAATTTTGAACAAAAATAAACAATTATTGCTTATTAAAAACAGAACTGGCCAATTTAGGTATAAACTGCTAAGAATCATCAATTCTAACAATTAATCACTCGTTAAATAACCGACACGAGTTCGGACAGAGCTATCGCACGATATGACGGCCACCGAAAGAGTGAATCAACACGGCAAGCACCGCCCCTTATATGGGCCGACGCAGTAAAACTACCCGACATTTTCATTTATTTCCAACAATATTATTAACTTAATTAATTTACTTCAAATTGTAAAAACTAAACTTACGTTTACTACATTATTACTATTACATTTACTACATTAAATTGGTTTAGTTGTTTGTTTTATAAGAATTTGTAAAGTATACGTGAAATCTGCTTCCAAACCTAATCTTGTCAAATTTATTTTACTTTTATATAAACCGCCATTTTGGCTGAGATATTAAACTTTAGATACATGGTGTCGCCGACTTTTTTGTAAGATTAACGAATATTTTTGTTATAGATTTTATTCTTTTACTTCAAACTGTTTAAGCAACGGTAGCCATATTATAAAATTATTGCAGATTTCAATTATATTTCTTATTTAATTATTGGAAATATATATTTGTCAAAATAAAAAAAATATCTATAGTACTTAGGGATAATATACCTTTCTAACAGTAAAGGAATTTCAAAATCAGATCAGTAGTACCAAGAATACCCCGAAAACAAAACTTTACCTTTCTTTATAATATAAGTATAGACATAACATTGTATGGTAATTGCAAGCACCTCAACTAATTATTTTAGAATTCAACCGGGCTACGGGGCCTGCTCGGCGGTTTCTCACTTCTCTTTTGAAGATAGGGTAATGCACCTTGTCATTGGTAGGGTGAACGCCCCTTTCAGTTGGCATAGGTCACCGGTTCCCCCTTCGGGTGATCGCAGTGGTGCGCGAAGTGCGGCCCCAACTTATCCGCCATCCGCCGGAGATGCGTTGCCCTGTAACGCAGGCTCTTAACGACAATTGACGTAGTCCTTTGCGTCGGGTGAGGCGGGCATCTGTGATTGACTGTTCTCAGTTGTGATGGCAGCACTGTCGCCCGAGGTGACCTTTTTAGGGTTCCTTAGGTAGGTGGTCGGCTTAGTAGGTGTCTCTATTGTAGATGGCACTACGGTCGACGCGTACGAAGGCTGCTCACGGACAGCCCTTAGCGACGGAGCTGGCGTTGGTGTGGATGCGGACACCTGTGCATAGAAACGTTATGTTGCAGTAGCCTATTTATAACGTACTGTACATGTGCATTATACGGATCGATAAAGACGTCGGTTAGGGACCCAACAGCCATTTTTATTTAATGTTTCAGTACCTTTGGTATGTATGAATACTATATTACACTTTTTAGTTCATGCACTGCGGAGCTTCATGTAACTATTTGATTATGATGATAATAAGAGCTTAGCCCTCATGTGTAGGTAAACAAGTGTAGGTTGGAGTGTAAGGGGTGTCGAATAACATCATAAGACTTGAGACACTCAAGCCAACCTCACTTGCACGCGGTGCACCCTGCTGAATAACGAACGAGGCAATGGCGAAAGCGGGGTGGTAGGGTTTTACAGCCTGACTGGGTCGCAACCACCATGTATATGGCGAAAAAGCCCGTCATAGTGATTCACTTCTGCGGGTCGTGTTTCGGGATCAGCCTATGCATATCCAGCTTTTCCCAGGCCGGCATGACAGTGGCTACCAGCGATGGATAGTGTGTCACTCGGTAGTCGCCATTGTTTTTCGATTGTACTGTGCTTACCATCAAGCATAGTGCAGTCATTTTGCCGTGATACTATAAAAAAAAAAAAAACAGAAATTGTACTACTTTAATAGATTTATATATCCAAAAGTATTAATAGACGAACATGGATAATAATAATGTTATTACAGGTTTTGTATATTATATTTTGTAATATATGTTATTTATTTCTCTTCTTCTTTTATATATCTTCTAATCTATATAATAAGTAAACCTAACGTGTCTATACTTTTTAGTTTACTGTAAAAAAAATTGTTGCAGGTGTCTAGGATTGGTAATAAAATACATTTTAATCATTTTTAGAAATGTCTGTTTGTTTGAACACGCATCACTGCTAAAGTATACTGCGTTCGTGATAAAACATTTTGAAGAAAATCATTAAGCATATCTTCCAGGAACATTTAGTCTCTGTTTCAATAAAATCGGTCCGGTCTATCAAAAGACAGTGTACTTTTAATGACGACGCGACTTAAGTACGACAGGAAAGTAGTTAAGTAATTGGACTTAATACTTTCAGACCAATAATATTGATATATCGATACTTCATCAACAGTTCTATTGATACTATATTTAGACATACCATTAAAATAAAATTACAATATGCGTTTGTTTATTAGAAAAGAAAGCCTCTTTCTGTCTATAAAATATCTTTTCACATAACATTCTCATACGTTGTTATGGTTATTTATGTATACTTACTCTGGCCATAAATACTGTTACAATTAAAAATATACAAAATATAACATTTAAATTTGGAATCTGTCGCTTTTATATGATTATTCATTGAGTTTTCTCATTTTGGCGCCAATACATTGTAACAATATTTTGCGATAATTAAAATGGAGTGGAGTGATAAAGAAAACCGAATAGCTGTGATTGCGTTACACAAAGTAGGTATGGAACCAAATGCAATATTTAAAACTCTCCATACGCTTGGTATTAGTAAAATGTTTGTGTACCGGGCTATTAATAGGTACAATGAGACCTCCTCTGCTTGTGACAGAGAAAGATCTGGCAGTCCACGTAGTGCTTGTACGAAAAAGGTGGTCAAAGCAGTAAGGAAAAGAATTCGAAGAAATCCTGTCCGAAAGCAAAAGATTTTATCTCGGGATATGAAGATAGCACCTAGAACCATGTCGCGTATTTTAAAAGATGACTTAGGACTTGCAGCCTATAAGAGACGTACTGGTTATTTCTTAACTGATAATTTAAAAAAGAATAGGGTGGTAAAATCGAAACAACGAGTGAAACGGTACGCAAAGGGAGGCCAAAGAGAAATTTAAACAAAATGACCGTATTTATGCTGAAAGCTCTAAGGAAGCTTCCCAATCAGTCGACAGAGTGCAACGTGGGCACTATCCGACTTCAGTGATGGTTTGGTGGAGTATTAGCTATGAAGGAGTGACTGAGCCATACTTTTGTGAGAAAGGTATCAACATATCGGCACAAGTGTATCAAGATACCATTCTTGAGAAGGTTATAGTGAAGCCCCTTAACAACTCCATGTTCAATAATCAAGAATGGTCCTTCCAGCAAGAATCGGCGCCAGGTGATAAAGCTCGGTCGACGCAGTCTTCGTTGGAAACAAACTTTTCGGACTTCATCAGAGCTGAAGACTGACCGTCGTCTAGTCCCGATCTTAATCCGCTGGATTATGATTTATGGTCAGTTTTAGAGAGTACGGCTTGCTCTAAACGCCATGATAATTTGGAGTCCGTAAAATAATCCGTACGATTGGCAGTGAAGAATTTTCCCATGGAAACCTCAACGTTTAAAGGACTGTATTGCAGCCAATGGAGACTACGTCGAATAAGCTTTTTATATTTTAAATTGTTTTATATTTATGTATTAAACTAGCACACTGTAAAAGTAATAAATGTTATTTGCGATAGAATTTTTTCTTTCTTTTAGTATTTATGGAAATACTAGGTATATATATATTCTATATATTAATCCGTGAAGTGAAAACTTTGTACCACTTTTTAGGCGAATTGCGTGAACGGGTGAACGTGAAATTTGGCATAGTTAAAGTTTATATGGAGGAGAAGTGCATGAAGCTATTTTTAAAATATAAAATGCATTAGAAATACGTTAAATTAATTAAAATAAACATTACACACATTACTACTTGACTCATGTAATGGAAAATTACGTTTCGCCATCCTTAATTTTACTCTCACGTTCCTATTATCTTTTTTCATCCTACATTCAATATTTGTAACAAGACTTACGTTCCATACCTTACATGCTCTTTGGTCAAATTGTAGGTTAATTTAATATTAATATCACATGTAAATTCATAATATACTTTAATCAATACTTAAATAAATCCACTGAAATAATGATTATTCTCTTTGATCTTATTGAATGTAAAAAATAATTATGGTCCAATTTCGACCACTAGGCGACTACTAGTAATTAAAAATGTTTCAGTTGTACTGTTACCCGGGTTTAAGTCCGCGAGGAATTTAACAAAAAAAATTTTCATTGTAAATCTAAATGTGTGTATGAACACGTTATCATTGAGCTAGCATTATTTTATTGTAGCAGTGATCTAGGTCCGTTCTCTCGGCGTGGAGCCCTTGAGTACGCTGCTCGCGCGATACAGTGACACAAAATCTTACATCACTGCGACAACATTACACATATCACCTCCACACACGTGCACGCATACACGCAAGTGGAAGGGTTTTTTTCCCTTATTAAACTGAAATAGTTTAGAATATTATCCGATACGAAATATATATAAGAGTTGTTGAGGTATGTATGCTTGGTACACATATATGTTTCAACAACTCATATATGTATGAATAGTTAGCTTAGGTTAGCTCAGATAGGTCTCGAATTGCATGTATCAGGCAACAGCCAAAGCCGATGTCTGCCGTGCACTCTTGAGCTAGTTGTCAAAATAAAATCGGCTGAGCGCCTTAAGTGCTCGCCTTAGTAGTCCTGTGAAGCTGTTAAGACCTTGCTTGGTCAATAGCGTAGTCAGTTCGAAAAAAAAAACATTGTAGCAGTGACTGGCGAACATCAATGTTTGAATTATTCAATATAATATACAAACGTAGGTACATGGGGTACACGAAATGTTCCAACTAAGCTCTCTGGAGTAATAGTAGTACATAATAGATGTCAGTTCCAGTATATTTGTAGTCTTTGGATGACAATAATCTCATCGAAATAAGGTTTTATGTCTTACTATTATTTTCATTAAAAGTTGTAAAAAAATTCATTACAATTTATTAACTTCTCTCTTATCATGATTATTTACTCTTGGAGGCAATGACATTACGTTTTATTTATGATAAACAAAGAACAGAATTTAGATCACCCCAACAAAAAAACACGAATGATAGCTGATAAGACAATAAATTCCGTAATGTTGCCAAATTATCAGTATTAAACGATTTTACTGTAATTACAAGAAACATTGTACAATTATCATAAATTTTAATGAAACGATTGTTTTAAATTAACATTATTCTATTTCTCACGTTATACATTTTTACGAGTAGGTACTTATAACATTTTTCTACAACTTGAATTATAACATTGCACCTACAAACAATAAAAATGGACGCATTAAGCCAAAATGATGTTTTTCATTCACGGTCAACGAATAATATTACCAATTTCAATTAATAAGTGTACGCGAGTTCTGTAAAAATCGTTGTTACATGCTGGCGCGGCAGTATATTTAAAACTATATTTCACATCTGATCTAGCAACATTGCTAGCTTTGGAGTACTAGTTTGTTCTGAAGGGTGAAGGGTTCATGATACAAAAATATCGACACTTATATGGATACGATAAAACGAACAAAAAATGACATTTTTAATATATTGCAAAGAGTTCTTATTGTATTGCTCGATACTAAGGGGTAACAGGAAAACAATTAAAAGTCTCCATTAACATTAAACATTTTAATCAGTATTAGCACAAGAAATGAGTTTTTTTTTTATAATTCGTGATATCTCTTATTTAATTATTCCATAAACACAATTCTATTGGCTATTAGCATATAATTTGCAAATTTGTTGAAATAAAAAATACATATAGAATGATATATCAATGCCACAATATTTTCTCGAACATCGACATATATCGTACACCCCTATAATGAAGTTTATCTCAGTTGTCTGGCAAAAGTTTTAGTGTATGAATTTCTGGTGTAGTTCAGTTTATCTATACTGATCGATAATAACAAAATGAAGTGTGTAGTAATGATCATTTTGTTTTGTACTTCAATAGCTACATATTATAGTTGTTTTGGAGAAGAGATCTACAATAACTCGTTCAAATTGCCAACTATCGGCATATCGGTGCTAGTTCGTAATAAGGCTCACACATTACCTTATTTTTTATCGTGTTTACACCAGTTGGACTACCCAAAAGATCGTATATACATATGGTACATGTCATTGTCTAATTAATAATGTAATATAATTAAATGTTTTCTGTTATGATGGTCAGTATAAAAATTGCTCTTATTGTTTCGGCTCTTTTGCTTACCGTAGAAAAGTTTTTTTTGTATTGAAGTATTGTAGAAATAAAATTGCCTGACTGTTATTAAATTAGTGAATAACAGTAAGCTCTTTGTTTGATAAATATATCTCATATATATAGCATCAAATGAAGAAAGTTTAAAAAGTTAAAGTCCCACATGATATTTGTTCCTTTATGAGTTCTTTCACCTTACACCGGTACTTACGTATTAGCGCCACCGCAGTGCGCTCGCCGACCGATACCGTCGCCGGCTTACGCCTTTTTTATTTTACAAGTCTAACCAATACAGGTAAATTGAGAAAAGTAATTCGGTTATGTTAGACTTGCAAAAGAAACACAGTGCGGTGGTATTAATACGTAAGTACCCTTACCCATCTACATTGAACTGTTGGGATTATAAATTATTAAATGTATATTGATTGCCAAAACTATTGTACGATTGTAATATTAATAATAAAAAAAAAAAAAACGATAGAGCTTATTACACTGTTAAGACAAGTAGTAACAGAATGTGATTATAACATAAATTAATAGTTGTTCATTATGTGGAATCTTGAATGTAAAATAGTTAAACAACAGTAAAATACATAACTACTATTTTTTATATCTCTCGAATTAACATAATTATACTTATAATACATTAAATTTGATCTAATGAATTATAGGATATACAGTGACTATAATGAAGACAAAAGTATGAAAATAATTGAACAATGGGTATCAAAATATCACAGGAAGTACAATGGAATGTTTATCTTAACAAACAAAACAACTGGGTCACATTTTAGTGATGAAAATAGTCCAACCCATTGGAGTCCAGAACACTTTAGACATGTTATTAATTTAAGAGAAAAAGCTCTTGAATTTGCACGCAAGATGTGGTGTGATTATATATTCGTAAGTATAATCTATGTACAAAAAAAAATCAATAGTAATTTAATATTGGAATAATATTTTTGTATACTTGAATGAAAATAATCATTAAGAAAAAAATGTTAATCAAAATTTCATATTCATCTTCTCTTTTTTTTTTTGTAGAATTTGTTTTCAATTAATAAGTTTGTCTTATAAAGTATTGTAAAGAGCAGAAACCCTTACAAACTTCTGAACCTATTTCATTAAATGTTGAAAAAATTAAAGACTGTGGCATTGTATAGTAATTATTATATATTATAAAACAAAGTTCTCTGCCATATCTATCTGTTCCTAATAAACTAAAGTTTACTGAACGGATTTTGATGCGGTATTCTCCACTAGTGATTAGTAAGAAAGCTTTAGGTGTATAATTTGTCAAGGTGTTTTTTATTATCAGGCCAGGATAACGTCCGCCGGGTCTGCTAGTTGTATATAATATTTGATATTGTGTTATCTTAGGGATGTAGGACAGACATTTTGTATCATTGCTGATAATTGTTTGAATTTTAATTTATCTGCCTATTATTTTCATTACACTTTTTGCAATATTTTTTAAATAATATATGAGATGATATAATTATTTCACAGCTGAAAAAAACTTGGTGATTCCACACAGACTAGTTATAATTATTATTATAGAGGACGCTTCAAAGCTTAGTACTATTTTATTTATTCCTTTCAGATGTTAGACGCTGATGTATTTCTCACGAACAAGCAAACTTTAAAGCTGCTGGTACTAAAGAATCATACAATTGTTGCTCCAATGATATTATCTGATGGACTGTATTCTAATTTTTGGTTAGAATCAAATTTGCGCTAAATGCATGATTATGCATGGTATTTTTCTCTAAGGTGCTTTAATAACATATTTTTCTTAACATGAAAGTTTTTTTTAATACGTATTATTAAATAGCATTGCATCATATAACAATAAATCATATTAAAATATAGGTAATCAACAATTGAATAGTTTAAAATAAACTGGTATTTCCCAATTTATTATAATATAGTCTGCATTGGTTTTTTTATAAAGAATTTGCTATGGTGGTCGGCTTTTTGTAAGTTCACCTGACTAGCTAACACCCTCAGGTTGAAAATCTGTAACCAAGCACCTATGGGTGTGTTATGGCAGCTGTGCTTCAGAATCAATCTCTCTAGTTTTAGTGTCTTTACCATCTCGGACCACATTATCATTTAACATCACATGAGAATGTGCTCAAACACTAATATCTATAAGGTATAAAACATTTTTTTTATGTCATAGGTGGCTAACGAACAGATGGGTCACCTGATGTTAAGTGATCTCCACCGTCCATGGACACTAACAACACCAGAGGAGTCGCAAGTGCGTTGCCACCCGTTGGCGGAAAGGGTTAGGGGAGGGAGAGGAGAGAGGAGGAGAGGTGGGCCTCCGGCGCTCTCACTGACCGAACGAAACGCAACAATGCAAGCACTGTTACTTCACGTCGGTTTTCTATGGAAGGGTGGTACTACCCCGGGCGAGCCGAGCCATTCATGCTGAAACCAGTAATAGTTTCAGCGTGGCTCTACCACCATAAAAGTTACTATAATATAATAGTATGTCAGTAAAATGTAAAGTATAGAATAATAATATGGAATTATTTTCATAGGTGTGGCATGACCGATAATTATTATTACAAGAGAACAGAAGATTATACACCAATACTGAACAGAGAGAAGATTGGTTGTTTCAGTGTACCAATGGTACATTCAGCTGTATTAATCTCATTGAGGCATCAAATCTCTGATAAGTTCACATACAATCCTAAGAATATCACAGATTATGACGGACCGGAGGATGATATTATTGCATTTGCCTTAAACTCCAAAAAACTTGGTAAGTAATTTTTTTTTACCTCGAACATTTCATTTTGCTTACAAGAAGTTGCTGAGAGTCTAGAAGGTTTGGTAGCATATTGTTGGTAATACTCACTATTCAGCGCAAACGTCAGTTGTTCGACTTCCACATGGGTCGGAATGTTGTATGTTATGCAGGACTGTCTGTTGTATTTAACAATTTCATTAGCATAATTTTTTATGGATAGTTTAATATTAAATAGTCATCTGTTAGATCATTGATGGGTCAAACATTGTTATATAGTATCATAATGTATATAATTACTATGGTAAATAGCCGGCTACCCAATATTTATTATTTCTGTGATAAACTAAAACAATGTTCTGTAATTTTTGTTTCAGATGTACCTTTGTATGTCTGCAATGATCACCTCTATGGGTTTGTAACGGTGCCTCTAGAAGAAAGTGATAACCTTAACAAAGACTATGAGCAGATGTTGAACGTGAAATTGGAAGCGTTGAGTCGTGACCACGCTTTACCCTTGGATGATATTTTTGGAGAATTTATATCATATCCTGAACCATGGAAGTTTGGGTGCAGTGAGATCTATATGATTAACCTCGAGAGAAGGAGTGAAAGAAGAGTATTAATGGAATTGAGTTTCAGGGAGCTGGGGATGGATGTGAATATCTTTAAGGCTATTGATGGCAGGTATTTGTAGCATTTTGCCAGTATATATTATAAATGAATATGTATTTCTGTGCTTTTTATGGTATAGTTTTTGGTCTCTTCCTCATCGAAATTTCCCTTTCCACTTTAATCTCATTACCATTGTTTTATTTATTAATAATTTTTTTCATGAAAAAGATGTTTATACTTTATTATCCATTTTACTATAAATTGCCACTAGATGTCGCTGTATCGCGCCAACTTCTATACAGTTTAACCGATTATCATGAAATTGTATGTATGTAGATTTATGAACGCGGAGAATATATTTTGCTATAATTAATCTATATATTACAACAAAAAAAACATAACTACGCAGGGCTGCAGATAGAGTTAGCATTTCGTATATATATCTACAACTGTTCAGTGACTGTATAGGATTACTGTTTGTTGTTATATATATGTACTAGCTGATATCCGTGACTTCGTCTGCATTGTTTGTTATTAAATAATATATTTTAACTACAAAGGAAAAAAATGGAAAGCAAAGTATACTTAGATTTTTTTTTTGTTAACAATGTTATCGGTTTACGTCACCTCTCCTGTGCATGCGTACTACACCGCTTGATCCACTTGTCAACGACGGCACTATACATATAACTGAACGCGTAGTGTTTATCATAGTGATATATATATCTAGAAGATATAAGGGTCTCTTAAAACTTTATTACTTTTGGATTAAGTTAAGATATCATGATCATTTTTGGATAAAGATTAAGTGTCTAAGCAGTAAAACTAAAAGAAATTGATCGAAATCTATCGACCACTTTTTGCTTCACTACGGTATATCTATATTAATATATTTATATAGATACACTAGTTGTGCCCGCGACTTTGTTCTCGTGGAACCTTATCAAAACGATGATTAATAAAATCATCTGTAGACTTAATAAAGTCTATTTACTTATATCTACTTTTCCCTCGTAATTACGCCGCGTCGTCATTAAAATTACAATAAGTTTTGATAGAGTGGACCGATTTTAATGAAACAAAAAGTAAATGTTTTTTTTTTATATCATAGGAGGCAAACGAACAGGTGAGTCACCTGATGTTAAGTGATCACCACCGTCCATAGGCGCTTGCAATGTCAGGGGAGTCGCAAGTGTGTAGCCGGCCTGTGTTTGGAGAGGGGGAGGGGAGACTAAGACTAAGTTATTTTCGAAGTTATGCTTTATAATTTTCATGTTGTGGTTTTATTATGAACCCAGTACTTTAGCAATGATCCGTGTTCATACAAACGTACAGCCACTTTTCAAAATGATTGAAACGTATTTTGTTACCTATTCCTAGACGCCTGCAACGATTTTTGTCAAAATAATCGAAAGAGTACGTTAGTTTTATATTATTATTAGAGATGTTTACTTAATTTTTCAGATCCTTAGATCTCAATGACCTTGAAACATATTCTATAAGTCTTATGCCTGGTTACGAAGATCCTTTTCACAAAAGGTAATCAAAAAATGAATTATATTTAATCACATAAGTGCGTTCTTTAAAATTCATATTTGTAATAATTTTTTTCTTCAGGCCAATGAAGTCCGGTGAAGTTGGTTGCTTTTTAAGTCATTACAACATTTGGAAAGAGGTGATTACTTAAAATATCCATATTTTTAATATATTCACTTTTTTTTAACGTACACAGATAGTTATTATCAAAATGATAATAATATCACCGATACTCATTGGGATTGGGTCGTTTAGTAATAAAAAAAATATATATTCATTGATATACAAAAACCCAAGATGCACACTTAACGGCTCACAGACGGCACACAAAAACGAGTGCGTAGTTTTGGATTATGCACTCATTTCAAATACTCTCGCGCCGTTTGCGTTCAGGTAAGGTTAAATTTGCAAAATCATAAGTTTGTCGTATAACTATGACCACTTATGTATATTGGGGAATTTTTGCGGCCGGTTTTGAACGCTACTTTTATTCGAGTAGTCTCGCGTCGTTTGCGTCCTTGTAAAGACAGCTTTAAATCATTCAGGTAAGGTTAAATTTGCAAAATCATAAGTTTGTCGTATAACTATAACCACGTATGTATATTAGGGAGTTTTTGCGGCCGGTTTTGAACGCTGCTTTTATTTGAGACTGTGTGTGTTGGGTTTCTATATGTCAATTATATTGCTATAATGCTTTTTTGAGACTTAAAATTAGGAAATGTTGCATTTACGTATGTATTATGTCATAAGTGGCAAACGAACAGGTGGGTCACCTGCTGTTAAGTGATCACCACCGTCCATGGACACTAACAACACTAGAGGAGTCGCAAGTGCGTTGCCACCCTTTGGGGGGAAAGGATTAGGGGAGAGGAGGAGGGAGGGGAGATGGGTATCCGGCGCTCTCACTGACCGATCGAAACGCAACAATGCAAGCACTGTTACTTCACGTCTTATTTCTATGAGAGGGTGGTAGTACCGGGGGCGAGCCGACCCATTCATGCTGAAACCAGTAATAGTTTCAGCGTGGCTTTAGTACCATAAACTACTGGCTGTGCCCCCGACTTCGGAACATTATGTAAAAGACAGTGACTAATAAAGTCACCTGAATGGATTAAGTGCATTTACTTATCTAAGTTCATTACGTCGCGTTGCGTTTTTATTAAAATTACAATAACTTGATAGAGTGAACAGATTTTAATGAAACTAAGACCAAATGTTACTTGACGATGTGCTTTATAATTTACTGAGATTAATTTTCTGATAAGTTAGGTTTTGTCGTGAATGCAGTACTTTAGCAGTGATGCGTGTTTAAACAAACAGACAGACATTTCTAAAAAGGATTGAAATGTATTTTATTACTTATCCCTATGCAGCTGCAATAATTTTTTTCTCAAATATCTAAAAAGTACAGTCATGTTAGATATACGTTCCCAAAATGGCCTATTAAAAATCCACGATGGTATATGTCTATTTCTGAAGACTCAGCATAGTCATTTTTATCTTTTTCATGTTATTAAAAAATAATTCATTTACTGAACTGAATATTTACGAGTCTATTTTGACGAATATATTATTAATTCTTATGCAAATATATAATTTAGTTACATTCAGCATTTAATGTTGATCATAACTACCATTTATAGCATATTATACTAGTAAAGAAAAAAATGTTTATCTCATATATAGTTTATACATATATTCTTATATAACTTCTATGATTTTGATGAATTGTAAATATGAAAACTCCAAAAATCGAGCTAAATCGTTTAAGTACTTTCGCTTCATTAGTACATTGCACTCATGCGAAGTCGGGTTGGATCGCTAGTGAGTAATAAAAAAACAAAAATGTTAACTAACTCTCTAGGTAGTATTATTATAAAGAGGTGTCGATTATGTTTGTAGAAGGTTATCCTTGGAAGTATTGATTGATCTGATTATGAAAATAATGACTCTCATGTAACGGTATGTTCAAATTAATAGGACTAAATAAAATTGTGGTAGTCGAGTCGGGGTGGTAGGGTTTTACAGCCTGACTGGGTCGAAACCACGATGTATATGGCGCAAAAGCCCGTAATAGTGATTCGCTTCTGCGGGTCGCGTTTTGGGATCAGCCTGTGCATATCCAGCTTCTCGCAGGCCGGCATGACAGCGGCGACCGGCAATGGATAATGTGTCACTCGATGGTCGCCATTGTATTTGGATTGTACTGTGCTTGCCATCAGGCATAGTGCAGTCATTTTGCCGTGCAACAGTAAAAAAAAAAGTTGACCGATGGAATGTCCGCATTTTCTAACCTCGGCACATTTAAAAAAAAAAATGCGTACATTTACTAATAAATTGGCAACACGATCAGCTAAGCGTGAAGGAAAACATCGTGAGAAAACCTAAACCTGAGAGATGTTCCTGTTCCACCACCCTTTGTGGGATTTTCCCAAATTTTATAGAAATGTGGATTTCTCAGAGTTTGAAATCGCCAATATGTCGTGGACTGACGCGGTGATTATGCACATATCTTCCTTCGGGAAGGAACCTATGACGCGGTAGTGTGTCTTTTATAGGCTCATGTGATGTGTCATGATGAAATAAGACTGTACATTACAGATAATAGAGAAGCGCCATGCGGTCACACTCGTTTTAGAGGACGACATTCACTTCGTCCCGTACTTTCGACATAAGTTCCATCAATTGTTAAAGGAAATGAAGAAACTCGATTGGGATCTGGTGTAAGTGTACCATAAAAGTTACTATATCAAATATCAACGAATTTGTTAGAGTCGTTTACGTTCTAGACCAGTGGTAGACAACCTCTTTATACTGACTTTGGTGCCGTTTTTTTTAATTTTACCTTTGGCAACCAGTCTTTTAGATTATTACTGCCATTGTCGGGTAGTTAATAATATTACAAGTGTTTTGTGATAATTTCAATGTTCTCAAAAAGTGGTGGCCTCCTTGTTAGAAATTTCCAGGGTGTTTTTGTTCTATCTCAGAATTCATACTCCATTGTATTCTTTCCCATTCACTTTACTTGAGCACAATAACAGGGCTATATTACGTAAAATACCACCAATATTACAAAACATAAAGTTAAGTCACATAAGATCATGAAGAAAACATAAAATATAAATGAAGAAGTAATTGAAAAAAAGCTAGTATTTTTCCTAAATATTGAAATATATAATGAATTACGGTTGAGTTACGAACACTGGACGTCGACTAGTTTTATTTAAATACGATGCTGACAATACATTTATTAATTTATTACATTAAACGTTAAAAAGAACAACCCAGTCAGCAAGTAACTCGATTAATTAAATTTAAATATTAATTACTGCTTAGTCCCTTTAGAAAAGCGTAATGATATGATGCCTGAATAATACGCTGAAAAGTCTTCTATACAGCAGTAAATCTTGACAAAATCAGTTCAACAGTTTTCTATTTGTTTATGCTTGATAGGTTGTAATTATATAACAATGTGGTCTGAGTTGATAAACACGGTAAAGCTAGAGAGACTGGCTCTCAAATGCTCAAATTGCAGAACACACCCGTAGGTGCTTGACAATAGATTTTCGACTTGGGGGTGGTAGGTAGGTAGTTTGCGAATAAACTTTAAAAAACCACTATGTTATGGTTTTACTAAGATGTACCCACCACTGAAAGCTTCAGCTTATTCGCAAAAATTAGAATCCACATCGATTGACACGGTGTCCGAACTCTTTTACCGTCGAACCATCATCGCATCTTGCTTAACCCGTAATAACAATAGATAGATAGATGTATAAGATTTATATAGCCAAGTAATACAATACGTTAAATAGTTATTATGTATTTATCACAGGTATATAGGTAGAAAGATTCTATGGGACAGCGAAGAGGAGTATGCAACGGAGCATATAACGAAACCCCTTTATTCCTATTGGACCCTTGGTTACCTGTTAAGTGAGAGGGGCGCTAAAAAGTTACTTCAAGCTGATCCATTATCGAAAATCTTACCAGTAGATGAATTTTTACCTATCATGTTCGATCAGCATCCCAAGTAAGATATTGCTTATTAAATTGTTATAGAAAATTACAGTAGCACAGCGTTATCGTTTCTATATTATCTAACAATACCATTTTTTTAAAACTGACCATAGAGGTTGGTAATTAAAAACAACCTTGACCACAGAGGTTAGTAATTTAAAAACAACCGTTACCATAGATGTTGATAATTTAAAAACAACCGTGACCACAGAGGTTGACTATTTAAAAACAACCATGAGCACAGAGGTTGACTATTCAAAAACAACCGTGACCATAGATGTTGACTATTCAAAAACAACCGTGACCACAGAGGTTGACTATTCAAAAACAACCGTGACCAAAGAGGTTGACTATTCAAAAATAACCGCGACCATAGAGGTTGACTATTCAAAAACAACCGTGACCACAGAGGTTGACTATTCAAAAACAACCGCGACCATAGAGGTTGACTATTCAAAAACAACCGTGACAACAGAGGTTGACTATTCAAAAACAACCGCGACAACAGAGGTTGACTATTCAAAAACAACCGTGACAACAGAGGTTAGCTATTCACAGTCATGCCGGTTAAATATAAAAAAAAAAAGTTCGTGGAGTCCCTCCGCGCGAAAGAAGTAAAACTTCGTAATGTGGAAATGAAAATAGGAAGGGGTAGAAATTATTTTTTTGTGAAATCTTATTGTTTCTTTATTAACATTGCTTACAATTCACAATTGATCGCATCTTTTAATTATCATTTTCGAGTGGAGAAATATCCAAATCTACATATAACATTTACAATGGGATAATGATAACTAAAGTAAGATACGAAATGCTCGAGTTCTATTCTTTCAATATTTCTTGCAAAAACTACATCAAGGAATATTGGACGCTTTTTTTATATCAAAGGAGGCAAACGAACAGGTGGGTCACCTGATGTTAAGTGATCACCACCGTCTATAGAAACTAGCAACACCAGGGGAGTCGCAAGTGCGTTTCCAACCTGTGTATGAGGGAGGAGGGAGGGAAGGGAGGTGGGCCTCTGGCGCTCTCACTGACCGAACGAAACGCAACAATGCAAGCACTGTTACTTCACGTCGGTTTTCTGAGGGTCGGGTGGTAGTACCGGGGGCGAGCCGACCCATTCTTGCTGAAACCAGTAATAGCTCCAGCGTGGCCCTACCACCATACACCATATCTCTACTCGTTGCTAACGCTCGCGCTGGCCTGTAATAGATATACTACGCACATGCGTTCGAGTGCCACGCATTCACTCTCGCTCTGTCTCTTTGTATTCTCCCTTAGCGTTAAACGTTTAACGCAACCTTGTTGGAAGTCGCATAAGAAGTTTCACTTCAAAAAAATCAAAATAAAAAACGTGGCGCCATCTATCACCATCTATGAGTTATCTATAACAGTCCGTTTTACAGTTTTCTCTTAACAAACTTATTTTAAGTATCACCTGTTCGACACTGGTGAAACTTACAATTAATAACAATAATCAACATTGACAATCAATCAATTTGCAATAAAAAAATATTGAGGCCATTAATCGAAATATAATTTATCTCATATCTCTCAAGTTGGACCAATTTATACATAAATACATGAAGATCGGTTGAATAGTTTCGGAGTTCATCGTTGACAAACAGCATGACACTGGATTTTTATATGTTTTTACTAGACGTAACCGCAGATCCGTACGCGTTAAAAAAAAAAATGTATTAAAGGAATATAAAATTGTGACACCATGTACAATTATAAAAATGTTCTTTAAAAACAATTGTAAGTACGACACGCACGTCACTTACAACATGTAACGTATACATTACATATATAAATACTAACAATGCGTCAAAGGAGATTTATCGTCAGCAACATATTTGGAACCTTAAACCATCATATAACTACCTCAGTGCTCACTTACACTGTATAAGGAACTAATGAAACAATGACTTAAAAATGTTATTATGATGATATAATATGCCCATATTGTCAATAAGTAATACGTTTATGGTCTAATATATCTTTAGAAAGACCCCTTCTACCTTCAAAATTACCATTAATAATTATATCATTGAATTGTATACAATGAATGAGCTGACGTATTGAAATCTTGCATAAATATAAATCAAGATATAAAACTTTATATCTGTCTAAGCAGTTTTTAATATTCGGCAACTTAAATAGTGCTTATTGAACTCGATTCAATATTCTTATATGTTACTATGATTGCTGAGTTATATAGACGAAATCGCGGTAAATAAAACAAAATGGCCTCCAAAATGACCGAAAAGACAATATAATTCAAATTACATACATAGATACAGATATATGAATTTCAATTATGTTTATTCGTTGAGTTCAGTACAAAGCACATGTTTACAGTGAACAACATATTTTTGGAAAATTTCACGCAAACGATGCCGCGATTGACAACTAGTCTTAATTAGAGTAGCCTAAGTAAGCTTGTAATTTTTAGCTGCGTCCTAGTGAAATTCTCGTCAAAATCGGTCCAGTCGTTTCGGAGATTACCCGGAATAAACAGACCGACGAAAATTGTAAAAATTGCATTTTTGTTATCAATAACCTGTATTATATACACAATCATTAAAAAAAATTGTTATCTTGATATTACATACAGACACGTCATTTTTATTATATGTGTAGAAGAAGATATATGATTATTAGAATAATAAGTAACTAACCATATTTGTTTGTTATCACAAGGTATTACCACTTATACAAGTTAACTCTCCATATATTTTATCGCTTCACGTAATAATCACTTCAGTCTATCGTTATTTCCACAGTGACACTTGGAAGGCTCATTTTCCCAAACGAAACTTACTAGCGTTCTCTGCATCTCCGCTACTAGTTCATCCGACGCATTACACCGGTCAGGAGGGATATATCAGCGACACAGAGGACTCTGTCGTCGTAGATGTCAAAAACGCTCCCGAGTCGATAAAAAGCGAATTGTAATCTGGTTCTTTGTCAATTAAAAAATAATAATTCGGTTTAACACGCTGTGTTAATTACTTTTAATTTTGCATAAGATACATAATTTTGTCGATGTTTATCCACTTTGATTTTGAAATAAAAGCATTTTATTCATAATAGTTAATAAGATTCAAGGGTAACTTAAGTGTAATTGATTTTGTATGTGATATTTTTCATGATATATGTAATCTTTGGTGACATAAATATCTTAATATTACTTATTTAATTATGGTTTGAGAATTCAACTACTAATGATATATTTTTTTAATTGTAACAGTGCCATAATATTGCCATTAATTTGCAATCTAAGTCATTGTACTCAATTTTAGAACGAGACTGTGAATTATGATAATGTTAGGCACATAGTAGGTATGTGTGAATGTACTAGATTTTTTACGTTCCATGTTATTCGTTTACGAATTTTAATACTTTTGTTAATTTTAT
Organism: Antheraea pernyi; assembly: GCA_015888305.1. Classification (NCBI taxonomy): domain Eukaryota; kingdom Metazoa; phylum Arthropoda; class Insecta; order Lepidoptera; family Saturniidae; genus Antheraea; species Antheraea pernyi. The sequence continues at coordinate 137,106 of MU159208.1, forward strand.
ATTGAATAAAAACAATATCAAGATTTAAATATTTATTTCACGGGTCATTCAACACTATAACATGGGTTTTTGCAAATTATATATGTTTTCTATTTGATAAACAAACATAAATTACAATTTAGAGTCCGATATCATCTGGAATAAAAACTCGATGACGGTTCTAGTTGGGCGTCCGGTCATACCACGGCCGAGATATGGAAAGTCATGACCTTTAGAATATGCTACGTTGTAGGTGTCGAGATGCATCCATTTAGTGTCGGAGATAAATTGTTTGAGAAATGCTGCGCAGTTAGGTGAATCGCCGTAACTGTGCCTTCCCGTATTGGCAACATCTGCTGTTTTGCAATCTTTGATACGTTCTTCGTAAAACTTCCATAATGGCATACGCCATATTCTATCACCAGTTTGACTACTTGCTGCTTCAATGTAGTAAGATAACTCTTCACAGTTAGTATAACAACCGCATGCTGCTCCACCAAGGGTTTTAACTAGCTCCTCTGACATTGTTCCAATATCGATAATAAATTTAGGCCAGTAGTTTCGCGCATAAACTAAGCTGTCTGCGATAAGGAGACGACCTTCCCGGGAGGGCAGTCTTATGTGTATACTACTGCCGTTTGGGTTGGATACGACGTCACTGAATTTCGGACTTTTGCCACAGGGCATCAATTCACATAATGGTAGTATACCTCGAATATTTACTGGAAGTTTTAGTCTCGCCGCGGCTCTAGTGATTGCGAGTACACAAGCTGCGCCAGCCATGTCACCATGCATGAACCATAAATCTTGCGGTGGTTTCAAATCTAAACTGCCGCTGTCGAAAGTAACTCCTTTCCCTATTAGAACAATTGGTCGAGTACATTCATCGGCTCCGTAATAACTAATTTCAACATATAGTGGAGGTTCCACGGAAGACTTCCCTATTGCTACAAATCCACCCATTTCGTGACTTGCAGCCCATCCTTTAGTCTTCACCTCCACGTTAATATCCAATTCACATAACAGATCAACGGCTATTTTTGCAAATGACGTAGGATTAAGTAAATTTGCAGGCATTTCTTGAAGAAAACGTGCCAGATTTTGAGATTCTGATTTTAATTTCCCGATTTGGAATCCATCTATATCGCAGTCATCGTGCAGTATTAGGCTTGGTTTCGGTCTCAATCTTTTTTTTGTTTGACTTTTGTATTCGTCAAACTGCCATATTGCAAGATTGGCTCCCTCGGCCGCCGCTTCAGCATTTCCAAAAGACTCCACATAAATCGCTGAAGGATTGAGAGGTTGTAAAGCTCTTGCACCAACACCTGATGCTATTCTAATTGCTTCTTTACTTTCATCCATTTTTTCAATTGTATTGAACGATAGACATTCCGATCCTAGACCCGCCACAGCTACATATGCAAAGTTGGGATCAACATCAAAAAATACTCTGGACTCACCCAATCTTGGTATAGGAGATAGTTTTAATAATTTCCAAAGTTTTCCATGGTTTAGCTTATCATATCTCTGGGCTGTTGCGGTTAGAATAGCAGGTTCACCATTTACATCCTGGTTATAGTAAATTCCGAGAACAAGCCCTTTGTCTCTATGGGCGCAGGCCTTGAAGTCTTTAACTTTGCGTGGTGGTAGGTAAGGAACGCAGTCCGACTGAGGTATTTTAAACTGGGATATAGAGCGTACATATTTGTACAATGCAACAAATCTAAATCGATAATCTAACATTATAAATTTTGAAAAAAAAAACCAAATCTATTCTAAAATACTGGATAACTGTTGTGGCATGGCCACGTGGATATACATAATTTATTTTTCATCGATTTTATGTTTTCCAACACACACCTATACATAAGTACATACATAATTCATAAAATAATACAACATACAAAACTCGCATTTCAATCAGTTAATCGCACAATTTGTCTTTTTGGGAAGGGTCAAGAAGCCTTCTTCTTGAGCCAGTATGGAGTATAATGTCTGTACCATTCAGGAATATTATGAAGTAGCGTTTCTTGTATTTGTCGATAAATTATTAGTATCAGAAAAGGTATAGCTAGTCTTTCATCTTTGAAAAAATAAACCCAGAAAGCTAATAATAATAGGCATACGTCTACAGTATAATCAATAGCGGACCTAACGTTCCTCTTAGCCTTAGTTTCTAATTCTTGATAGTCAATCGGTATAATAATCGTAGCTCGTTCAGCTTTCTTAAGAAGTACTTGTTGGTTGAATTTTTTCGATATATTACTTTGATTATCACTTAATTTTGTAGTAATTTTATGTTCTAGATTAGTTTTGTCAACGGTTGGAGATTTTCGCATCTTTATCGTATTATCAATAAGCTTCGATCTTTTATTATTTGGACTCATATGTCCATTATCGCTTTTAATTGATACGGATTTTTTGCATTTGTTTATTTTGTTCTCATTTATTATGTCCTTACTATCGAGTTGTTTCTCAGCCACTTCTTTCAAATCTTCAGTTTTAAGGTAAAGCTGTGTCGTGCGTTTTTTGGTACTTCCATATTCTTTTACTATGTTACCATAATAGTCTATTACTGTTCTACCTTCTTCACTTATTTTATCATTGTTTTTGTCGATTCTCTTAATATCTTTACTCTTTTGTTCTGATTTGCTATTTGTAATTATTTCCGGTTCCTTTTTGTTAAGTATTTTAGGAAAAGAAAATGTTTTTTGTACAGGAATTTTTGTGATATTTTTAAATATTGCCATTTTGCTTTCTCTTTTTACTTTTTCTTCAACCTTTGGTGTTTGTTCTTTAATATGTACGTCTAACTTATTTGGTGATACATTGCCTCGTTTTAATATAGGTTTTGGAACAAAAGAAGGATCAGGAAGAGGTACCGGTTTATAGATTTCGCCTTCGATAATTTCCTTCTCTTGGTCCTTTTCGTTAAGCGATGAAGGATGTACCGATTTCCCCCTTGGATTATAAGTATCCTCTTCATTTGGATACTGATTTCTATCAATATCTCCATTAAGACTACTATTTTCTACGTCATCATCGTCACTCGAAATTGTACTTGCCGTATAATCTTCATCAAAAGAAATTTGTTGCCACTTACCTGCAAGTAGTTCTGTATCTCCGATGTTTTGTTGTGATTCTAAGGTGTCATTTTTATATTCTATAGATTGCGATTGTATAAGAATTTCTGGTGTTTTAATTTTAAGGTCAACTGGTTCTTCACATATTTTTGCAGTCTGCTGTTCATCGTTTGTGTTTCTGTGTACGTCGCTAGGTTTGTACGGAATGTCATTCTTATGTTCGATCTGTGTAACATGTTTATCTTTATTTTTATTTTGTTCTTCTTCCATAGCAACGGCCTTATAGAAACGCGCCATGGCTCTTTCGTGAAGAAGTTGTGTGGAACTAACTGCATTGCGAAGAGGTTTGAAAGGTACTACGTTTCTTGTACTTAACTCGGGCGTGGAGAGTGAGATTGGTGGTGGTGATAAAGAATCCATGTCCAGCTGTAAGGATAATCTTTTCGAACGAGTATCTGAAACCGAGAAGAATATTTATTTCAATTCTTGTAAAATCGTGGCTATATTACCATAATATTGCATTGCAGGTACTTCATAATTATTCGCCAAAATAATTATTAATAGTTAACATGATATATGTTCTGTACTCAGACTATATAAAAACTATTTAAAAAAGCGCGATACATAAAAGTTCCAATATATGATTTTATTTGTTTACATCATACCACCATTGTTTTCCGACTTCATTAACGTCTACACTATCCAATTAAAAATAATCCCATAATCCTATGTTTATTTATTTGTTAAAGTCATTTTATACAATGACCAATACCGTTGTGTAATTAGAAAATATCAAAGTATTCAATTTATGAGCTTGACGCAAAATAAATTGTGTGTAAATCCAGTTGTTCTGTTATATATCAAGCGATTTCGCAGAAGCTTCGCTGTGGTTCACAATACAGATTATGTTTCTTACGGCTTTTGTTAGCGCATGACGTTCTGACCGATCTGCATCTTTACTGAGCGAGTATTTATAGTTCAAAATAGTGTTTGGTTGGTTTCTCAACAAGCGCTTCATTATTATATTGAACTTACCGCTTGCATTTAAACTGGCTTTACTCACAATATGTGTATTTATATATATATACATTATATATATTTATCGCAGTAAAGTTTACTTTGAGATTCACTGCTAACTGATAGATATTATAGTTTATAATTTTTTACTACTATTAATGAAGTTAAAAACGTTCGCTTTGCATCCATAGAAATATATAATAGTTAGCGTTGGATAAACATTCGCAATTGGGAAAATTTTAATATAGTAAATGCCCTAAAACTTTGATTTGACCTACATATGTAGTTTATGGCATACGCGAAGGTTTTTGCTAAGAAACTGCTCACAAGTATAAATAATAATTAGTAAAATAAATAATAAAGGAAATAGTAATTCGCTTTATTGAATTTAGTGACCAAAGGTATGCTTACCTGTATTCTCCACTAATTTCTTGTTGTCAGGATATAGTACCAGCATAAACTCGTTGCTGTTCGTGTGGTCGGCAGTGGGGGAATGTCGAACTTGACGCGGTGTCGTTGGAGATTTAGGTAACGAAGGCTGAATGGGTTTTTGTCGCTTTCTTCGTGGCGCCGGTGATATATGCAGTGCGTCACCATCCTCTCGCGTCAATACTTCACTGATTATTCGCGCTTCAACTGCTAGGAATTCCATGTCTACTGATCGGCCCGGTATTTTCACCACTGAAGATTCTAAGCTCGGTAAGCTCATTCCATATGGACTCTCCGCTTTTACACGGAATTTATACTCGCTACCTTCAATCAAGTCAAAGAGGGTAACGTTTGTCTTACGACTAGTAGTCGCTTTTAACCACACGTTCCAACCTGTACGGTAATATTCTACCACGTAGTTACCGATGCGGCACCCACCGTCGTCTTCAGGTGGTGCCCATTCCAAAGTTACTGATTTATCAACTTGCCTCGTTACAGAAACATACCTGGGTGCGTCTGGAGGAGCTGTTACTGTTACGAGAAATGATGCTGTGTCTTCACCTATGCGATTTTTCGCGTGTACCTGATACTCTCCCCTATCGTTTCGGCGTGCAGAATGGATCTTTAATATTGAAAATTGAGGTGTGTTAGATATCACTACACGTTCGTCAACAATGATGGGCTGGCCGTCATGTCGCCATTCTACTGTCGGCGTCGGTTTCCCTACGATCGTAGTTTTCAAGAATATGGTTTCGTTTATTTCGTAAAGCAGTCCGTCTTCGTATTGTCGTGGATAACGTAATTTAGGCGCCGCTTCCAGTGATAGTCGGGCTTTCGTAACAACATGCCCGCCTCGGTTTGTCGCAGTGCATTTGATCTCACCCTCGTCGCTGGGCAAGATTTGGTGAAACACGAGAACGCTAGACGATTCATCAGTTGTGATCGCTGTACGTCTACTGCTGAAAATTTCATAGTCGTCTTTAAACCAAGCTATCTTTGGCGAAGGTGTACCTGTGAAGGTGACTCGAAATTCTGTCTTATCGTTTTCTAGTGCTATGACGTCTTCCAACTGTTGGAGTAATATTGGTGGTTCATTGGAAGTGCGTTCTGAGTTAACGTTCAGAACATCGGAGATTTCGCTGTAATCAGATTGGCCGACAGCATTCAACGCTGCAACACGAAATTGGTAACGGTGCGGTGGCTCAAGCCCGCTTAGTACGAGTTCTGGGCGTAGTACCACAGGTGGTGCTGTACGGATCCAGTCCTTTGATCCGAGTCTATTACATTCTACCTGATACCCGCGCAATGGTGCCCCACCATCGTGAGCAGCAGGTGCCCAACGTAATGTGACCGCGTTTGGCTCATCATCTGATAATATCGGAATAATATCTGGTTTGCCTGGTGCTGCAGGTCGCCCTGGAACATTAAAACAAAGTTCGCGTCAAGTATTTTTCGACATTAACAACAGTTTCAGAACATTTCTAAGAAATAAGAATTTGTTACTACTAATTTATTTAACATGAAATTCCTATCAAAATTAGATACGTGATAATTGTTACGAGAGTCTTACGGTTTGTTTTGTTGTGCCACGCTTTAGAAATCGCAGCGCTCAGTGTTTTTAAAAATAGATATAGATACATTAGGCTCGCTCTGTCATGTATGCGTGTTGTGGAGTAAGTATTGTTACAAGACCGTATGGTAAGTCTATTGGAAAGGTGAAGTTTACCTGCAGATTTCCAGTGCACGTTCTTCTTTCTAGTCTTAGACGTGCTGTGTGAAGAGGAATGGTGGTTGCCCATGGCGGCGGCGACGCGCGCCGACACACTGAAACTGCGGGCGCGTTTCCCTGCCGCGCCGCCGCACCCGTACCGCTCTGGGAATAACTTCGCGCCGACGCGCACCGTGAGCCCGGATGTGATCTTGATCTTATCGATCGATAGATTTTCATTAATTATCTCTGAAAAAAAAGTTGTTGCTAACTTTTTCTGCGATGGATAATACTATAATATAAACTGTACTGTGTGTGTGTAATATAAACTGTATTAAATGAACATAACTGAGACTTGATGTTTCTGTATTCTCATATCGTGGGAATAATATTATTTATTTCATTTTAAAAATCTCTAGCGTTTGTAATTATGTGCAGAATATTTAAAAATATTCAACATTTTAATTTCACTGCTCCATCTAGTGGTTTTGATAAAGAAACGTTTACAACTAAATAAAACTAAGCACACATGAAGATAAAATTAGATTTCACTGTAATATTGAAATATGAAATGAACGTAGTAAATAGTTCTTTCAAACATGGATAGATGGCGTTTAAATAAATTAAACTTTAAATACTGTGGACATTTCTTTTTTTATATCAATCGAAAATAAGATTAATTAGGTACATTCTAATATATTTAATATTAACAATAAAGTGTTTGATCTAATTATTCAACATTAAACCTTCGTTTTATAATTTCAATTGTATTTTTTTTATTATAAACAACCTGGGAATGTACCAAACGTTTGTTTGTTATTTTTAGGCTACAAAAAATTAGATTTCGTATTAGACATTCCAAATAATCCAGCTGATATAAAATCCGCGCTTAAAAATCCGTCGCTCAGAAATACCGCCACGCGTATAATGTCTTGCTGGGTGTATTTCTGGCATACTTACAATAAAATAGGTACAGTAAAACGCAATTAAGATTGGATTTAAGCTGTTTTATTTGTTTTGACTAAAGACCCTGTTCCACACTCGTCGGCCGGCGATCGTCTTCCATGCTTCAACGAACAACCTACGCACATCCTAATAATATTTTAATAACGTCTTGTTTGAAATTTTATAATATCTTATTTTCCTTATATTTTCGTTAATAATTGTATATGGAATTTTTACACTTATTTTATTAGGCACCTAATACTTTTACGACGATCCTTTCTGTTTCATCATCAGCCTGTAAGAGACTCACTGTAGGGCCGTAGGCCTCTTCCCGAAGGAAGGTATAGTATAATCACCACGCAAGCCCACGACGTATTGACGATTTGAAACTATGAGAAATCCACAGTTCCATGTATTCCCATATATAGTAGTACTACAAAAACATTTCTCAGTTTCCGGGTTCCTCACGATGTATTCTTTCACTGCCAGCCTGTTTTGGGGTGTAAGGGGTGTCGAATAATATCGAAGACTTAAGACATCCAAGCCAACCTCACCTGCACGTGGTGCACCCTGCTGAATAACGGACGAGGCAATGGCGAAAGCGGGGTGGTAGGGTTTTACAGCCCGACTGGGTCGCAACCACCATGTATATGGCGAAAAAGCCCGTCATAGTGATTCGTTTCTGCGGGTCGCGTTTCGGGATCAGCCTGTGCATATCCAGCCTTTCGCAGGCTGGCATAACAGCGGCGACCAGCGATGGATACTGTGTCACTCGGTGGTCGCCATTGTTTTTGGATTGTACTGTGCTTACCATCAGGCACAGTGCAGTCACTTTGCCGTGCTACAATAAAAAAAAAAGCCTATAGTGTTACCAATTTAAATTAGTAAATATACGCGAATGAAAAAGAAATCGTTGATACATGCCGGGTTTCTAACCTGCGGACATCGGAATAATATTCCACCAGTAAAACCACTACACCAGCAAGACTACGACAATTATAATAATAAGTTCAAAATTTTACAGTATTGGACATCTCAATTTTGTAACCTATGTAAGTTTGTAATTAGGTGCAACCTGTGGTGGTTCAAAACAATAGTTTTATCTTGGACATTGGAACAATCTCACTAGTTACATCCAAAGCAATTAATAATATCTCACTAAAAAAGGTTGATATATTGCAGAATGCTCAATTATTTAAATATAAAAATAGACCACTTATAATCGCGTTTAACTAACAAAAATAATTAACAAAAAAGGTATTAAAATCAGTCAATCCCTTTCCTAAAAAGATCAATTGCAGAATGTAGTAAGTGTATCACTTCAGAAGAGCTGCACTCATTCGGTTCATTCTTCTTTTGTTTTGTTTGTAATTGCCAGGACATCATAGTTTGCGTGAAAAACTACGTCTCCGATACTTAATAAAATGGAGTAAAGTGAAACAAGTCGATATCCTTTAATTTAAAAAATTCGTAATATTAGATAAATGTTTTTTTATTTTAAGAAAAAAAAACCTAGTTTTTTCAGTGAAATTGCGATTAACGTAGTGCATTATGCTATTAGTCCGTCTGCATTGAAATGATTTAATAACATATTTTATAAAAAAATAGTGAATGTATTACGAACTTATTTTTAATGCTTATTTAAATTTATTTTTGATACAGTAATGATTATATTTATATTGACAAAACAATATAATTACACTACTTATCCCTACTTTTAGAATTGGCTAAAAGCGCTTGTAGAATTTTTAAGATAAATTTAAGTTGAACCTGCAAGCGTGGTCACACTTTAAATCCATTTTCCACAAAATCGAATTTTGAGTTATTTTTTTTTATAAAGGTGCGATAATAATGGCATTTACATTTCAATACCTACATAAAAATGAGTGTTATCAAAACCAAAAATACTTTATTCAAATTGCGACCTTGAGAAGACCCTCATAAACGTCAAAACTCTACTACCGCATCGTCGGTCGAACCGACTCAGCCATCCAAAAGAATCGGCATGAAACTCGATCTTGTTTATCTTTATATCTAAAATCGATAAACTCGAATACTGTTTGATCGATATTGGTAATCGTTTGTGACATGGAATTTGGCAAAACTGTGTGTTTATAATAATATAATAGAGAAAGTTTTCATGTCACATATTTTACTATAACCCCACTAGATGTCACTAGGTTGACCTGTTTTTGTTTTTAAATTTTATGTTGTAATTTCACACCTGCAGATAAAATTGCGGGAGGTGGCTTGTCGTTTAAGTTGTTTGAATAGCTAAAGGTAAATTCATAATAGTGGTTTTATTTAAGCATTAACAATTAATAATACACGGTGTACATAATTTAAAGACAAATTGTAAAAATAAACACAGTCTAGTTGGTATATGAGAATCTTTTAAATTTAAGCCTAGAACCCGTTCGCAGCACCACCTACCGGGTCCAATGAAGATAAAAACTAACCTACACATTTTGGCGATAAATGATTTTTTGCCGATTTCAATTACATTCCTTGTGATTAACTATTGAAATTATATATGTATTTGCCAAAATAAACATTGTCTATAACACTGAGGGTTAACATACCTTTCTAACATTGAAAAAAAAATTCAAATTCGGGTCAGTAGTACCTGGGATTCCACGAACACAAAATGATAAAATATGAAATATAGCTTTAATGTTTAGCTAATATGTCTACTATATTTAGCACAAAGAACCAAAATTTGTGAAGAATTTCATTGATTACAAATTTTTGATTTTCGTCCGTTATCCTGAAGAATCCCATACGTATTATTGGACAAAGGTATCCTGTAGATGTAACTTTATAATATTAATTGTCACTGTGTCAAGTTTCGTCAAAATTGGTTCAGTACTTTCAGACTGATACGTGTTCACAGGGACAGACAGACACAAAAATTGTAAAAGGATTATTTTTGGCTTCGATATCGATGGTAAAGTCCACCTCGATTATAATTTTCAAAAAATATTTAATATATTTGGCCTTGTTACAGTTTTATTATAGAAAGATTTGTATGAGTGCGATGGCTTGACAGCAAGATAGGCGTGTCGACTTATCACTGTTAGACGGAAAGAACGATTATTTTTTTTAGAACTGACTACGCTATTGACCTAGCAAGGTCTTAACAGCTTCACCGGATAACGGAAAGAACGAAGACTTTGGACGATTTCAATTACCGATTTTTCTTATACCATCTTAAGCTTCAGAGAAGTTCTGTAGCCTCGTTGTACAGATTGTATCCAAGATAGTTATTGCTAAATATTGTGCAATCGCCGACTGGATATAAATTCGACCGATTTAACGAACGAAATTGATGTTATTAAAAACGTTCTTTTTATAGAAACTTTCGTATTACGTTTCAAATAATATTTTATTCTTTAAATATTGGAACATGATGGACGACAACCACTCTTCATTAGTTGTTGTTATTGTTTAACAATTTTTAAGCTTTATATCGTTATTGTCTATACATTTATACAAATTAAAACATAATAATTCTTAGTAAGAATATAACTATCATATTAAAATCCATAATAACTGCAGTAATACGTCGCCAGATATATTGGTGTTTCATACTTAGGTGACACGATTTGTGTATGAAACATCTGTTTATTTAGAGCACATTATTGCCGTCACTCGGCGAAACAGAATCCGCGCTATTTTAAAACGATGACATACGATGACTTTAAAATAAATATACAGGTGAAATTTGTGATAAAAAATATTTTGTTTGCATATACTATTCTAATTTGCTTAAAATGTATTTATGATATTGACATGGTGCTAAGCAAGTCGCGCGCACAGTCGACCTACATCTCTTTGGACCAACGCCAGAGCATAAATACCTAGAGAGACCACCACTAGTCGTCAAGGTGACTTTGATCACACTCCAGAACAGATACGGCATCTGTCAAAATAACTCACACAATAATAAGCATTGAGTCGATGGAATAGAGATCATGTTAGCGTATCTGTTAATTAACCATATATCTGTGTTAGATTTTGTGGTATCGTGATGGTGAATAGGACGAAGCCATAGTCTATTTCATGGTCGGATAGAACATTTAAGTTTGTTGTTTGATATTAAAAATAGTACTAGATTCGTTAAAATTCAAAAGTAAAAAATACGTTTTATTTTGATTATTTAGAGATAATGTAAACAATAAAAAAAGAATGTCAGTTATATATATGTACAGACCTTTTTGTCACTTCTTTCTTACCTATTTTTCGAAAATTGTAAGTCAATAAGTTTTTGTATCTCAAAAGGTGAAAAATATATACATTGTTATTTTGGGTACTTATGGCATATAATGGTAAGATACTGTTCCAAAATGTTCAGAACGAAAATCAAGAGATATTCGTAGATTTAGGTTGATTCCCATACATTGAAAAGAATTTTATTCAATTTACTGTGAAAGTATAAGTCAAATCTAAAATAAAAACTTCGATAATAATTAAACGTAACCAAAATTAATTTAATTCGTTACTTAACATAGTAATCTGTTCGTACTTGTCTATATTTTATTTACTTTATTACAAAGAGTTGCTAATAATATTTCCTGTGCTATTTAAGTTCCGAATTAACTGATAAATGGCACTACAGATAATGAAGTTTTGATTTAATTTGTTACTTACATTGAAACCAGATGGCAGCACGATCGCGTGCCAATATATACATAATTAATTCTATTGTATGATTTTTGTTATTATACAATTTTTTTTTTTAATTTTCTTAAACTAGTTATAGACAAAATCTAAAATATTTATAACCGGATGATACAGGAACGTGACGCCATATTGCCGTAACGGCCTTCCGTTGCATTGTCGTCCAGTTACTTCCTTGTCGCGCTTAAAGAAGTTTTACCTCAAAAGTGGAATTATGCATTTTATCGCTTTTCATTAGAATCCAATGGCGTTTAATTTTTTTGTAATATTACGACTTTAATGTTTTTAGTGCCCTACGTAGACCTATACTACTACAGAGATAAACCATCATGGGACGCGGTAACTGTTCTGCAAGATTACGATTTGTACGTGGATAATTTTGCACTATTAAAAATATCAAAAAAAATTGTAAAGTTTACCAAGATTAATATTTTTTCAAACTCTTTCATTATTCGTATTTTCGAAATCCCCTTTAAGGGCACTGTGTGCCCCCCCCCCCAAATAAAGCCCTGTATATTTATATATGTCAAACTATAATATCATCATCATCATATATATTAATACGTGAAGCCTAAACTTTGTATCCCTTTTTAACGGAATTGGGCGAACGGATGAACGTGAAATTTGGCATAGTTAAAGTTAATATGGAGGAGAAGTGCAGAAAGCTATTTATTTTATATAAAATGCATTAGAAGTACATTAAATTAATTAAAATATGTATTACTCACACTAATGCTTCAATTTTACACAACATATACACACATGTTAATAAAAAAGGCATTTCGACATCCGTCAATAAAGGACTTCAAAAAAGGTTGCGAAGGAGGTTGCTATGCTCGACTGTATCTATTTTTTAAACTCTTACGTTCCAATTACCCTTTTTCATTCTACATTCAACAATGATGTTATAACATACAACTATATGTTTATCCCTTTAAAAAATCAATGAACTATGGTCGAATGTCGACCACTGGGCGCCCACTAGTATTGATGAATAGTATAAGTACAGAGATATCATTACATTGCTATTAAGCATGTAATAGAAATCGTAAAATATATTATTTTGAACGATTATAGACCTTAGGATAAATATAATTTAGAACCGGTATTTTTTAGCAGCTTTTAGTCAGATTATAATAAAAAGAGAAAATGGGAAATTGAAGAGAAGTTATAGGAATGAAATGCGCTGATTAATAACTATGCCTTGCCTAGGACTTTGAATATAGTTTTTGAACCAACTGGGGATAGCCCAGTGTTTACCGATAACCCAATAACTGTTTATTTTTAAAAGAGATGAGAATATATCGATTTTGCATTTGAAGCAATAAAGGCTTAGTAGGTAGCGTGTTCGGATGTTGCGTCGATAGACGTAGGTTCGAATCCTTACTGTGAGCCAAAGCTTTGGGTTAAAAAAACACTGTGATGAAATCTCAGCATGGTGGTAGGGCTTTTTTAAGGGCTTTCTACTACTCTTATGTTGAAAATCTGCCATATATAGTACCTATAGTTTTTTTCGCTAGCATGCGCATGACAGCAAGCCCCCTGTAGGTTTAATGTGTTTAACTTCTTAGACCACATCAAGTGAAATTGTGCTCGAACGCTAAAGCATGTATAAAGTATTTAGAATAATTCTAATGATAAATATATATTGTCCATTTAGCAGTGAGTGGTAAGATCGACGATACTTATAATTCCTTAATGGAATGTGACAAAAATCATAATCACAAGACGTAATCGGTATTATTGCAAAAAAGTTAAATACGTATTGAACCCTGGCTTTAAAAAGGTCTCATATTAAATGCACTGCGGTCGCTGAATGTTCGCCATCTTGCTCTTTTGTCTCGCTTTGATTACGTTAGGTTAGACTTGCGAAAAAGGATAACGCGATCTTGCCTCGGGCGAGCGCGGTGCATTTATTAGGAATCTTTTTTAAATCAAGTATTTAATACGTATTTAACTTTTTTGTAATAACACGGGATAAGTTTAGAATTGATATTTTGAATATAGGTGTTTACACAGCATTCCGGTAGAACCAAATTCGTATTTACCATGATACTGTGGAGTTAATTTAAGTTTTCTCTCTAATTATTTTATTGTTTATTTTAGTTTTATAATAATGACATAGAGTGGTAAAGCGTCGAGAAGGTTCGACTACAGGAGAACCACTGCCACATTTATTTCTCCCGCAGGGCAGCGATGCTTGCCCTACTTTGTTCCGATTTGAAAGGTGTGCTCGGTGACATATAGCTGGTTCCTGGGATGTTTCAAAGTCCACGAAAATAGCAAGCAATTACCACGGATTCCAGGATTGCGTTTCTATTAAGGTTGGTTATTCAAAGCTTTAGACTACGGTGACTAATTCACATCAGGTGAACTGCAAGCCTCTTTGCAGCTTGATAACATAAAAAAATATCATACATAATAATTGCTATATATTTTTTTAATATATAAAAAATGACATGTTTAAAAACAAACATTTTATTGTAATATTAAGTAGGTCGCTGTTACTTCTGTCGCGTTTATGTAGATTTGACATATCGTTCGAGAAATTTCATTTTTTTTTGTACAAAAGGTTTATGTAAAATGTCATGATGATAGGTCGTAAAGGCGTGAAAGCAGAACAAACAAACCCATATATGTATTTATAATATCTATTAGTTAGGATTACAGTTTGAACGACGTGGCTTTAAATGAACAAAGTTCACATAAAGTTCCGAGAATTTTTATTGAATTGTTTACCAATAATTTTAAGAATAGTGCATAGTTGTAAACTTACAACACGTACAAATATATTTACGTTACTTCGTCCTTCTATAATGTTCTATATCTGTTGTATGTTTGTATATGTGTTGGCTCTCCGGCTTATAAATATTTGTGATTTTTTATGCATAACGTTCATTTTTATTTTCACAATAGCAAATATTAATAAATAACAAAATTTATGTAATTTATGAAACGCATAACTTGATAATAAAATATTTGATCTTATTTTTTTATGTTTTTTATGTACAATGCTTTTAACCCTCTACATCATTTGTTTTTCAACCTTTTTCATTACATAACCCTTAGTATGTAAAATTATTTTGCGAACCCCCGCCTTCCGTTGTAGTTTACTTGTATTTTTTATATAAGATATATAAAATCCACACAACATTTATACCCACGATTACTTAGCAGTTAGATACATAATGAAATCAACGAAATGTGAGTGTAACTCAGAGGTCTCTTCTTTTTTATTTTTGTTCATTTTTATTATGTAGGAATTACTACTACAGTTTCTTTAAAAAATATTTTTTATCTGAGCTCTCTTGTTTTTCTTTCTTTATTACTAAGGCTTCGCAATAAACCCACTTATAGAGTTTTTGCGACTCGCCAGGGGTCGCGACCTTCACGTTAAAACACCGCTCTAAAAGATATTTGTCTTTAGTTTTTTGTCTATAATTTCCTTTAAATGGCCCAAATTTGATATTTTAAATTTTTGTGTTTTTATAGACAAAAAAATCAAAGATATATTCGAATATTATTTATAAAATTTCTTGAATTACATAAATTACTTGATTACATGCTTTACATTGATTCTTAAAAATAAATGTACCTTAAGTTTAAAAAAAATAATATTTGTAATACATTTTAAAGGTAAATTAGAAATCATATATATTAGTATTATCGTTCCCATTCTTCATAACATACATACTCATGAATATTATTAGTTTAATACTGTGACACATTGTGTAGGTTTAACGTGACGAAACACTAACGTTAGTAAAATTCGCATAAATTGTAATATTCATCATCCATTTCTCTTCAATAAGGGCGTTTCCATTTCATATTCTTGCTAGTTTATTCCATGAAACGTTTCTCATCCGAGACTGAAAACTATTCGTGACAAAACATTAATATAATTTTAGCGGACCACCTCATCAGAACAACGCAAAATAGTTTGAATAAATGCCAAGTAAACGGGCAATTTTCCAATTCTGTTGTGATTTCAATCTTGGATAATTAAAAAAAAAATGTCGGGTTGCAGGACACGGTCAGTGCATCCCACTAAGGCACCTTCCAGTTGGAGTATTTAAATATAGATATCTATTTACAATTATTTGCTACAGAAATAAGGGTGTCCTTTCAGAAAGTCATGTTTTAAGAAAGTGTTATTTGAAGTATACAGTCAAAAATACATGCCCGTTTTAATTGACACGGGGTTTTTGGCTGTCTTAGATCTTTTATATGTACACATTCTAGGTGTGTCCGCGACTATGTCCTCGTGGACTTTCATATATAAAAACAGTAGTTAATAAAGTCCTGTGAAAATAGGTATATTAAAATTCAATATTCACCATTTAATCGGTTATATCTTATAATAGCTGACCCGTGTAACTTCATAGCACCAACTCGGTTATCACCGGTTTCAATTGTATTTTTAAACGCAAAAAATTTAATTAACCTAAAACTTGATTGCAGACACACCTACCGATTCCAATTGTGAATCTAAACTATCAAGGGACTCACATAAACATATACCCAGATGTTATGTGAGATTTTTTTTAAAATAAGCCTAAAATCGGTTTGTAGCATCAGCTGTCGGGTTCAATTAAGATAAAAACGACCTATATATATA
>MU159208.1:157799-181364 GCA_015888305.1 Antheraea pernyi
CCCCGGGCGAGCCGACCCATTCATGCTGAAACCAGTAATAGTTTCAGCGTAGCTCTACCACCATTAATTTGTTACAAAATTATATTGTTACAAAATTTTCATATGTTTTATTTCATTTGGTTAATTTGATAAACTATTTATTTTCCGCTTTTTAGTGCCTTATGGGTTTTTGATTGATATTGAAGTCGGTTAATACTTTTTTTGAAAATTTACTTTATTTACTATAATAACGACTAAAATAATAAATGTGGTGTATTGGTTAACAAGTTTATTCTGACTATATCAACACTACCGATATAAAGATGTTACCGTTGGCATACATTGTACATGTAATACATTAGTCACTTGCAAACATTTTTTTGTAATCTGAAAAGTACAGATATTTGAAATTTACATTATTGTTATATTATATATATAGATTAATCTTTCACGTTGCTACAATTAGTCATGGCGCTTGGAGACCTTGCTAAAATTTTCATTTTATGTTAATTCATAATATACAGTTAGCATAACTATGCATATTTAAATTATTTAGATCTTTTCGTTGCGGTTATTTTTTTTTAAATTTTATATAATATCTCTGTTAGTATTTGGTGTATACGTATTCAAACAAATTCTAATTTCATTTTTTGCTATTTAACAACAAAATCGTCTCGAATCAGCATAAAACTTGGCAAATTTAAATGTTTTTCATGCAGAAAGCTATTAACTATACATTTTACTATAACATACTACTAGATGGCGCTAGTCTATATTTTGATAATAAATTTTATACTGTAATTTAAAACGGACAAAGTCGCGAGCGGTTGTTAGTAAAACCTACAATGTTATCGAACATATGATAATTTATGATAATTATGTTCCTAATTTTAACACTTTATTAATTTACTAATATTTCACGCCAATGTAGAAATATTACCGATCCAACATGGTTGCTCACGACTGCAATACATTAATATGGCGTCATAATTGATTAATGTCCGGTTTCTGAGATACTCGGTTAAACTACCTATAGTTATTGACCCAACAAAGTTATTCATAAGATAAACTGTTCAAACTGTCAAATGGCCCGTTGAATTTTACTGACATTTATCGTATCATTGTATGTTCAGAAACGCAATTCGATAAGTTATCGAACCGATAGCGCTATTGAACAGATAAACTACAATTAAAGTACCTCAGAAACCGGGCATAAGAGATCTATCTTAAATCTTTAAAAGTTACAGTTCATCAATGTCGAAATAAACTTTGTTAGCCTATTTTGTTTTTGCGCGTAATTTTAAATCTGTATTGTGTAGCGATTCTCAGGCATATGGTAGCCACTGTGCAGCCGGAATAGTGAGGGGCTTTTTCGACAGGTACATTTCTAACTTTTTTCAATGATTATATTTTATAATTATTACTTATATATGATCTCTGTAATATTTTTCTCAATACACTGACTACACGTCCGTACATTACTTTGGCCCCGCATTGAAAATTTGCACTGCAGTACCACTCACTTTCCTTTATTTATCTTGTTGTTTGTGATTGTTTTCCAATAATAAAGACTTTTTCTTTCTTCCTTCTTGTGTGTTTCAAATTAAATAATCAATTTGGCTATTCTATTAAATGAGGATTAATACAGCCACGGATCCACGAATCTATTTTTCGGAACAGATACTTTATCAAAGGGCACCTCTCTCCAGCGTTTGGGATAAATTAATTCAATCAAACTCACAAATATATAATGGTTGCCTTTTTTCATGAATGGGACAGTAAGAACCTTTTAACGAAATTGTACTCTTTATATCTATTATCTAATAATACCTACCTACGTACCTAATAATGTGTGACATGAAATTATAACGCCGCGATAAACTAGCGAATCAGTGAAAAGACGTCAATAATCGACACGGTAAATCTTGAATCGGTCTCTCGAGTCTATAAGTTCACTAGTGCATTGATGCATATGTTTCCTAATACACTGGTGCACAAGTTCACTTGTGTGACTTGAGCCTGTGTGACGCCTTTTTCTTACAAGTCGACTGTGCCAGGCATACGCATTTTAAGCGCTTTGTGGAGCAAGTTTTTATTTTTAACTATATTATGATTATGGCACCCTCCGAAATGTCGTCCGGGCGGGAGCACCGGTTTACCCCCTTCGTAGAGTTGAGGCTGGATTAACACTATATTGGTTACAACAGTGTATTAATTTATAATCAAATACAGTGAAAACTGGATAAGTAGGATCTGAAGGGATGTATATATTTTTATCTTATCTTTTTCTTATAGAGGCTTTTGATTTAATCAGTTCCCAAATAGGCAGGTTAATATGGTAGTTGCTTATTTATAGAGGGAACGAATTAGACTGTTTGTAAACAAAACGTTATAACTTGTTTAAACATGATAAATACTCTCATTTATACTAGCTACTAATCTATACAGTCTCAATTATAGAGGTAAACATCGAAAAAATCTAAGAAACCAGTGTCAGTTACAAACGTTTGAAAATTCCTGGTAACAGAGGTATTTCAATACAAAATGTCGGAACGTCATTGTTCAATAACAAAGGTTTCTCACATATCCAGTTTTTACTAGAATATGTAAAAGGTACAATTGAGTTCTATGTGATATATTTAGAAGATGCCTACCTATAATTATGGAGTTTTCATACACATCGACTTTCTGCTATATAAACACAACACAGACGGGCGCGATAAGCGTCTTTCGCTTTATACTATCCATATATTATTGCATTCTATCTGTAATTACTCGGCAGCAGCTCAAGCCTAGGTCCGTTTCCTCGGCGTGGACCCCTTGAGTACGCTGCTCGCGCGATACAGTGACACAAAATCTTACATCATCACATATCACCTCCACACACGTGCACGCATACACGCTTTCACATGCAAGTGGAAGGGTTTTATCTTTTTTCCCTTGTCAAACTGAAATAGTTTAGAATATTATCCGATACGAAATATATATAAGAGTTATTGAGTTATGTATGCTTTGTATACATATATGTTTCAACAACTCATATATGTATGAATAGTTAGCTTAGCTTAGGTTAGCCTACATAGGTCGCGAATTGCATGTATCAGTTAACAGCCAAAGACGAGGTGTGCCGCGCACCCTTGGGCTAGTTGTCAAAATAAAATCGCCTTAAGCGCTCGCCTTAGTAGTCCGGTGAAGCTGTTAAGACATTGCTTGGTCAATAGCGTAGTAAGTTTGAAAAAAGAAACCTGTAATCACATTATTATAATAAAATATCTTTAATTTTTCTTGGTGATGTAAATCTACGGCTGAATACAAATTAATTTTTATATATATTGCAATAACTTATTACATGTCTTATTAATAAAATTACTTGTTTTTGCCAGCAGCTTCGTTCGCGTTAAAGTAGATTTAATTTAGCGTACTTGTAGCATAGAATGTAACACAGCACATTCTATAGTATTCGACATTGTTAGCAAATGGCCCTTAAATCCTCCCAAAATGCGAGTTAAATAGATAAAACTCTCTAAATTTTGCATCGTTACTAATGAGATCTTTTGAACTTGTTTACAAAACAACTTATTCTACAGTCCAAATCATCTATACAAAAAGACTCTCATTAATCCTTATCCTTGGGTTTTTTTACGTACCATAAACGTTTTTATTCTAAATGACCTCCTAGGGGTTTAAACACCTTCTGAATCTGAGGAGAAACCCCTTGATTTGGAAAAACTATATAGAGTATACCTATCTTGCCATAAATACTGAAAGAAAGAAAAAAATTATTTGCTATTGCAAATAACATTTATTACTTTTACAGTGCGTTAGTTTAATAAATAAATACAAAACAGTTTAAAATATAAAAAGCTTATTCGATGTGGCTGCAATACAGTCCTTTAAACGTCGAGGCCAGTTATCAGTAGAAGCACGCACTCTTTCTATGGGAAAATTCTTCACTGCCAATCGTACGAATTGTTTTAGGGACTTCAAATTATAATGGCGTTTAGAGCAAGCGGATTAAGATCGAGACTAGACGACGGCCAGCCATCAGCTCTGATGAAGTCCGAAACAGTCGTTTCCAACCAAGACCGCGTAGACCGAGCTTTATGACACGGTGCCGAGTCTTGCTGGAAGGACCATTCTTGGTTATTGAACATGGTGTTGTTAAAGGGCTTCACTACCTTCTCAAGAATGGTATCTTGATACACTTGTGCCGATATTTTGATACCTTTCTCACAAAATTATGGCTCAGTTACTCCTTCATAGCTAATACCCCACCAAACCAACACTGAAGTCGGATAGTGCCCACGTTGCACTTTGTCGACTAATTGGCCTTAGAGCTTTGAGCATAAATACAGTCATTTTGTTTGTTAAAATGTTGCTCAATTGTAAAAAAAAATTCTAATCCGTAAACAAATTTTTTCTGTGACCTCCCTTTGCGTACCGCTTCTGTAGTTATTTCGATTTTACCACCATATTCTTTTTTAAATTATCAGTTAAGAAATTATCAGTACGTCTCTTATAGGCTGCAAGTCCTAGGTCATCTTTTAAAATACGCGACATGGTTCTAGGTGCTATCTTCATCTCCCGAGATAAAATCTTTTGTTTTCGGACAGGATTTCTTCGAATTCTTTCCCTTACTGCTTTGACAACATTTTTCATACGAACACTACGTGGACGGCCAGATTTTTTCTGTAACAAACAGAGGAGGTCTCATTATACCTATTAATAGCCCGGAACACAAACATTTTACTAATACCAAGCGTATGAAGAGTTTTATATATTGCATTTGGCTCCATAACTACTTTGTGTAATGCAATCACAGCAAAACGGTTTTCTTTATCACCCCACTCTATTTTAATATCGTAAAATATTGTACAATTTATTGGTGCCAAAATGAGAAAACTCAATGAATAATCATATAAAAATGACATATTCCAAATTCAAATGTAATATTTTGTTTATTTTTAATTGTAACAGTATTTATGGCCAGACTAAGTATATACTTTATCGTAGCAGGGCGTGGTCAGTCTTAAAGGAACCCTTTTAATCCCGAACCCGGTATCACATTTATAATTATCACGATATTATCTTGTTATCCACAACGTGTGACCTAAGGGGCTCTAGGAACACTACGGTTATTCTTTATTTTCATAATCAATTGATTGAGAGTCTCTTAGTAATTAGAGTTTGAGATTGTGCTTATAATTTTATGAATCTTTGCTATGACACGTCTGGTCCCCTATACCTCGGGTGTTTGCATATCATTGCCACGACGAATACGCCGTTAGAT
Source organism: Antheraea pernyi (assembly GCA_015888305.1). Lineage (NCBI taxonomy): Eukaryota > Metazoa > Arthropoda > Insecta > Lepidoptera > Saturniidae > Antheraea > Antheraea pernyi. The sequence continues at coordinate 163,069 of MU159208.1, forward strand.
ACGCATCTAATTTTGTTACACAAGGCGTTTTAACTTAGTCCTCCTTTTTCGTCCTACCACTAAATGGTATAATGCAGAGCCGTTTTAGGTTTATTGTCAACTCGATGAAATTACGTGGGCTCTGATGTCATATACCGATTTGTTTCATAAGAAAGCGTTAATATTACATAATTCAGACGAAGTAGTTACTTATTTATATAAGCCTATTTAAATAATTTCGCACGTGCATATAACATTTCTACTAATTGCATAAAATTAACATTGTTTCTTTATGCTGATAATTTGCCGGAGAGTGCCATCGGCTGCGTAGAGACGATTAAGTTTATGCTTCGTTAAATTGGTAGAACGCATATTAGGTATATTAAATGAAATCCATAAAATATACATAGTGAGAATGTGAAAGCGTCGAATGAAAAAATATATCTACGCTAAGTAACGGGCTCTGCTCTGTGATCATTTCGTAATCTTCTATACATATAATAAAAATGAAGTGTCTGTATGTAATATCAAAATTAAAAAAATAACTGATTGGGCATGAAAGTATACATGATACTGATAACAAAAATGAAATTTTTAAAATTTTCGTCTGTCTGTTTGTTCCGTGTAATCTTCGAAACGGCTTGACCGATTTTGATGGGAATTTTACTGGTGGATAGCGGACATCATAACAAGTAATTTAGTTTATTTTAATGTAGACTAGATGGTAACCGTGGCTACACCCGCAGTGCTATCTCCAAAACGGTTCAACCGATTTTCATGGGACTTTCATCGGCAGATAGCAGACATTATAACAAGTAATTTAGTATATTTCAACTTAGACTAGCTGTTAATCGTCGTTTCACCCGCAGTGCTATCCAAAACGGTTGGACCGATTTTCACGGGACTTTCACTGGCAGATAGCTCACCTTATCGGAAGTAATTTACGTTATTCTATTTTAGACAAGCTGATACCTGCGACTTCGTCCGCATGAAATTTAGCAAAAATATGTTGTTCACTGTAAACATGCACGTAAGACGTGCGTTACACTGGACTCCAAGAATAAATATAATTAAAATTCATATATCTGGTCATGTCGGCAGCCATTTTGTTTTATTTACCGCGCTTTCGTCTACATAACTCAGTAACCATAGTAACATACAAGAATATTGTATCGATTTCAATGAGCACTATTTAAATTGTCGAATATTAAAAACTGGTTGGACAGATATAAGCTTTTATATCTTCATTTATATTTATGCAAAATTTCAAGACGTCAGCTAATTCATTGTTTACAATTCAACATTATAATTATTAATAGTAATTTTGAACATAGAAGGGGTCTTTCTAATAAGATATTAGACCATAAATGTATTACTTATTGATAATATGAGCATATTATATCATTATAATAAAATTTTTAAGTCATTAGTTCCTTATACAGTATAAGTGAGCACTGAGGTAGTTATATAGAAAGTTATGGTGGATCCATAGTATGTTGCTGATGATAAACGTCATTTGACGCACTGTTAGTATTTATATATCTAATGTATACGTTACATGTTACTTAAGGGCGTGCGTGTCGTACTTACAATTGTTTTTAAAGAACATTTCTATAATTGTAGATAGCCTCACAATTCTATATTTTTGTAATACAATTTAAAAAAACGCGCGGGTACAGCTAGTTAACAATAAATTGGGATTATAAACCGATAGATGATTGATATTCCCCTTTTAGTATTTTATTTCTCTTTCTGTTACAATTTCATAGTATTTGTATTATTTATGTTAAATCTTTAAATCTGTAAAATAGTTCAATATTTAGTTTTATTAAAATTTAATTTATTGTTCGAGCATTCCGCGGGTGTCTCTATATATACTGTATTTATATTTGATCAAAAAAAGTGTTACTATTAATATATTTACAAAGTAGGGCCGCGTACAGAGGGCCCGCGACTTCGTCCGTGGGTATAGTTACTTTGGGCGGAAGTTCTCAAGAGGAAAAAATAACCCCGATTAAAAACATTCTTCATTGGTGCTCCGCTCCTATTGATCTTAGCGTGATGATATGCAGCCTATAACCTTCCTCGGTTAAAGAGCTATATAACACTGAAATATTTTTTTAAATCGGACTAGTAGTTCCTGAGATTACCCCCTACAACCTCACAAACTTTACCTCTTTATAATATTAGTATAGACAAATTGTATTGTCATGTTGAGGGCCCATAAAATAAATAAATACTTTTCAATACTTAAATATTAATTGCATTCAACTCATGCTCGGTTTCTGAGATACTCGGTTAAACTAGCAATAGTTATGTACTCCCAATTTGGCAAGTTATCGAAGCGATAACGCTATTGATCAGATAAACTATAATTAAAGTACCTCAGAAACCGTACATTGCTGTTTGTAAATATAATGGGCTTATATTATCTCAATTTATTAACCAACTGATTTCACAATGTAACGATTTCTCTACGATTTTGAATTAATAATGACTTTTTGGCTAAATTGATATAGATAACAATCAATTGTTGAATATATGTAAGTGTAAGACTCCAGAATGTCTACTTCTAATTGGTTAATTCCTTTTTGTGTTTTTAACTGTCAGGACAAGGTTTGTATGAGAGAAAATGTATGGAAAGGGAATAAAATGTGTTAGAAAATCTCCATATAAAAAGTGAGCGATAAAAGATAACTATACATATTCAAAAATATTGACAGAATTGACAGATTGATGATCAGTTGTCATTATATTTCATTACATAGTTATACAGTAAAGGGGAGATTTGGTTTCGTTTTCTTCGCTAATATACCCCTGTGAAGCCGGGACAGACAGCGAGTATGAAATGCCAACAAATACTTGAACAAAGATAATGTATTATTTATTGACAAGTAGTCCGGTGAAGCTGTAAAGGTCTGTCAGGCCAATAGCCAAGTCAGTTCGAAAAAGAAGTCTATACACATAATAAGAATCTAAATCGAACGTGTCTGTACTTTTTAGGTGTCTTGTAATAAAAATAAATTATTTTTAGAAATGTCTGTCTTATCTGACCAGATTCGGCACCCCCTCGGCAGCGGCTCAAGTCTAGGTCCGCTCCCTCGGCGTGGAGTCCTTGAGTGCGCTGCTCGCGCGATATAGTGACACAAAATCTTACATCACCGCGATAACATTACACATATCACCTCCACACACGTGCACGCATACACGCTTACACATGTATGTGGAAGGGTTTTATTTTTTTTCCCTTATAAAACTGAAATAGTTTAGAAAATTATGCGATACGAAATATATATAAGAGTTTTTGAGGTATGTATGCTTGGTACAGATATATGTTTCAAAAACTCATATATGTATGAATAGCTAGCTCAGATAGGTCACGAATTGCATGTATCAGGTACCAGCCAAAGCCGAGGTGTGTCGTGCACCCTTGAGCTAGTCGCACAAATAAAATCGGCTGAGTGCCTTAAGCGCTCGCCTTAGTAGTCCGGTGAAGCTGTTAAGACCTCGCTAGGACAATAGCGTAATCAGTTCGAAAAAATAATCTGTCTATCGGACAGAGTCGCGGGCACAGCTAGTACTAAATAAACCAGGCTTATTAATTATCATTTTTAGAGACAGAAGTTTACGATTGCTTTTAACTTGAAAAATAATAGATAGGTACTATATTTATTGTAAAGAAAAATAATATAAACTTTATGCGATTTTCTTGACGCGGCGATATTGGCTATTCCATCATATTCGCAATTCTGTGGATAATTAGATATTAATATGAACGAGGTCACGTCGTCCGAATTTCGTAAGCTATGTGGATACATTTATGTGTTATTTTTTAAATAATTCTACAGTTGCCAGCGCATACATAGTATGTTTTTAGCGTTGGTGCGGTGAAATCCACCACAGCTGCCGTAATATCTATTTTTTTGTGAGCAACGTTCAGACTCGGCTCGAATTAAAATGTAAAAACGATTTACGACAGTAACGTAACCCCGTTTTGTTATGGCGGATGAACTTACTAGAATATTCTGTATGTTGATCATATATTTTATGAGTTGTTGCAGCTTTAAATCTGTCTATAACTTGGTTCAGTCAGATTGATCAGGTAATTTTTGAATTCATATCTAAAAAAAAAACCCTATAACATGTCATTTTTGGCGACGCATTTCACTGTCATTATCATTATCATTACATAGTATAAAACAAAGTCCCCTACCGCGTCTGTCTGTCTGTCTGTTCGCGATAAACTCAAAAACTACTGAACGGATTTGCTTGCGGTTTTCACCAGTGGATAAAGTGATTCATGAGGAAGGTTTTGGTATATAATTTGCCAAGGTTTTTTTTTATATATAGCTAGTATATTTATATTTTCGTAAGTAGGGTCCGTTCAAGTATTACGTAAGTAGTATTATTGAGTTTCTGACCGCTCCCTCCTACTGGTCAGAAAAAGTAAGCGATACTCTTAGCCTCACCCCCACCCCCCCATGCTCACAAAAAATATTAACTAATAGGTATCTATACATATAATAAAAATCAAGTGTCTGTATGTAATATCAAAATAAAAAAAATTGACTGATTGGGTATGAAAGTATACACGCTTCTGATAACATACATGCAATTTTTAAAAATTTTGTCGGTCTGTCTATCTGTCTGTTTGTTCCGGGTAATCTCCGAAACGGCTAGACCTATTTTGACAGAAATTTCACTGACACATAGCTGAAATTACAGTGGGTTTCTTAGGCTACTCTTACGCTTACGCTTCGTCTGCAATGCTATCTCCAAAACGATTGGACCGATTTTCACCAAACTTTCACCAGCAGATAGCGGACATCGTTTTAAGTAGTTTAGTTTATTTTAATTTAGACTAGCTGTTAACCGTGGCTTCGTCCGCAGCACTATCTTCAAAACAGTTTAACCAATCTTCACGAAACTTTCAGTGACAGATAGCTGACCTTATAAAAAGTAATTGAAGCAATTTTAGTTTATTCAAGCTGTTAACCGTGACTTTGCTCGCAATGCTATCTCCAAAACGGTTCGATCGATCTTCACATAACTTTCACTGGCAGATAGCTGATCTTATAAAAAGTAATTTAAGCTATTTTAGTTTACACTAGCTGTCAACCGTGGCTTCGTCCGCAATGCTATCTCCAAAACAGTTAAACCAGTTTTCACGAAACTTTCACTGGCAGATAGCGGACCTTATAAAAAGTAATTTAATTTGTTTTAATTTAGACTAGCTGTTAACCGTGGCTTCGCCCGCTGTGCTGTCACCAAAACGGTTACATCGATTTTCACGGGATTTTCACTGGTAGAAAGCGAACCTAATAAAAAGTAATTGAGGTTATTCTATTTTAGACTAGCTGTTACCCGCGACTTTGTCTGCATGAAATTTTGCAAGATTTCAACTCATGCTTTATTTTTAATAAGAGAAATAATTATCAGCTTATTGTTTACAATTCGATATTATAATTATTAATAACATTAATGATATAAAGGCCGTCTTACGCACAGTGTAAGTAACAGTGACACATATCAATATCAGCACCTCCAGATATCAGTATTTTATTAAATTTATTTAATTTTATTTTCTGTTTTTTAATTGGATTTTTTATGAAAGCGTGTTTTTTATTTTTTTTAAACTATTATTTTTTAACTTACGCTGACGCAGTCTGTAGATCAGACATTATAAAGTCTACATTCGTTTGTATGGAGCTTAAACCCTTATGGTTTTGCACAGTCCAGGCATTAGGTAGTGACAGAATACTTTAGGATATTTTTTAAAATTACTGACTGTTTTATCTAACTATTATAATATTATAAAGAGGTAAAGTTTGTGACGTTGTAGGTTCTAATCTCTGGATCTACTAAGCCGATTTTGGAAACTCTTTTACCAATAGAAAGCCACGTTATTTTTTAGTGTCATAGTCATATATTAACGCGAAAAATGAAAAGACTTTTTTGTGAGAGTCGAATTTGCAAAGTAAGTCGGTGAAAAAGCGGTCGGACGAAAACGTTTCTTACGAACGCTGCCTTAACGATGAGAGATATATGATTGAGTTCTAGAGAAACGTTGTAGAACTTGATAATGCCTACAAAAACTCAGCATACATGTAACTGTACAGCATATATGTAACTTCAAGGTTTTTTTTATTATCAGGGCGGGAAAACGTCCGCCGTGACGGCTAGTATTTTATATCGTGATATTCACACCTGAAAAATATTGTAATTGTGAAAGTATACTTGTTTGTATGTTTGTCCTTCAATCATTGTTAAAATATTGTAAGAATTCCAATGAAGTTTAACATGTAATTCCAAATTGTTTATATATTTGGTAATCAGAAAAGAAGTAGTAGTGTTATTAATAAAGCGTGTAATGCAAAGCGCATACTATTAATATTTAACTTCATTTGACCATTCAGTTTACACATATCACCTCCACACACGTTCACGCATACACGCTTACACATGCTAGTGGAAGAGTTCTATTTTTTCCCTTATCAAACTGAAATAGTTTAGAATATTATCCGATACGAAATATATATAAGAGTTGTTGAGGTATGTACGCTTGGTACACATATATGTTTCAACAACTCATATATGTATGAATAGTTAGCTTAGCTGAGGTTAGCTCAGATAGGTCTCGAATTGCATGTATCAGGCAACAACCAAAGCCGAGATGCGCTGCGCACCCTTGAGCTAGTTGTCAAAATAAAATCGGCTGAGTGCCTTAAGTACTCGCCATAGTAGTCCGGTGAAGCTGTTAAGACCTTGCCTGGTTAATAGCGTAGTCGTTCGAAAAAAAATAATCATTCAGTCATTATCATCTTAATGTAGGAGGTAGATAAAATGAAGCTATTATTATGCTATATTATTAGTATTAGCTATGAAGGAGTAACTAAGCCATAATTTTGTGAGAAAGGTATCAAAATATCGGCACAAGTGTATCAAGATACAATTCTTGAGAAGGTAGTGAAGCCCCTTAACAACACCATGTTCAATAACCAAGAATGGTCCTTCCAGCAAGACTCGGCACCGGGTTATAAAGCTCGGTCTACGCAGTCTTGGTTGGAAACGAATGTTTCGGACTTCATCTAAGCTGATGACTGGCCATCGTCTAGTCTCGATTATTTTTTTTGCTCGAACTGACTACGCTATTGACCTGGCAGGGTCTTCACAGCTTCACCAGACTACTAAGGTTGGCGCTTAAGGCACACAACCGATTTGGGCTTTAGGTAATATACACAAGTGTGCACGCACATCTCGGCTTGGGCGGTTACCTGGAAAAAGACGCGTCTGACCTAGCTAACTATTCTAAGCTATTCATACATATATACATTTGTGAACCATACAATCGAAATTGCATGATTCACAAATGAATACGTTTATATCGGAATGAAACGAACTAAAACTATTCGATTCAGGAAAATGAAGCGCTACGTGTTATATCATAGTAGAACCGAGCCGCGGTATTCCAATTCTTAAAACGATGGTAAATCACTCCAAGACACTTTGGTTTAAACCACTGCAGAGATTTATCAAAGTTTTTACAATTTACGTATATTCACAGCTTTAAAGTAAATTATTTACATCTAACAGCGAAGTAAGATGTCGTGAGAGAATCGGAACGCTTCTTATATTTATTGTTTTCTCGATATCAAAGGTTTCTTGTGTGTTTATTTTTGTTTATGAATTAGTTGCATACTCGGTCGGAATGGGTCGGCAGTGCCCTGGTGTCTGATCACAAGCCGAGATTAAACGATGCTAGATGGGATACTATAGAAAAATACTGAGATACACAAAATATAAAACGATGTAATAAATTATTAGGTACGAAAAATAGCACATCAGGTTACCCACTACCAGCATAAAAGAACATCCCTTAATAGGCGAGTTATATATAACTCGAACTCAGTTCAAGCTCATAGTAGTAACCTGAGAGATATTTGAATAAACAACTAGTTTCAGGAGATGGCTAGCTCAGAATCAACCATTTTTCGATTTTCTATCTGATCTAGTTTTACATTGAGGTCGCAAGAGGGCTTACCCTGCGCGCACCTCCATCTTATGGTAGCCGCAAGCCCCGCAAACCAGGCCGGTGGGGGCCCGCGCAGGCTGTGGCCCGGCTGACAAATTGCCACCTCGACTATATGACCAGTACCCACGCTGGCTGCATAGCCTTCAAGCTATGCATAAAAGGCAGATGAGCCTATTAATCTATACACAATAAGAATGTAAATCTAACATGTACATTTTAGATTTATGTAAAAAAAATGTTTCAGGTGTCTAAGAATAGGTAATAAAATACATTTCAATCAATATTAGAAATGTCTGTCTGCTTGTATGAACACACTTCACTGCTAAAATACTACGTTAATGATAAAACGTCTTCAAGAAAATCATATCTTCGAGTAAAATTTAGTCTTTGATTTATTAAAATCGGTCCTCTGTATCAAAAGTTATTGTAATTTTAATGACGACGCAACTTAAATTCGAAATAAATTGAATTATTAACCCATCATACCTGTTAAGGTACTTAGGACATCAAAAAATATAAAATAGTAGCATAGGCTAGTGTTATATCGACCGTTGAAAATACGACGAACATGTCCTATCATAGACGACACATGTAATTATAGCGCCATTAACTATACTAGTTGCGCCATCTATTGCCGTCAATGATTGTTATTGTCGTCTTAAAATTAAAAACCGCAGATCGAAAACTATGTAATAAGAATAAAGTTTCACATATCAATAATGTTAAAATAATTTCACAATTTAACCTTTATTATCTTAATGTCGGAGGTGGACAAAGTAAAGTGTTATTATTGTGAAGTATTTTAGTTTTATCTATTATATCATGGCATAACAGAGCTTACCGTGTTAGTTGAATTGTTAAAGCGGAAGGTAAATAAATCCAAAGTCATTTTGGTTCGAATCACATCAAAGTTATCAGATTTTATGTGTAATTCTTGCTTTAAAGTAAATAAGTGACACCTGACGGCGAAGTAAAACATCATGAAAGCATCAGGGTGCATTTGAAATACAGTCATACCCTGGACTTTTTCGATACCGAACGATAACCGTGTAAGTCGGGATTCAACTTTTCATATAAATACATATAAAGTATGTACATAATCGGGACCAGAATAAGAAAACAATAATTCAGAAGAAACATGTTTAACAAAATGTTAGCTGATTATGATAGTTATTTCTTAAGCTTTATGAATCCACGATAATATATTTGCTTATCGTAACCACGTCGATATGCAATGGATTTTAAAAGTTGGAGCTACGATTACAAAAGATAAGAACTACGAACTAGGCATAAGTCCGACAGTAGTTAAAAATATATTTTAACAACTTAAATGTGTATTTTTTCTTCTAAACTTTGATATACAAGAACCCATTCTAAAACGTCGATATATTGTTCATATACATCGCTGTTTTCCTGTTGAAATCATGATACCTATTGTGAACACTAATTTCTTGAATTTATAGCGCCGTTTATATCCCCTCGGATAGACGGACACGCAAAAAATTGGAATGTATTGTTCATTTGGACAAAGCGGTCCACGAAAAGTTGAAAAGTCAAAGGTATCACTACGATAGAAAAAGACCAAACCATAGCGCGATTTAAATAACTTCTGACGCCATCTATTGTCGACAATTAATTACTGCCATCTTAGAACTGGATACTAAGACAATTTTACTTCGTAATTGCTACTAGATAAAAAGAAAAGCTAAATTGCTGTCTGTAAATATGATGAAAGATTTAGAATATCTGATTTTGCAGAGTTAATATTATTTATATGTACCCGTAAAAGCAATTATTCTCATGATATGACGACAGTAGTGAGACAAAACGCATTTTAGCTCTGTATTAGGTACGCCCGCGGCTTTGCACGTAAGTATTATTCAAGTTATAAGTATTATCTATCGTTATAATAGTCGAGTTATTTCAAAATGAATATTCGCGGTGTTCACATACCTATATATAGCAATGTTCATACCGTTTCACAGTTTAGTATATATAACTAGATTTCTACATGAAAAAATACCTAAATGTTCATAAATTGAATACACATTATACTCACATCCTACGTTGACTTATTATCAAAACGAGAAAACATTTATGTAATAGGTGGCGCTGTGATTGAGTATTCAGTACATGTTGTACCGACCCTACTTATGTGGAATAAGGGTAAGAAGAAGAAGAAGAAGAAGATAACCCGTAGATCAATTTTGGAGTAAATCTTATTAATGATAATCCAACTTAGTAAGAAATTATTCCTTAAATGCTTGATAAACTGGGTGCTGGGGTTTCTCTCCATGATTTTTAGGGTTGGGGTGATTAAACCGTATTTATAAGGACATGACCGATGTCCTTTTTTAAAATGGACATTTATTTTTTTGTATCGAAATAGCAAGGACGTTAAAGACCCATCGATACTCTAGGAAATAGAGTCAAGATTAATGATGCTACACTTTCACATGAAATAGATTGAACTTTGGTAAGTAGTTTAGTAAATACTAAATATATTAATTTAGTGGGTGAATTTCTTTTTTTTTTAAATAAACCTACTGGGAATAACTTGCACGAGGGACAAAAAGGATTAAGAGAAGTATTTTTTTTTTGTTGCGTTTACATTATTTATTTTGTTATCCTCCCAAAACCAGTCTGCCTGTTTTTAATATTAATCCATAAAAGTGTAACTTTGCATATAATTTCAACCGCAAACTGTATGTCGCCATGAAAGTCATTCGCGGAGACGTTATCGACATCTTTATTATTTGAATTACGACAATATTAAATTAATATGTTAATAAGTTTCGCTTCTTAATTAATTATTTCCTTCCAGTTTCTAATATTTTAATAAACTACAAGGCAATACATATTTTTAACTTCTTTGCAACACTAAAATAATTTTGAAACAACACTGATAATTTATAATTCACAATAAGAAATTCGGTTATCTACGGACAGGTTACCATATTTTAGAAAATCAAGAACACTATATAATTAGTGTAAGCATGGGAACGTATCGAAATGCATTTAATACCACTGTTAATACGGAGCCGCAGAATGCAACGATCAGTGTTCATTATTTGGCAACGATGTATGTAGGTGGTCGGTATTTTGGTCGAAAAATAAAAAATAAAAAAACAGGCGAGTTAGTCGCCCACGAGTGCGCACCCGAATCACTCCCGTGCGCTGACTAAAACCTGATGGCATTCAATGAGTAACCCTTTGCGCAATACAGGTGACCTTCTTTCGGATGAGATGTTGTTACATTGATACTGTGTTATTCCTGATCTACGTACATATGACTGTACAGTAAATACATCTCTTCCATTCTGATGATATATGAAACGTTGAAAGAATGATAGAAATGTATATTCGTTATAACATATTTTTAGAAGTGTTAAATTTTTAAATATCGTACAATAGTTAAAACAGATATACGAGTGATACAATTTTAATAATTTATTATGAAGATATATTTGGAAAAGTTAACATTTAGCCGGTTAAATGGTTGACGCATGAATGTAGTGTACAAAGTCAATCTTATTTATATTTAAAAAAACATCTAATTTTAACATATGAATAACAAAGGTGAAATACGATGCGATCTTCTGAATCCAAAGTGTGTTTAATATAGCTGTAGTCTTATTAATATCCGACTCACCTAGAAACAACTGGCATCGCATAATTCCCATCTACCTGTGCAACCGGAGAGTGGGCTTCAAATCTAAAATAGAACTCCGCGATGCGAAAACATTCCAGTACATCTCCAGTTACCAGAAGAATTAGGTTTAATTATTGGCAAGTTTTTTTTTGTCATTTTGGCAACATTCCCTTATCGTTGTGACAGTTTTACGAGTATATAAAACTAAACATAGATTAGTGCGGATACCCAATGCGCCATAACAAAAGCTCTGGTGCCGAGCCAGCCGTCTACTCATAAATTAGTTAGGATGCAAAAAAGTCTGATGAAAATTAATTGGTAAACCAGTTGTGGCTTATAATATAATTATAGATACTGTTATCACTGGCTTCAGTTATAACAAAGATTATCTATTCAATAATCAATCATTTGATGGTCGCCGAATGGATTGTACTGTGGTTACAATCAGAAATAGCCCGGTAACTGTGTCGTGCTTCGACAACATAATAATGTTAGCCTTGAAATAGCACTTCGAACGTGAGATTTAACACATTTACGGTACACAAAACATTCCATTCTGCGTACCTAAAGGGGCGCGATTATTTTAGTTATAATTCTAAAATATTTATTGATTAATGAATATTATCATGGTTTATGGTGGTAGCGCCACGCTGAAACTATTACTGGTTTCAGCATGAATGGGTCGGCTCGCCTGGGGTAGTACCACCGTCTCATAGAAAACCGACGTGAAGTAACAGTGCTTGCATTGTTGCGTTTCGTTCGGTCAGTGAGAGCGCCGGAGGCCCACCTTCCCTCCTCTCTCCTCCTCTCCCTCTCCCTTCCCTAATCCCTTCCTCCCAAAGGGTGGCAACGCACTTGCGACTCCTCTGGTGTTGTTAGTGTCCATGGACGGTGGTGCTCACTTAACATCAAGTGACCCATCTGTTCGTTTGCCATCAATAACATAAAAAAAAAAAATGTATTATATTATTGAAGTGAAAACATCTTTAGGCGCAATGAGCGGTATTTTTTTGACAAAAGATATATTTATAATTAGCTATGCTCGCGGCTTCGTTCGCGTGGGACCTTATGTAAAAACAGTGATTAATAAATGTATCAGGTTCTTATCTACTTTTCTCTCGTAATTGGATCTCGCGAAATCTCGCAGGATATGAGAAAAAAATATTTTTTAAGGACAATATATATATATCCACCTACACTTATTTACTTAGATATGATTACCATGTGTTGTGTTTGTGTTTAGTTATTAATACTGCGCAAATTTAACGATTTTATATATATATATATATACACTGACGGCACTAACAGTTTATACACTTTGTAACGTAGTTTTGAATGTTTACCCGCGACACAGGATTCAGTTCCTAGTGCGGGAATCTACAGTTATTTTTATGCCATGTAACATCATTTTGTTAAATAAATACTTTTTTACTTTAATTTAATTACGCCGCATCGGCATCGGCATCGGCATTACAATTACAATAACTTTTGATTGAGTGGACTGATTTTAATGAGACAGAGAGTGGTTTTATTGTGAACTCGGAACTTGAGCAGTGATGCGTGTACATTCAAACAGACAGACACATTGATAGACAGACAGACATTTCTAAAAATGATTGAAATGTATTCTATTACTTTTTCCTAAGCACCTTCAACAAAAATTTTATGGTGGTAGAACCACGCTGAAACTTTTACTGGTTTCAGCATGAATGGGTCGGCTCGTCCGGGGTAGTACCACCCTCTCATAGAAAACCGACGTGAAGTAACAGTGCTTGCATTGTTGCGTTTCGTTCGGTCAGTGAGAGCGCCGGAGGCCCACCTCCCCTCCCCTCTCCTCTCCCTCTCCCTCCCTAACCCCTTCCCCTAAAGGGTGGCAACGCACTTGCGACTCCTCTGGTGTTGTTAGTGTCCCTGGACGGTGGTGATCACTTAACTTCAGGTGACCCACCTGTTCGTTTGCCACCTATGACATTAAAAAAAAAAAATTCACGAAAATCGAAAAAATACAGACACGTTCGATTTACATTCTTATTATATGTATAGATTTCGCATAATAACATGCTAGTAAGCATGACCGACCGTATTGCGATTGTGCGGCTTGCGTCAGACTAGCCCGTGTACATCTGATATTGATATTTTGTATTGAGACTGTGCAGCCCATCATATGTTTGATGAATTAATAAATAGTCTAAAAGGGTATACAATTATTATTGGGACTGCCAATAGATGAGAAAGAGATGCTAATGATAATAATTTCAAATTACAAATATGAAATTGTAATCATTCACGCTATGATTAATTTAAAAATTCCAAAGAGAATACGGTTATTCCATGGTTTTGAGTTTTCACTTCTATCGGCAGTCCTTATGGCTACCTCGATTTTTTTAAATAGTAGATACCAGTGACTTCCTCTGTGTTGTTTTTTTTATCTTAACAATTTCATTTATAATTACAAATATATAATTCACTTACAAACTTTGCAAACAATGTTATCCGTTGAATTCACCTCTACTGCGCATGCGCATCATACAGCTAGCTCCACTACATTCAAGCTAAAAACGCAGTGCTTATAAAAATTACATAAAACATTTCGCAGTTTCTTAAAACTTTAAATAAAATGAGTATATTGTGATTTTTTTTTTGATAAGAACATAATCAATGTTTAAGAAGATAAAGTAAAAAAAAAATTGGTCGAAATGTATGCAACAGATTTTGAGTGCGTGTCGCACCTGTAAATAGGGATACTCGAGTTCTATTATGGAATCTGGCTTTCTTACTCAATATCATTTGATTTGTTGCTTTAAGAAAATTGATAATGTTATTTTGTATTATGGTATTAAGATGAGCGCGTTCTCGTGTACTTATAACATGGTGTTTGTATTAACATTTTTAGAACAATATTGCTATTGACTACGCCACCACTTAGTTACGATTTTTTTATTAGTATTTAGTACACTTACGGTATCCTTATCCCAAGGAGGGTTGATGTCAGGCAGGCGGCCGATCGTAAAAATGAAGCCAAATCATATACCACAACATGACAAACATGTTGTACCGACCCTACTTATGTGGGATAAGGGTAAGAAGAAGAAGAAGTATACTTACGTTATCGTAACAAAGTTACTGCACTGTATTATTATTAACATGTTCATAACGGTGACAGTTCGGGAATTACTAAAATATACATTTCAGGAATAAAGTACTTCTTCAGGAATAAAGTTAGTATTTTAATAATTTAATATATATTCACAAAAATGTGGATAAATAAATTTATTTTTATATCATAGGAGGTAAACGAAGACGTGGTCACCGGATATTAAGTGATCACCGCCGTCCATAGACACTTGCACACCAGGGGAGTCGCAAGTGCGTTGCCAGCCTGTGTTTGGGGGAGGGTGGAGGGTAGGTGGGCCTATGGTGCTCTTATTGACCGAACGAAACGCAACAATGCAAGCAGTATTACTACACGTCAGTTTTGTTTGAGACAGTGGTACTACCCCGACCGAGCCGACCCATTCATGCTGACATCAGTAATACCTTCCGCGTGGCTCTAACACCTACCAGATTTAGTAAATCACTGGTATATATATGATATATTACCCTATATTGACGAAAAAACCTGCTCCGGATGGAGGACCTTCAAATCAGTGGTGATCCTGCAAACAAAAGGCAAAAGGATACAGATTCACGATAGTGTCTCACATGCTATAGTGGCAATAAACACACCAGCACCTGTGTCTACTATACCGCAGTGACTAACGACGCAATTGGTACATTCATCCATTGGGCCGTGAGCGCTACGATGCGGGGCATTGTGGATTACAACCTAAAAATGATCATAAAAAATAATAATGGTACCGCCTAAAAGACAAAAATCTTACCAAAAAAAATGGAGTTACTAACATAGATTAGAGATTTTTTTTATATCATAGGAGGTAAACGGACAGGTGGGTCAACTGATGTTAAGTGATCACCACCGTCCATAGACACTTGCAACACCAGGGGAGTCGTAAGTGCGTTGCCAACCTGTCTCGGGGGAGAAAGGAAGTAAAGGAAGGGGGAAGGGGAGGTGGGCCACTGGCGCTCTCACTGACCGAACGAAACGTAACAATACACGCACTGTTACTTCACGTCGGTTTTCTGTGAGAGGGTGGTACTACCCCGGACGAGCCGACCCATTCATGCTGAAACCATTAATAGCTTCAGCGTAGCTCTACCACCTACCAAAATTTAGTTGTAATTACTAATAATATATTGTCTTGGTAACTTTAATAATATATCAAAGCTGCACTAAATTTATATTTATACTATTATTATTATAGCTGTGCCCGCGACTCCGTCCGCGTGGAACCTAATGTACAAAAGGCAGTGACTAATAAAATCATCTGAATGTTTTTTTTTTTTTTTTCTCGAACTGACTACGCTATTGTCCCGGCAGGGTCTTCACAGCTTCACCGGACTACTAAGGTTGGCGCTTAAGGCACACAACCGATTTGGGTTTTAGGTAACATACACAAGGGTGCACGCACACCTCGGCTTGGGCTGTTTCCTGGAAAAAGACGCGTCTGTCCTAGCTAACTATTCTAAGCTATTCATACATATATACATTTGTGAACCATACAATCGAAATTGCATGATTCACAAATGAATACGGGTATATCACGTTGAAACCAACAACATCACTTCGATTCAGTTCGATGAGGGAAAAAAAAACAAAACCCTCCCACAATGTGTATATATGTGCACGGGTGTGAGAGAGATGATCTCATATGTCTGTTCAAGTGATGTAGGTGAGTCACTGTATCGCAATAATAATATCACGAGGGCTCCGCGCGGAGACTACCTAGGCTCGAGATATTACTGAGAACCGCGATGTGTGCGGGAGCTAAAAAGGATCGATTACAAAAGCGCGGGCGCAACACGCATTTAATAAGATCGAATTTAAATTTAATTAGCGGCGACGGCGCCGAAATATAAAAATAGACATAACAAAAATTATTATTATTGAACGGTCGTTTTTAGGGGAAGATAGACGTAAATACGCGATTTACTCTATCTTATATGAGTTATTTATTTTGAACAGCTGCGCGCGCGAGCCCTTGTTATGTAGCCGCGATGGCTGGAAACCTATGTATTGCAGTGACGGATCCTAGAAGAGGATTTCGGGCGGTTTCTTCGCATGCCGAGATCTCCGAGATCTCGTGGAAAATGAGTAGTTGACCTGCGTAGTCAATACTCGACAGGGAAAAGGAGTATGCGGGGTCATCCTGTGAAGGATTAGCCGCCGGAGGTTTGGGAATGTGCTGGGACGCGGGTTTAGGAGCCCACGGGGCCTGAGGGGCCCGGTAGGGGCGGAGGGGCGCACTAGTCGCGGGTACGGACGCTGCCGGTGCACGAGACGTGCCCGGCAGGTTCGGGAAGGCCTCTCGAGACATGAGAGGCGGAGGTCGAGGACGGGCGGGGGCAGCGGCCGTCTTAGACGGCGACGCCTGCCTGGGGTATCGAGGGCGCTTTGTGCCCATGCGGTATGGCCCACGCCGCGGCACAGAACACAGCTCGGAGGGTCGGAGGCGTCTTTCGTGCGAGAACACTCCCTAGTGGAGTGCTCGCCGAGGCACTTAACGCACCTGGGTTTCAGGCGACAGTTTCGTGCGGAGTGTCCGTACACCTGGCAGTTGTGACACTGCGAGGGCACAGACGTTTTGCGCGGCGGCTCGACTATGACGCCGGAGAGGCCGCAAAGGGATGTAAGATTAAAAATCGCTTTCCCCTGAGGGGTGCGATCGAGGACAACGAGAACCATATCATATGAAGCCCTGGTGCGCGGAGAGCGCATACGATGAACCTCGCGAACAGGAATCTTCTGTTCCTTGAGGTCGTCTGAAATGTCGTCAGTCGGGAGTTCTGAGGGGACTCTACGGATCACAACCCGTAGTTTACGCTCCTCTTCGAGAGAGTGCGTGAAATAGCCCCACTGGTTGTCCCGAAGGAAACGAGTGAGGTTGCGATGGGCGGTGGACGTGGCTACCTTCACCTGAATACCTACAGCGGTATTCACGGCGGAGGTGTAAGGGATACCTGCCGTTTCCAGCAGGCTAGAAATCTCAACCCAAGACGCTTTGTCTTGGATCGTAACGGGGGGCGGTGGGCGGGGCTTCTTGCCCGAAACTGCGGAACCCGCAGCCACGGGCGAGTCGGGTCTAGAGGGCGCTGGTGTCGCCTTTGGCACTTTCGCGCCATCGACGTTTGCGATCTTTTTAGAGGGCAATTTGTCCTCCGGATCGGAAGGTGAGTTCGGGCGCTTCTTGTTCTTGCGCGGTTTGCGGTGCGTGACGGTGGTGAAGCCATCGTCCGCAGCAGGGGCTTGCTCAGCTAAAAGGATCGATTACAAAAGCGCGGGCGCAACACGCATTTAATAAGATCGAATTTAAATTTACTTTACGGCGACGGCGCCGAAATCTAAAAATAGACATAACAAAAATTATTATTATTGAACGGTCGTTGATGGTGGATATAAAACCGCGGAGGCTAATAAGTTCGGTCTCTAAGAGGCCGACTTCTCGATCGGAGGCCATACCGGGGCCTGAGGAGGGGAGTGGGGTGGAGGAAGACATGTGAAACCTCCCTGCCAGA
>MU159208.1:181736-285167 GCA_015888305.1 Antheraea pernyi
AAAAAAAAAAAAATCTTTTCAAAAATTTTATTTTCGCCTTATTCTACGTTTGTAGAAAAAACATCACTTACAATAGAAAAAAGGTTTCTCATACATTAAAAGTTTTAATACAAAGAAACAAAATATTGACTTTAGCTAACTTCAGGGTGATGGTGCGCGCGCGCATCGTAAAAATTTACTCTCATCATTTTCCCCAAACGCGCCAAAAGAAATATAACTTCAAAAGAGAACGCGGTACTTTATCAGTGATGAGTGATCAAAGAAACAGGCAGACAAACAAACATTTCTAAAAATGATTGAAATATATTTTATTACTTATTCTAAGACACCTGGAACCATTTTTTCAGAAAAATCTATAATATACAGACACGTTAGATTTACATTATTATTATATGTATGGTTCATTAGATTTATAGCGGTGGTCATATATTTAGAAAGACTTCTTATGAATAAAGAAAGTATAACTTCAACGTACAAATGTTCGTAAAAAATATTCACATTCAATAATTAATAATCATACAATAATATAGCCACTCAAATAAAAAACTCATTAAATGCATAAAATATAAAACATATCTTACTTTTAATGGAGGAGGAGTTTATTATCTGTTACGGGCCGCATTGACGCCCGATTAGAAACATTTTAAAAAAGCATCCATAGCTCGTTCTTTTTTTGAAATTGGTGAATAACATTTCTTTCTTGGCCTTTTCTATTATTTTGATGGCAATTCAAAATTTAATCTGAATTTTATTTTGTTCAAAATGATCAAAAATAAAAGTTGTGACGCGTCAACTAGGCAAATAATTGTTAATTTACATATAGGTCATAAGTGGACGTACAGAATAATAGCATTTAAATTGTTCTGTTAAGAAAGTTTTTAATGCAATTGATCATTATAAAACACATGGAACTGTTGAAAATGATCTTAGAAAGGCTCGGCCAAGAAAAACCTCTCCCAGAGAAGATACGCTAATCGTTCGTGTTGCTAAAAAAGACCCGTTTAAAGGCTCCAGTCAGATTAAAAATGAAGTTTTTTCGCCTGATGACCCGAGAAACATCTCGTCAAAACTGATACGACGAAGATTAGTGGAAGTTAAATTGTTTGGAAGAATCTCTCGAAAGGTACCACTTCATACCAAGCAACACCCAGAGAAGCGATTATTATTCGCTAAAAATATGTTAATATGATGGTACGAGAATGGAAAAAAGTGTTATTTTCAGATGAAACAAAAATAAATATGGTAAATTCCGATGGAAAGCGCTAGGTTAGACGTCCTGTAAACAATGCTTTTAATCATAAATACACAAGGAGTATAGTCAAGCACGGTGGCGGTAACATTAAAATTTGGGGGTGTTTTTCCGGATGTGGAGTTGGACCCGTTCGGAAGATTAAAGGTACAATAGATCAGTGGCAATACATAAATATCTTAGAGCACACAATTATTCCCGACTCGGACGATCATTTGCCTGTAACCTGGATCTTTCAGCATGACAATGACCATAAATACACGGCCAATAGAGTCAAATGTTTCCTTAGCGAACAGCGTATATCCGTTTTAGACTGGCCAGCAAATAGTCCGCATTTAAACCTGATAGAAAATCTCTGGCATATTGATAAACAGAAAGTCTCAAACCAACGTAACACCAGTCAAAACGAAATATATAAAGCATTTGTTGAAGCATGGAATTCAATGCGCCTAGAAAAATGTATAAAACTGATTGAATCAATGCCACGTCGTTGCAGTGCTGTTATTGAAAATAAGGGATACGCCACTAAATTATAATTATAACTATTGGTAGGCTGTGGACAGTAGCTATTTTGTAAATAACAATAGTAATTACTAATATTTAAAAAAAAATTTTATACTTTTTTGTTGTTGTTTCTAATTAGTTAACACTTAACTATTATTGTTCATACCTTAAAACTAATTTAAATGTATGTCCTTAATGTAATATTGAAACTGCATTTGTGAAGTGGGATTTATATTGTTTTTCTAATAAATGATGAATCGTTGAACATATTGTTGTTCTATTTAATTTTATTTCAAAATAAAAATGATTGCGGTGAAGTATCTTACGTAATGTCAAGGACCGTTGGTAGTGTTTCTAATTATGCGATCACCAGTTGAGATTATATGTGTACATTTATAAATAGTACTTGAGTTCTACAATAAGGTCCCATTACAAGGAGGTTTTACTACCAAAAGGGTATTTGGAAATTACTTCCTTTCTATAGTTGCTAAGATAAGAAGCAAACGAATATGAACAATTATTTCATTAAGCAATCTGTATTATTATAATTTTAAAATATCAGATCATTTTTCTTGCAGGCTCTTTTTAATAACTGACACGTTTTCCTAACCAGTGGTAGTCTCTCAATGTTCATGAGTTGATTTCTAAAATCAAAATTGAATAATTTATTTAATGATTTGAATTTTTCAACAATAGTCCATAAATAAGTGACATTAGAAGATTCATACATTGTTAGTCATTAAAGTCGACTCCGATAAATCTCCCTTCATAATGAATTCCTAAGATCCGATAGTAAAGAACAGAACTGTAAGTATATTTATCGGCTATTGAGCTTTCTCTGGTATACTTTGTGCGGTCTGTTCCACGGAAGTCTGGTTAATTGAACGTCAAACATCCAACCAACGATGTGGTAAAAAAGTGTGCTTTATTGTACTCTTACATTCTCTCGGTAGCAATTCAATATGTTAATTTATATATGAACCAGAGTCAAGTAAGAACGTTGAAACTTACTTTAACTGTCGCAAAATGTAATCGTAGTAGATTTTGCTCACGGTTTCTCTCGCATCAATATCGATATGATCTATTCATTGGGAACGGCACACTTTTCCAAATGAAAGGTACCCTATGCCCTCTATTGTACCCCTGAAAACATATGTGCAAAATTTTATGATGATTGGTTGAGTAATTAGGGCGTGAAATCGTAACAAACAAAGAAATTCACATTTACATCTTGTATACATATAACAATAATGTAAACTTAAGGTGTCTGTAATTTTTAGATTTTCGAGAAAAAAATTGTTGCAGGTGTCTAGGAATAAACAATAGGATACACTTTTTGTCAATACAAATACAATACAATACAAACTCTCTCAATAACATTTAATAATTTTTTTTTTTTCGAACTGACTACGCTATTGACCAAGCAAGGTCTTAACAGCTTCACCGGACTACTAAGGCGAGCGCTTAAGGCACTCAGCCGATTTTACTTTGACAACTAGCTCAAGGGTGCGCGGCACACCTCGGCTTTGGCTGTTGCCTGATACAAGCAATTCGCGACCTATCTGAGCTAACCTAAGCTAAGCTAAATTATTCATACATATACGAGTTGTTGAAACATATATGTGTACCAAGCATACATGCCTCAACAACTCCTATATATATTTCGTATCGGATAATATTCTAAACTATTTCAGTTTGATAAGGGAAAAAAATAAAACCCTTCCACCTGCATGTGTAAGCGTGTATGCGTGCACGTGTGTGGAGGTGATATGTGTAATGTTGTCGCAGTGATGTAAGATTTTGTGTCACTGTATCGCGCGAGCAGCGTACTCAAGGGCTCCACGCCGAGGGAACGGACCTAGGCTTGAGCTGCTGCCGAGGGGGGCCTAGTCTGGTGTGCGGGAGCGAAATTTACCCCCAGACCACGGCGGCGTGATCTGTGGTTACGCGGGCGTGGGCGTGAGCACGCTCTGTTTAGAGAGACAGGCTGGTACTGATCGTTCACTGCCGTTATTTCATCGGGAGGGTCGGTAAAAATATGTCGCGGACGTCTTTTACTACGCGCAGCGTTTGGTACGGGTTCGTATTTTGCGGCGGATACCACTAACGGACTGGGATGATTCGCGGCTTTTTCAAAATAACTAATCGTAAGTGATTTTACGTACGCCCAGATAGAAGGCATCTCTAGGTCCCTATGTAGATCAACTCTCCGGACGTACCACGGGGCACCGGTCACTTTACGTAAAACGCGGTTTTGAAGAACCTGCAACTTATGAAAATTATCTTTCGACATATGCGCAAAAACGGGACTGCTATATGTCATCACGGGACGGATACACGTCTTATACAAAGTGAGCTTGTGTCTGAGGGACATCTTACTCCTATGACAAAGCAACGGATGGAGGCGACCCAAAACCATAGCGGCTTTGTTTCGTACTCTATCTATATGTGACTCGAAATTTAAATGTTTATCTAATGTAACACCGAGATATTTGACCTCGTCGGCCCAAGGTATATCGGTTCCGTATAGCCTGATGGGCTCGAGGTTATTATTACGTCGTAAAGGATCGAAGAGTATCGCGGCGCTCTTATCAGGATTAACTTCTATGCGCCATCGACGAAACCATTCACCGAGTGTGCAAACGGCCTTTTCGATGCGCTTCCTAAGAAAGTCCGACCGCAAGCTGGAAGTGTAAATAACGGTATCATCAGCATAGCAACCTACCTCGACCCGTTTAGACCGAGGTAGGTCACTGATGAACAGATTGAAAAGCGAGGGCGCGAGTATGGAGCCCTGTGGCACACCTGAGCGTATCGGGTGGGGAACATTTAATAACGTATTTACTAACATTATATTTAACTAACATTATTAATAACATTTAGTAACAATGCCCGGTTTCTGAGATACTCGGTTAAACGACCAATAGTTATTGACTCAACAAAGTTATCCATAAGATAAATTGTCAAATGGCCCGTTGAGTTTTACTGGCATTTATCGTATGATTGTGTGTTCAGAAATGCAATTTGATAAGTTATCGAACCGATAACGCCATTGAAAAGATAAACTACAATTAATGTACCTCGGAGTTTTTGGCGGGATCTTGGTCAGTCATGTAGTGGATTTTATTTTTATTCATAATCTTGTGTTACTTGACTCTATATTGTGTAAAATTGGTGGTGTTTTATGTAATATAGTTTGTTTATTGTGCATAAGTGAAGTGAATGTAAAATAATACCACGGACCATGAATTCTGAGATGCCACAAAAACACCATGGAAAGTTCTAACAAGATGGCCACCATCTTGTTAGTTCATTGAAATTTTGTCAAGAAACTTGTAATATCGATACTCACTTGACAATGGCAGTAATAGTCTACTAGAAGACTGATTGCCAAAAATGGAATGGAAGAAAAACTTGTAATACTATTAACTACTTGACAATGGCAGTAATAATCTAAAACATTGGTTGCCAAAAATAAAGTTAAAAAATAATAATTATTGTACCTCAGAAACCGGGCATCAGTAAGAGCCGTTCAGACTTATAGGAGTGGTTCTGGGTTCTATGGAAACATGACAATATTGCAAATTTTTGCTAATAATATTGCAAAGTTGTCTTTCGGCTATTTTTAAATTTTATTATTTCGTTCCTTATATCTCAAAAGGTGTATCCACCAAATATCAATTGGATTTACTTAAAATATTATATTGCGATGTCCGTTGTCATAAACTGTTGTGTAATAATATAACATTATTTTTAACGTAAAACATAAAAAAGCCTAAATGATTGTGTTAATGAATGTCAAATAACAATCTACAAATTTTTTTGTTTATTGACTCTACTAAAAGTTGCTATTCGTTGAATACACCCTTTGAGATATGAGAACATTTTCGTTTTATTATCTGGGATCCTTAGATCTCAAAGGGCGTATCCACCAAGTATAAACTTATTAATAAAGTAATTAAAAATAAAGTAATCCGTACATAAAAAACAACCTATCTTAGGAATATGTAGCTACATGTACCTTGTTATTATAAAAAGTTAAATACGTATTAAATACTTGGTTTAAAAAAGTTTCCTAATAAATGCACCGCGCTCTCCCGAGGCAAGTTCGCGTCATCCTTTTTCACAAGTCTAACCAAAGCGAGACAAAAGAACAAGATGGCGAACATTCAGCCACCGCGGTGCATTTAATATGAGACCTTTTTAAAGCCAGGGTTCAATACGTATCTAACTTTTTTTGTAATAACACCGGTAAAGTTTAAACAAAAGAAAATTTAGTCCAGTCAAATAAGTATTCAATTTCAGAATGAAAGATAAATAGAAACTTGTATAATTCTTTGTATTTATATTTCACTAGTTTCTGCCCGCGACTTCGTCCCGTGGAATAGTAACTTTGGGCTAACTTTAACTCGCCACTTCGTTTACCGTAGAAGGTGAAAATATCTTTAAATAATATGTACGTCAACCCCGATTTTGAAACATTCTTCATTGGTGCTCCGCTCCTATTGGTCTTAGTCTCATGATATATCTCGTCGTCTAGACACATACAGGGAGATCTTAAGTATTGATGTCGGACAGGCAGTCGCTCATAAATAAGTGAAATCGCTATATAAAAGAAGAAACTTGTGGCGACTCTGCTCAGGTGGGACACGAGCACGAGAGCTATCAAATTTTCCATACACTTTTCACAAAATCCCTTTCAGAATTGTAATAAAAAACAACTGTTAGTAATATTGTATACTAGCGTCTGCCCACGACTTCGTCCGCGTGTAATAGTTATTTTGGTCTAACGCTAACAGACAGCCGAAGCTCTCAAAAGGAAAAAACACCCCGATTTTGAAACATTCTTCATTTGCGCTCCGCTCCTATTGGTCTTAGCGTGATGATATATAGTCTTCCTCGATATATGAGCTATCTAACACTGAAATAATTTTTCAAATCGGACCAGTAGTTCCTAAGATTTGCACGTTCAAGCAAACAATCTCCTCAGCTTTATAATATTAGTATAGATGTGCTATTTACAAAATCTCATGGTCATAAAACTGGTTTTTTGTTGTTTTGCTTAATATTTTTTTATCTAGTTACATATATACAGTTAATTGTTACTATACGGCAACGAGGTCGCTGGTGGAAAGCAACAAATAAGTAAAAAAAATATATATCAGAAGCGGACGGCTATAAAATAAAGGATATAATGTTAAATACAAGTGCAAATAAAAGAACGAACTATGTATTTATATTATAACTGTACTAAATTTCTTATTCAAGTAAACTCTTTAGATAATTTATCGTAGAGATGTGAAATTTTAATATTTTCTTTATTGCAGAATTATTCAAAAGCGCATTCATTTACTTTTGCGATTGCTATTACGATAGCGGAGTGCAAAACCATTATAACTAACGTAAAAATAAGTTCCTTATAAAAATAGGTTAATTTTATCTTAATAAGCAATAATAACTGTAATGAACGACGGAGTTGTATAACTTTATAACCATTTTTGGCATAATCTGTTATCAATTATTTTACAGTTACGTAATTTGTAGCTTTGTAATATGTAAAAATGACACGATAATAAAATTAATATTAATTGTTCGTATCTTGCCTTGAAGTATCAGCAACATCCCTCTTTCATACCTATAAGTTGCTGTACATACAGGGTGAAAGTTTAGACAGTAGCAGTAGTATTTATGTGGTCTAGACTGCACTCGATTATCGCCCTAAATCAATTAAAAAATAGGCGCATTATATTTGATATAATTATCTTAAAAAAAAAATACAAGAATTATACGCAATCCTCTACGCTTCTATGTTAAAACCCAGTGTTAATGTCCGTCAAGTGATTTCACTTTCACTTGAAAGTGAACGTGGCTACAGTATGAACAAAACAAAACGGTTTATTGTTTTTTTTTAGTTCATAGGTGGCAAACGAATAGGTGGGTCACCTGATGTTAAGTGATCACCACCGTCCATAGACACTTGCAACACCAAGGGAGTTGCAACTGTGTTACCAGCCTGTGTTGAGGGGGGGGGGGAAGGAAGGGAAGAGGAAGGGGAATGGGGAAGGGAAGGGGAGGTGGGCCTCCGGCGCTCTCACTGACCGAACAAAACGCAACAATGCAAGCACTGTTATTTCACGTCGGTTTTCTATGAGAGGGTGGTACTACCCCGGGCGAGCCGACCCATTCATGCTGAAACCAATAATAGTTTCAGCGTGGCTCTACCACCTACAATAAATAATCACCTATAATAAATAATACCACATTAAATAACGGGATTTAGTTTTAAAACATATTCATTTATTCATACTTTGTAAAAAACAAAGGATTTATATAATGTATGTTTAAAGCTCTTCTGCGAATAATCACTGTACTTTATATGCGTGCGTTATTTTTGCGAATCTCGTAAACGTGTTTGTATTATTACTACACTGTATAGATACTATATTCGTACTTACCGTAATACAATAAATCTTTCTCCGTATTGATCATTTCCAGATTTTCTACACATTCATGGTTACTTTTGCAAACTGTCGTGATAATATACACGTACGTTGCAAAAAAAAACATCTACTTTAAAACCACGTTGTAATTGTTATGTTATATTGATATCTTTAAAATTTAATACGTTAATTCGTTAGTTCGTTAATTTTTCCTTTCACGGCATCGTTTAGTAAAAGCTTTCCTTTCTACAGAACTTACATACCGCCTTCGTAAATATACTCTCCAACGCCATATTTTAATAACTTACGTGTGTCCAAGTATAACTTATTTAAAATTGTTAAAACCAAAACTATTACAATTCATCTCTAGAATCAAACAATAGGTTAAGAGTTTTATGTCGTTTATTGCGCTTCGCAGATAATTGTAATATTGCTTGTTTCTATATAAGGTTTTTGAAACTGATCTTTGTTTGTTTGGTTCAACTAAACATTACAATTAAGGACTAAATTCCTTCGACAAAATTCAGTTTTATTAATATTCGAATCATAAGGTGTAAGTCGGTACTGGTTTATTTTGACTTACGACCTCTCGGTTCTAAAGTTAATCATTAATCGGTCAGTAGTACGCAAGTCCTTGCCAAAAAAAGTGCATGTTTTTAAAATTTAATTCACACAGCGCCAGTGTGTAAACATGTTTCGTTTTCATGTAAGAATCCAAGGAGATTCTTCTTTGGAGCGAAAATTGATACGGCGCTTTACAGGTTATAAATATGGCAAACATAAAGCGCTCAACGATGTATACACATATGCATCTGATCGCATAAACTTCTAGTTATTTCGCCTTCCAATAATAACTCGACACCTCAGACATGCACTTAGTAACAAAGTGTGGGAGAGAAATTTTATATCGTTGGCAACAGAAATCGCATTTCGCATTACATTTATTATTATAATGAAATCCATTCGGTGGCTTTGGTATCATGTAAATCTCGGAAATTGATTCCAATTTCACTCTCTCAGTAATTTCATAAAGGGGACAATTCTTCGAGTTCAGCTCGAGTGAATATAGTCATAAGTGTTTGACACAGGATTAAGTTAGTATATACTTGTAACAGTACTTGAAACAACTTGGTAACTCTGTTATTTATGGTACGCTTTATGGTCCATAGACTACAGTTGTACATAAGAAAGTTTCTATCTTACTTGCTCTAATTCTATGCGCTAAATTGCTAGGTTTCGTTAGGTAGTCGCATTATGTTAAAGTTTTTATCTATGAGAGCTACTACTCTCTCCGTTTGCCTCATGTATGATATTTTACAACAGATTTTTTTTTACAGATTGTTTGTCTATGACCTTAGTATAATGCATTTCAATGTTGGTGACATCCTTCTAACGGTACGGGGCTCATAATAGCTCATTTTGCGCTGATCAATCGTGGTCTTGTATAGACTTTGAACTGATGCCGCAGGACAGTCATACCTTTGTCAGTGATGCGCATGGCTGTCGACGCTGGCTCGACCACTGTCTTGTGACTAGTGCCGCGCGGCAGTCTGTATCTGCGGTCTCTGTGTTATATAATACTTATTGGTCTGATCATTACCCTTTGTCTGTAAGATGTAATTTTAATTTAGTAATACCAAAGTTATGTGTACCTACTGTTGCTATTAATAAAATTGTCTGGGGTGACCGTGATTCGTCTCAGATAGCGAAATATTTAAATGTTTGTCACTCTAGGCTTCGTGAAATTGATTTTCCTTTAGAACTAAGACACTGCGCTGACTATATGTGTTGTAATAAAAGTCATAAAATCCTGTTAGATAACATGTATGACGAGATTATTTCTATACTCTCGGAGGCTGCTATATGTAGTTATAATACTACAGAGAAGCATAGAGGGAAATACATTACCGGGTGGAATAGACACGTCCGTGGTGCTCATGGGAGGGCTCGGCTATGTTTTCAGGCTTGGTTGTATGGAGGTAAGCCAGGAGCTGGTCGTCTCTATAATGATATGTGTGAAAGTAGACGAGCTTTTAAATCAAAATTAAAATGGTGTCAAAACAATCAACAACAGATAAAAATGAATATAACGGCTGAACTACACTCAAAGAAAAAATTCGGACAGTTCTGGAAAAACATAAATAAAATGAATCATAAGCCGGGCCTTCCCGTCAGCGTGGCGGGAGTGCAAGATCCTAGCGAGATTGCCACTATGTTCTCCCACTATTTCAAGGTGGACTCTGCCCTAGGGCTATCGCGGCAGGAGCCCGATGCTGAGGATGGTGGTGAGCGTATTGTTACTTTTACTACGAAGGAAGTTTTTGCGGTTATTAAAGGCATGGTAAGGGGTAAATCTCCGGGTCACGATAGCCTTAGCATCGAGCACCTGCAGTACGCTGGTGTACACCTATCCAGAGTGCTTTCTATGTTTTTTACCCTGTGTTTGGGCCACTCCCACCTGCCTAACAAACTAATACGTACTATAGTTGTACCAATCGTCAAAAATAAAACTGGTGATGTGTCCGATATAAACAATTATAGACCAATTTCTCTAGCCACAGTGGCCGCTAAAGTACTGGACAGTCTGCTGAGTCAGCACTTGCACAAACACGTCTCGCTAAATGACGCTCAGTTTGGATTCAGGCCCGGTCTTTCCACCGAGAGTGCTATCCTGTGCCTCAAGCAAACTGTGCAGTATTACACGAGTAGAAAGACCCCAATATATGCTGTTTATCTTGATTTATCGAAAGCCTTCGATCTGGTTTCGTACGATATTCTTTGGGATAAATTAAGGCATGAAACTTGTCTACCTGGAGAAATCGTGTTATTGTTTATGTATTGGTATAAGAACCAAAAGAACTTTGTAAGGTGGGCAGGTTCTCTTTCGGAGGAGTACGGACTGAATTGCGGGGTGAGGCAGGGGGGACTTACCTCTCCTACGCTCTTCAATCTGTACGTTAACCGACTGATTGACGAGCTCAGCAACACCGGCATTGGGTGTCATATAGACGGAGTGTGTATGAATAACATCAGTTACGCAGATGATATGGTGCTGCTGAGCCCTTCCATCGGTGCTTTACGAAGGCTCTTGAAAATTTGTGAGACCTACGCGGTGGTTCATGGACTTAAATATAACGTGGGAAAGAGTGAAATAATGATTTTCAGGCCGGATAACAAACGATATACTCTCGTTCCGAATTTCACTTTATGTGGTACCGCTCTAAACAAAGTCGAGCAATTTAAGTATTTGGGCCACTGGGTCACCGAGGACCTTAAGGATAATGTGGACGTGGATAGGGAGCGCAGGGCGCTGTCTGTCCGATGCAATATGTTGGCCCGTAGGTTTTCCCGGTGTACAGAGACAGTTAAGTTTGCGCTTTTTAAAGCGTACTGTCAGTCCTTTTACACTTGCAGCCTGTGGGTTGACTATACGCAGCGGGCATACAGTGATTTGCGCGTTCAATATAATAACGCTTTCCGGGTGCTGATGGGTCTGCCGCGCCACTGCAGCGCCTCCGCGATGTTCGCGGATGCTGATATTGACGGCTTTGCGGCGATCATGCGCAAACGGTGCGCCTCTATCATGCGTCGCATGCGTGACAGCCCCAACAGAATACTACGTGCGCTGGTGGACCGGTGGGACTCTCCGATGCTGGCTCGCTGGATACGGCTACATGCAGTCGTACAGTGAATTTCCACCATCACCGGAGGTTCCACTCGGACCTACCACTTAATGTTATATCCTGTGTTCTGTGTTTTTGTTTATAATTTATTTTTCTGTTTTATTATTATTACTGACACTATTTTTTTTTTAACCTGTAATTGTACCCACAAATATGGATGTCTGTCTGAAATAAATGATATTATTATTATTATTATAGCAAATTCATATGATGTACCACCAGTCATACCAATACTTAGTAAAGCATTTGCTCTTACGAATTGATTTATAATTTCCCTTATATCATTTACATTGCATTAAGTTTAGTGTTAAACTATACTTTTGTTTAGATAACAACGTGTTTCAAGTTGATAATACGCTAAACGTAGAAATAGAGTTAGCCTTCAGGCAGTACTGAAACAAACCAAAAGGTGTGTAGCAATAAATTTCTGCCGATGACAAGCTCTAAGTCACGATGTTTTCGTTCACCTGACTATTGGAGTCAAATGCTTCGATAAATTGCTTTTTTTATACCACGACGGTAGCAAACAAGCATTCGGGCCGCCTGATGTAAAGCGGTCACCGCAGTCTATGGACGCCTGTAATATCAGAAGCGTTACATACGCGTTGCCGATTCTTAAGTAACCTATTTATTTTCTCCTTGAAGCACCCCATACTGTAGTCTCCAGGAGAAACTTCAGCAGGAAGCTCATTCCACAACCGGATCGTTCGTGGAAGGAAACCCCTTTGCTTCAACATCAAATCACTTGTATCTCCGTTTCAGTATTAAATCACGCAAAATATAAATGACTGTAACTGTCTGCGTATGACTTTCGTCGTTTTATTCAGATATCTCAAATACAAATCAATGATTACCTCAAAATAATCTATAAACTAAACTCAAAAGTTATTACAACAAAAGCACGTTGTGTATAAGAATTTTAAAGAGACGCACGCTCCGGATTCCTTTGGCTACGTGCCTGTACCGCTTCCCCCCTGCATGCACATGCACCCCCCTTAGCCACCAGCTGACTCCTGCATTTCAACCCAAAAATAAACCGGTAAATATGCGTCAGCGTATGACTGATCTCACCATTACTTACGAGCTTAATAATGTTTGCTTACAGCGACATCTCTGTGGTGAATCAATTACAGTAATATTTGGTCGTGCTCCTCTGCCTCCAGTGACGCATAGGAATATTTAGAAACTTAATCGGTATTAATAAAGGAATTCGCAATGAGTTGTCGTTGTAAGATTGGACATAATAACTAGATTGAGCTCATGTATACCAATTAATTACTATCTGTTTACTCCTAACCAGCTACATAGATACGATCCACACGATGTTAAGAATAAGGACCGCGAGTACATACGGGGAACCTTAAATAGGAAAACAATTATATTCGAAAGTGATTTCAGATAGGTCACTACAATAGGATTATCAAGTCCTTTTATACCAAGGAGTATAGAATAGGAGTATCAATAATATTATAACTAAAGATACGTTACCCACATGATATTTTAACAAAACAAATGGCACGATAACGCACACATACGTAGAGTAATATTGTAACGCCACACTGTATTAGATAAAATATAGAAGTTAAGCATATCCTCAATATCGGTGGTGAACATTTTTTTTTTATATCATAGGTGGCAAACGAACAGGTGTGTCACCTGATCTTAAGTGATCACCACCGTCCATGGACATTAACAACACCAGAGGGGTTGCAAGTGCATTGCCACCCTTTGGGGGAACGGTTAGAGGAGGGAGAGCATAGAGGAGAGGGGAGGGGAGATGGGCCTCCAGCGCTCTCACTGACCGAACGAAACGCAACAATGCAAGCACTGTTACTTCACGTCGGCTTTCTATGAGAGGGTGGTACTACCCCGCACGAGCCGACCCGTTCATGCTGAAACCAGTAATAGCTTCAGCGTGGTTCTACCACCAGTAGTGGTACTACCACCAGTAAATAGTTATATGTTGCTTAGATACGGGCGGGTTGACGGGGAAGTCGTCAGAAATAAGCCAAGTAGCCAAGTTCTAACAAGGTTATGTCGAAGCGCTTATAACGTATCTATATAGTTATAATACCATTGAGGAGTATATAATTTTAGATTCTTTACCAAACATTTTATGCTGAAACATTTAGATCAATATTGCGTTATCGTTCTTTGTCTATAAATAGTTTTTTTTTTATATTTAGTAACATAACTATATCGTGTAAACCTTTGATATATAAAAACCCAAGATACACAGTCTCGAAAAAAGGTAACGCTCAAAACCGTCCCCAAAAACTCACCGACATACCTAAGTAGTTATAGTTATACTAAAAACTTATGTTTTTGCAAATTCATCCTTACGCGAATTATTTAAAGCTGTTTTTACAAAGCAGTGTAAAAAAGTCCAAAGACGCAAGTGGCGAGAAACTATTTGAAATGAGCTCAGAATTCTCAATTATGCACTCATTTTATGCGGACGGGTTTGAGACGTTGTGCATCTTGGGTTTTTATATATCAGTGGTGTAAACCTTTAAAATATTGACAAATGGTAGAAGTATTTTTTTTGGTGGTTTGCCTTTGTTTCTGTTATGAGTACTGCGAACTTACCTAGAAAGGAGCGTCCCTTGAAATAACATAATATGTTTAACATATTTAACATAAATGTTAAATGAGAGCCACGTCCAATATTATGATATTATATGCCTTGGTTGTTGACTTCAATGATAAAAGAAGTGAGATCTAAATGGGTGCCAAGTTCAATGGTCAGTCCTGGAAGTTATTTATAACAACATAAAATATGTTATAACAACTTAAAATATGATTTCTACTTATAACTTGGGATAACATTGTATCCTAAGTTCTGACTTGGCTGGAATTTAGGTCTATAGGTCAGTCAGTGATAATAATGATGATTTTGGACGTTAATATTGGAGCATATATATATATCTCGTAAGTCTCAATACATGGGTCAAATTTGACATGTTTATATGAAATAGTTTTTGAGATATGAAGTGGTGAAACGTCGATCCAAATGGTTCGTGTAACACACGATAGCGCGCACTCGCCATTCTGGTGGCTTGAACTTGGCGTGTCTAGTTTTGAGGGAGTATTCTTATATTCCCTCAAATGTTATGTTATTTCAAGGTAACACGCAGTTTAAGATTTTTAACTGTACCTATATAACAAATATAAATGACAAAGAATAACCCTTTTAACAGCGAGAAACTGCGACACTTGTACCATATTTACTATGAAAATTTTCTCCTACGATAATGAACACCATGTAAATAGTATTTTTGAATTTCATCACGCACATTGAAACACAGAATTAATGGTGAATGATACTTAGATATCAAAATGGATATAATAATTCACTCGTTTTTGAGTGCAATATCGAAATGAAGAGATGAAACACAAAGTTTTAACTTAGATACAATAATAACGAACAACATTCTCTCTTATATGTGTATATAATTACATAGTATAAAATAAAGTCCTCTGTCGCGTCTGCCTGTTTGTCTGTTCGCGATAAACTCAAAAACTACTGAACGGATCTTCATGCGGTTTTCACCAGTAGATAGAGTGATTCACGAAGTAGGTTTATTATTATTATATTTATTAGTTTATATTATATTATTTGTCTATATTTTTAAATGATAGATTTAAAAATTTAAATGAAATTAAAATTAAAATATTTAAAAAAAGGGCAGGATAATGTCCGCTGGGCCCGCTTTTATATCATAAAATCGTAAATATCTGTACATTGAATATATTTCAAAATAAATTAACCTCACGACAGGTTTTTCAAGACCCAGATCCGAATAGGCGGATTATTTTTTTAAATACGTTGCCAATTTTTTAAAATTTTATATTTCACAGTTTGTTATTGTTCAAGTTTATCTTACTTTGTACTAGGTAAGGTACTTTTTTTAAATTTATGCTGTCAACAGTCTTTAGACATCATCAGTGTTTTTACAAAAAAGATAAAAACGTATTAAATACTTGGTTTAAAATAGTTTCTTAATAAATGAACTGCGCTCGCGCGGGGCAAGTTCGCGTTATCCCTTTTCACAAGTCTAACCTAACGTAACCAAAGTGAGACAAAAGAGCAAGATGGCGAACATACAACGACCGCGGTACATTGAATATGAGACCTTTTTAAAGCCAGGGTTCAATAGATATTTAAATTTTTTGTAATAATACGGCATAAGGTCTACATTCGTTTCTATGGAGCTTAAGCCTTTATGATTTTGGATAGTCCAGGGGTTAAACAGCGCTGGCACTAAGGGCGATCCGGGAGTACCGGACAGTGTCCTCGGCGGCGGCCTTCACGCTCGCCAGCTCGCTGCCCTGGGAGCTGGAGGCAGGAGTTCTCGCCGCCGTGTACGAGTTCACGGAGGCGAGGAAACGAAGGGGGGAGCCTCCGGCTCCCAGGGAGGTAGAGGTGGAGGAGCGGTTCGGGCGGTTCACTGTGGACGCCGTCCGCCCGGTCCTGCGGGCGTGGAAAGAGAGGGAGTGGGGCTCTTTGACGTTCCGACTGGTGCAGGTACTCACCGGACACGGTTGTTTCGGGTGGTACCTGCACCGGATCGTACACAGGAAGCCGGCCGCCGCCTGCCACGAGTGCGTTAACCCGAAAAACTAAAAAACTTATTCGGTAGTCGGATTTGCAAAGTAAGTCGGAGAAAAAACGGTCAAACGAAAACGTTTCTTACGAACACTGCCTTAACGATGAGAAATATATGATTGAGTTCTAGAGACAAGTTTATAGAGCTTAATAATGCCTACAAAGAAGTCAGCGATAGCATATGTTTAACTTCAAGGTTTTTTTATTAACAGGGCGAGACAATGCGAGGATTATGGTTTTCTGCAAGCACTAAGTATTTATAACAAAGTGAGAATTAAAAGATAAAGTAAAGAAATATTATGCGATTCAACATAATTACGCTATACTTTAAAGATGCTAAGAAGTAATGATAAGTATACATAAAAAAACATAAGATAAAGCTTTCATTTGACATAAGTTGTACTGAAATTATTATTACGAGGAAATAATGTTGCGATTTTCCTTAGAGAATAAAAGTAAATGAACAGTTGAAAAACAATAACACATATCCGGCTAAAGAAATTCCTTAGAACAGCTATTGAGAAAACGGTCAATGTGTACTTTCAAAATAATGACTCAGTGCCATAAGCACTCGCCTTAGTAGTCCGATTGTTGTGTATTGTAGAGAAGTCGTAAAGGCCTATTAGGCCCATATCGTAATCAGTTTTGGGGTGTAAGGGGTGTCGAATAACATCGAAGACTTGAGACATCCAAGCCAACCTCAGCTGTACATGGTGCACCCTGCTGAATAACGAACGAGGCAATGGCGAAAGCGGGGTGGTAGGGTTTTACAGCCTGACTGGGTCGCAACCACCTTGTATATGGCGAAAAAGCCCGTCATAGTGATTCGCTTTTGCGGGTCGCGTTTCGGGATCAGCCTGTGCATATCCAGCTTTTCGCAGGCCGACATGACAGCGGCGACCGGCGATGGATAGTGTGTCACTCGGTGGTCGCCATTGTTTTTGGACTGTACTGTGCTTACCATCAGGCACAGTGCAGTCATTTTGCCGTGCTATTATAAAAAAAAAGAAACATCGCTGCTTATAACTATATTAGCCTCTGCTCGCGACTTCGTTCGCGTGGAATAGTTACTTTAGGCTAACGCTAACACACAGCGGAAGCTCTCAAGAGAGAAACAAACACAAAACAAACCCCAATTTTGAAACATTCTTCATTGGTGCTCCGCTCCTATTGGCCTTAGCGTGATGATATATAGCTAACACTGAAAGTTAATGCAATTAAGTATGAAGAAATTAGTGAAAATTGTCGCAAAATTTATGCCACTTAAATAACTATCCGCCATTATCGCGTGTTCTTTAATTAATTTTTCTAAACGCGTAGCTTATCTAAAGTTTAAAACACTAACAACAATTTGAGACACATTTCTTCGTATCTAAAATATCCAATACGTCGTATTGTGGTCTGGCGTATGAATTAATCCTCCTGTTCTCGGGAAATAATCTTGTGCAACATAAGACCATTTGCGGGTTAGTATATGTATATCAAAACAACAAAACGTTGTTATGACGGTAATAAATAATAATATGTTAATAATATAAATATTAGTAATACCGAGAGTGTTAGCCAATACCTTGGTCAACGGATAGGCATTGGCCTTCTGGTAATATTTCCTTCTCGCTGCGAATTGGACAGCGTCCACTATTTCTACTATTTATTTATATCGGAAATATGTCGATGAATCACAAATTATTATTATTAGAAACACAATTCATTTTTTCTTAATAATGATTTTTACATACATGTGATTTGTATATATTGTGCATAGTCTCATCACATGCTAAAATGGTAATACTCTTAGAATAAAAGGACTGAAGTTCAGCTACCAGAACGCAACGACAGTGCTTGATGACAGAACTTGAAATAGTATCCAGCCATCCGAGCATTAGAAAAAGCCTTACAACCGTGCTATGATTTCATCACAGTGTTTCCTTCAACAACAACTCAGTCTAATTGCACTACAAGCTATGACTTTTTAATTCAGTTCAAAACCCGACTTAATCTCAAAGGGTACATTTTTTTTATGTCATAGGTTGCAAACGAACAGATGCCTGCTTTTAAGTGATCAGTACCGTCCATGGACACTAACAACACCAGAGGAGTCGTTAGTGCGTTGCCACCCCTTGGGGGAAGGGTTAAGGGAGGGAGAAAGAGAGGAAAGAGGAGAGGGGAGGGGAGGTGGGCCTCCGGCGCTCTCACTGACCGAACGAAACGCAACAATGCAAGCACTGTTACTTCACGTCGGTTTTCTATGAGAGGGTGGTACTACCCCGGACGAGCCGACCCATTCATACTGAAACCAGTAATAGTTTCAGCGTGGCTCTACCACCATAAGAAAGTACATACTAAATTTTAAAATTGTATTCACTTCACTAGCTTACTTTGTTTTTCTTTTTTTTTATTAGGGTATGGTCACAAAGCAACATTGGCTAACCTGTACAGCATCCTGGCTTCATCCGACAACGATGAAGCCAAAATCTTACTTACTAATGTGGTATGTCATGTGTTACTGTTACATCAAATAGATGGCGTTGTATAGTAAAAGTAGATATACTGAAAAAATATATAAGTAATCCAAGATGACCGAATGTGCAAACATTTTCGTGTGACAAATCTTAACAAGTACTTATATAAAATTGAATCGCAAAGGATGAAAATAAGCTTGACGCAGAGATATATAAATTGAAATTTGGACGGAGAAATAAAAATAATTTCGTTGTCATCAACCGGGCCACCTACCGGGCCTATAGAGAAAAACCATCCATAAAATGCATCCATGTGACATCATTCATACAAAAAAATCATCAAAATCGGTAACATGGTATTGTGTCTAATAGTGAACATAATACAATCCAATACCGATACCAATTGCCGTTGTCGTGAAGACCTGCGTAAATATATCTTTAGGATACGCCTAAAAGACCCATATCATAAGAAAAAGAAAGTCTGTTTCACAGTTTCACGGTACGGCACTTTAACATTCAAGCCTAGTCGGCATGACAAGCACTACACTGTACTTTTAGATGTTTCTATTCTATATTTTTAATATTACATTGACAAATAGCTTAATTTGCTTATGTTTGTCATGGAAATACGTATTGGCAAATCATACATAACTTCTCTATTATATTTTAAACATTTTAATTTATTACTTGTTAGCTGCTCCTCCCAGCGTCAAAACAAAGTCGTACAAAAAAAAGAAACTAAATATCCTTATTGAAGTGAAACTTCTAATGCGATTTCCAACAAAGTTGCGTTCAACGTTTAACTCTACCATGGAGGGGGTATGAAAGCACTGTTGCGTTAAACGTTCAACGCATCTGGGGAGGGGGAATAAAAAGAGACAGAGCGAGAAAAATAATCAAACATTTCGTATCTTACTTTAGTTATCATAATCCCATTGTGAATATTATAGATTTGCATATTTCTCCACTCGAAAATGATAATTAAAAGATGCGATCAATTGTGAATTGTAAGCAATGTTAATAAAGTTTGTCTTAAAGAAACAATTTCACTAAAAGTCAAATTCTACCCCTTCCTATTTTCATGTCCACATTACGAAGTTTCCCTTCTTCCGCGCGGAGGGACTCCACGCACAATTTTTTTAAGATTTTTTTATTAGGTAGCTTTTTATCATCTCTAGTCATTAGCGACCACGATTAACAATTATCTTTAATGTCTTTTGTCTCATTGACTCATTCACGTTTTTATGTGCAGATTTTTGAACCCAAATTATTATTCTTCTATCTAGAAATCTTGTCCTGATAATTACATACACGAAACAGAGTCAGCCAAATAGGTGTAGCCGTTGTGAAGTGATGGCTTACATAATTACGGTAATTGATTTTTATTTATTGTAAATATACTTTAGAGTAAAAGCCGGGTCGGGAAAATATATTTACGAGTTTAGTAATAGAACTACAGACATGGTAATATTAAACGGTAATATTAAATGGTCTACGAGTAATAAGATATTTATAGAATTGCGATCACTATGAACAAAGTCAGGGTCAAATTTTAGTCTCAAACAAAAATCATGCATATGTTTTTAGAATGTTTGTTTTATTTTCGCTACAATTCTCAGGAATTCAGTTTGTTAAAACATTCAGCATACCGTTAAAGTGAGAAATTACGGTGTTGTTGTATTTATTATAAACTAAATACTTTCTTCGCGCTTTGATATTATGAATTTAAAACGTTGTTTTCATTACTTTGCTTTTATTTGAGAAATGTTTAATAAATGTTTACTCAAATGGTTTTAACATCATTTACCGTTGTGTAATTATGATCTAGCGAAACGGGCTTATATTAAAAATGGAAATAAACAACTTAATAACCAAATAATGCTAAAATGTTTTTGGGATTTTTAACGATATCATATAAAGAACAAAAGTGAAATCTTTAAATTTCTCCTTTGCAAAATAATTAAAAGGCATATTTCAATTAAATATTGTAAGAGCAATAAAAAAATAAGTTTAAGCTCTTTAACCGTCACGCGATTTGTCGCCAGATTATTCACTGTGTTAAGAGTTCAATGACTTCTGATCATTTTCGTTCGATCATTATTTGTTCGTACCACAAACTAGTAAGATTAATTGATATGAAATAAATGTTTATTATAACAAAACATATGATTATTATCGCTTCTTGGTGGTCTAACATTGGGACATCAATTCTTAAACATTCCGTCCGATATTCAACATTGTGTGTTCATCAATCTCAGTGAAATTATGTAACATGTACATATATTATATTAGATAAACA
Source organism: Antheraea pernyi (assembly GCA_015888305.1). NCBI lineage: Eukaryota > Metazoa > Arthropoda > Insecta > Lepidoptera > Saturniidae > Antheraea > Antheraea pernyi. The sequence goes on from MU159208.1 coordinate 202,983, forward strand.
TGTTGGGCCTTTTCGGTTTTTGGAGAGTATATGATGATTTATTGATCTATTGTTTCCTTCATAAGTGGATTCCAAAGATTATATGGTATGAGTTTGCCTTCACGGCTTGCAAAACTAGCTGGTGTCGAGTGGATCGGTGGCTGACGGGAGTGGGGCTCTCGTGGAGGAGGGCACGCGGGAGCGCGTTCGGCTCAAAATAACCCGTCGTATTTCGGTCGCGCCGCCCCCCGCCTCCGCCCTCGCAACGCCGCCGGCGCAGCGTGCGCTTCACCGGTACCGCACTATCCGCTAACTATTCGCAATCGACCGACGTCTTGGTTGTTGGACTTGGGTTATAATGACTTGACTTCTGCTAAATGAACCCGTGGACTAATATAAGTTTTTCGCAGTGGCGTATTTATTTATTATTTAGCGAGCGCCGAAGCTACTATTATTGTACGATAAGGACCAGTAGCGTCGAGTGAGAGTTTTTTTTGTGCGTTGTGCTGCGGTGGCGCATTATGGAGAAGCAGTCCAGGTGGTCGGAGCAGCGCTCCGAGCAGCGAGTGCAGCAGCATTCCGAGCGCCGCGAACAAATAGTGCAGCAACGCACTGAACAGCATCACTTCACGCGGCAAATGCATACACAGCACCAAGGTCAGTGGTCATTTACTTTTATATCTAACAAACAGATTTTTATATTAAAATGTAAATTGATCATATCATTCTCATAATAACTTCCGCAATCACATTATTAATAAGCACTAAGCACTGCTCTTGCGAATTTTGATATGTAATCCGCTATATTCCTGTTAATCATCTCATATCATTTTGAACGAGAGCGGGCGGCGAGCGCAAGTGAGGCTCCGGCCGGACGCCCACACGCGCGGCCCAGAATAGCACTATGTCTTGCTCGCGGTGGAAAAGCGCTATGCACAAATAAAGTTACGCACCAGGAAGAAACCAAAGACATTCGCGGTCCGGTAGCCGCCAGAACTGTTTCACCAGCTCACTTGTTGATGCCCTCCCGCTGCCGCTCCCGATACATCATTGTCTATATTGATTCACTCATGCAACTGTCACAACACAATCTCACATATAAAGCGAATTAATAGTAACATAAAAGTGGAACACGACCTACGAACTCATTCTCCAGAACAAAAACAAGCTTGCGATGCTGAAGCGACCCTGATTAAATATTTTCTTATGATAGTATTCGTAAATGGAGATGGTCGTAGTGGCGGAGTGAGTTCGCTCGTCTCTCCGCTAAGGTTGCAGTGCGAACGCATTAAGAACTTGTTTACTTATAAGGCGTAAAGTCACAACCTTATATGGATACAGGACAAATATGTTTCCATTCAAGGATTCATTTTGCTCAATACGAAAACATAAGAATTTTTAAAGTAGTACAACTGCTGATCACAATTGGGACATGGTTTATTTAATATAACAGGGTATAAAAGTAATAAAAAAGATAATGGGGATTTGAAAGTTGATATTATGAGGCATAATGTTGCGTGCATCGCCACGCTTACGTTACTACAGTATATAAACATCGATCGGATTCTTACAGAAAATTAATATGAAAAAGAATGCATTCTTATTATTCTTAAATATTTACATATTTAGTATAATACTTTAGTGTTAATAAATTACTCTCAAATATTTTTATTCATGTTCGTCATTTAATCGGTTATAACGGCATACAGTAAACTCAATAAGTTAATGTTTGAGGTATGATATTTAACGGAGGAATTAAATCATACAGTTATAATACGATACTCGGTCAACCTCTTTGAATTTATGTTTACTTCAAGTTCTCGGCAATCGAGGTTGTAAACAAATTATGAAAAATATGTATTGTTCGAAATTCAGATATTAATTTCATCGTTCATATAAACTATTAGAACATGATAGAAAACTAGATAATCAAAACTCCAGCTCGAATTAAATTAATATGCAATCACTGAAAGTGTTCGAAAAATAAATAACATTACGTTTATACGACATAGCGTTGTGTATTAATCATAGTATACATATGTAGGTATACTCGAGGTAAAATGAACAAGAGACGTATATCGAAAGCAGTTGTTCAAACTAAAGATCGCGTTTAGCATTTAAAATGAAAACTTAAGCCCACGCAAACTAGGGGTATCATTAATAGAAGTGCGTGAATTACTAATCTTAATGCAGATGACTTACTCATCATACATCACTAATTAGGACAACGATAATCTGTATGTAAAGAAATAATGTATTTCTTTATTTGGGGGCAATCACTAAAAATACCCACACCGTGAATATCGATTCAACGAAGGGAAATGAGGAAAATTGGTGATACTTCTTAATCAGCCCGTTATACAGAAACAAGATAAAACTGTTGTATATAAAATTATGGTTTCAGTTAAAAGGTCTTCCACATAGGATATTATTGGAACCTGTAGATTCATTAGTATTAGTACATGAGACACTTGCGTGAGTCAGTTATTGTAAACCTAAGTAAACAAGCCAGAGCCTAATGTTGCAATTTATTACACATAATATTAGTAATAATACCTATCTACTTAACTCATACTATCACAACTGCCGTTGGAACTTGTTCTACATATCCTCACGTACACATTTGATTGAAAATGCATAAATAATAAAAACTATAGAAGTAAAAGAATGAAACTATTCATGTAATTACCGCACAGGATAGAAATAAAACTTTGTTAAATTTGGGAAATATCAGGCAGCAACAATAGAATAAATTAAAATTCTAAATTAGAAATGATTTAATATCACTTAATACATACTCTGTAGTATATAATACCGTACATGACAGTAACTGAGCAAAATATGTCAACCAATGTTATTTTGGTGAAACTTGTAACCTCATGTTTAATGTTTGGACATATTTAGACAATTTTAATCCACCTTATCTATAAATAAGTAGACAGAAATAAAACATTTAAAAGCATATTTTAACACTCACATTTTATGCAAGTGTATGTACGTCTCTGATCGTGTTAGGGCGAGACGTACTCTAATTTTTTTACCAGCAATTGTTACATGGTTGTAATTATCTAGGTTTCTACTTCGCCGTACGACTGTGAACAGTAGAATAATGGTTGTTATTGAACGTGAAAAACTCCAAGCAGTATTTTCACCATTTCTTTGGGATCGACGTTCAATAGAAACTGTATAACTATTCACATTCACTTTTTATTACCAGCCGAGCGCTGATCGTGACATGGACGAATGAATGCAATTTGATAGTCAGTGTAAACATCTGTAGCCGAAACCGGTATTTCGTTGTTAGAAGCCGATATTTTATGTTAGGATATTGATTTATTATTTTTTCTTAATCGATAAATATAAACTTGAATCTACTGTACGATCAATTATACATAAAATGATAATTAAAGTTTTATAACAAATAATTGACTAAATATATTTTAAAATCGTACTATTCAATATTATGTATAGCACACATCAGTGCATTTTTATAATTATTCAGTGTTATAATATATACTTATTAATATATATTTTTATTATTATATTCATTTTAAACAGTCATTTTAAATTTCGTACTAAACAATGATGAATTAGTAATTAATATTACCAATTAAGATAGAATTTTATTTAATATTAAATTAGCATGTTGATTAGATGTGTTTTATGTTTTTTTATGTCCAAAATTACCGAGATATATTATGCTTTCGCGTAAACAAATTGGCAATTTTCTGGGTACACAACTAATAATTTGTATATATTTTGTTTCTTGGACCACTTTGATAGACGAAGTACACTAAAATAGAATAGTAATATTATAGATGCAAATGTAAGATTGTTTGTTTCTTACACTTTTAAGTCTTAACTATTAATTCAACATCATGAAATTTAGCACACACGTTGTCATACGCATAGAAAAGAACATAAGGTACCATTCATTACATAAAAGTACTGTTTTCGTGGTATAGGTCAAATTAAAATTAACGCGAGAGAAACTGCGGGGAAAAGCTAGTCTATATTATTATAATATACATGATTTAAGGTAACGAAATCGTTTTATGTAACCGTGATAAATGACGAACATTATATAAAATTATTGAGAACTAGATTTTATATCGGGATTACCGTGAAAGGATGAACAAAATTTTGCGGAATGTAAATTTTATTCTAAGTAAAACTTTTATCTTGAACAATTCTATTAGTATTGTCGTAGGAAACACAGCGCTTTGTAACACAGCTAGATGGTTATCAACTTTGAAAATCACTTTTTGGGGGAAAATACATACCTATATCGTATAATTAAAAATAATCTAATCTTTTTTTATTGATATATTTATTTATAATACAAGAGAGAATATTAATAAACGTGTTTAAAAAAAATATTTCTTCTTCCGCCTCGGTACCTTGCGCCTCACTACACGACCTGCCCGCACTATTACTTCGTTGTCATATTCTGACTTACACTTTGTATGGCAATCGCTCTGCTCTATAGAAGCCTAATACTACTAACATATATTTTTTTTCAATTGACAGAAGGCATTTCCATAGAACTCCAGGAATATAAAACATTAACATTGATAGATGTGATAAAATATCGACGATTTTCATTATATTTAATTGCCAATATAAAACTCAAATTGCATAAGATTTATTTGATTTCAATATATAGATTATTACTTTTTATAATCTACACGAAAAACATGCAAGATGTTGTACCCGCGAAAAAGTTAAAATTACGTCTCTTCGACTATATTGGCAGAGTGGTGACTGTGATATTTGTTTCGGGATAGGTGACAACCCTACTCATAGGCCCGGTTCCGTTTGGCGGGTAGCTAGAACGTGTTCATTGCTCATTAAAACATAACTTCTTAACTGTAGCACGTCGCGGTTCTTGCTCTCTTATCTCTTCACGCAAAAAAATATAACAACCCAATCTGCAGAATCTGTTACTCGTGTCCGACGTGAGAAGCAGACAGACACTACAATTAACTACAGTTAAGAATGTAATACGTACTATAAAGCTTGTAGTTGTAGGAAAATGAATTCTCTTTGTATAAATATGTTTTTCATATTAACGCTTTTAAATTATCAAAGTCAGATAATCTCGTTTGGAACAAATTTTTTTAGGTGGGAAGGAAACTATGTCCTTGTTTGTATCTCTGACCAAATGCATCCAAAATTTCATTTTGTTTGGCATAGTAGTTGACGTGTGAAAGCGTAATAAACAACTTTAGAAAAAACTCACATACGTATTTATAATATTAACTAGCTTCTGTCCGCGACTTCGTCCAAGTGGAATAGTTGCTTTGTTGCGTTAACACACAGCGGAACCTCTCAAAAGGAAAAAAAAACGATTTTGAAACATTCTTCATTGGTGCTCCGCTCCTATTGGTCTTAGCGTGATGATATATAGCCTTCCTCGATAAATGAGCTATCTAACACTGAAAGAATTTCTCAAATCGGTTTAGTAGATCCAGATATTATCCGCTACAACCTCACAAACAAATTATACCTCTTTGTAATATTAGTATATATTACTATAGATAATTTTAGTGTATTCCGTGTACTAAAGTAATCTAAGAAACCAGAATAGATAGATAGATATATATATATATATATATATATATAATTTAAATACTGCTGTAAATTTATATTTTCAATTTAATTTTTATGGAGAGAATTTCAAAATATTACCGTCGCTAAAACTTTTCAACGGTAACATTACTCTTGGAAGTAACTGATAAAAGTAGGGTTACCTCTTTTTCGTATGAAGCATTATTAAAATTACTATATTATAGACAATAATTGACCGGAACGAATACAATTTCTGTTGGATCACAAATTCCCAAAGCTTATTTAATAAAAGAATACTGATGTCATCAAAGTAAGCAAATGAACTTAACATTACTGCTCACAAAAGTAACATTCAACGGTAGAGACAAGTAGTATATAGGTACGTAGCTTACCAGTACTTTTACCGCTCTTATCTCCGAATTTATAATCAAAGTGAACAGTTAAAATTGCTTGATTGTTGGCCACTTTCGCTGAGTTTCATAAACTAATGCGTTATTTAAATTAGACACTTCACGTACCTATTTATTTTTCTATTTGTAACTATGACAAACGGTTTCCGTTTCTAAAATAGTAATAGCAACACTTATCGCATGATCTTTTTGTGTTGCGTTAAATTTCATTTGAAAATTACTGCTATGTAAAAGATTTACTAACTCGTATAAGGAAATTAAATAAAATTTTAAAAGAATTATGTTCAAACTTTTCACAAGATATTTATTCTTCTGATTGGGTTAAGATTACGTGTAATTGACTAAATATTATTTCACCATTAATGCTATTAAACTTTCCTTCAGAGTATCTATTGTCTTTGTACAAACATTTTTAGGGGGTAATATATATTTGACAATGTATTCTTTCGTAATTATAAGATATCTAGCTTCTGCTCGCATAGACCTCGGCTGTACATAAATAATGTGGGGGATAATCATTTACATATAAAAACCCAAGACGCAGTCTTGAATAAAAGTAGCGCTCAAAACCGGCCGCAAAACTCCCTAATACACATACGTGGTTATAGTTATGCGTTAAACTTATGACTTCGCAAATTCAACCTTACCTGAATGATTTAAAGTTGTATTTACAAGAACGAAAGTGACGCCAGAATATTTGAAATGACTGCATAATCCAAAATGATGCACTCATTTTTGTGTGCCGTTTGTGAGACGTTAAGCATGCACCTTGGGAATATATATAGTATGTCAATGGGGATAAACATACATTTTAAGTGAATAAGAAACCAACTAATTATTTGTCCTAAAATTTAAATTCGTAAGAAATGAATTACTTAGAAATCTGAATAGAAGTATAAATGAAAAATGTCACCCCCTATTTTACTGTGTTAAATATCAAGTCAATAGGTAAATATTTTTTGTCCACCATACAATATTTGTCAGCGTCGTTTATGCCCTTAGGGGTTAAATTAAAAAAATACCATTCCTTAGTATGCCCTTAACCCAAAAAAAAACTCTTTTCCAAATATCATGTTTCTAGCTTCAGTAATTTCGTTGCATTGCATTGCAAATATGTATGTCGTAGGTATGTTTGTAGGTATGTCAGTCAACCATCTTTATATATATTACTAGCGGACTCGGCAGACGTTGTTCCACCCTGGTTATAAAAAAATCCATGACCAATTATATACCAAAACGCTCCCCATAAATCACTTTATCCACTGGTGAAAACCGCTTGAAAATTCGAGTTTATTTGAGTTTATCGCGAACAGACAGACAGACAGACGCGGTAGGGGACTTTGTTTTATACTATGTAATGATATTAAATCGTAAATAGAGTACGCCATTTTTTAATTGGTCTGAAAATTCTATAATGGAAGATCATAATACTTTGACGTATATGATGAACATGAGAATGCAGAAGTTGTAAGTTATAACTTAATCAAAACTTGTTATTATTCAGTCACCTCACCGCTTCGATCCGAAATTAATCCAAAATGTTTTGTTACATTAAGCACGTACCGAATCAAGACAGCAACTGTTCAAATGCCGATTGTCACGTCGCATTAGACATGAATGCTTTGACGCCACGGAACTGTTCTTAATACGCATTCATACTACCGAGTATGAAATAGAGTGTCTTAAGTCACATTAAGAGACCATTGTTCGTATTTAACTGGTTTAAATTTATTTGCAAAAGATGACAATCTGAATATAAAGAAAACCGCTTTAATTATTATAATGATGATATTATGAAATAGTTTTCAAAATGTTGGTAAAAACATTAACGTACAATAATAACAGTCTGTATTCATTTATGTTAATTATTTTAGATTTCCGTTTTTAATTCGGCGGAAACAGAAAACAGCTGTGAAAAATGGCACAGAACGTTCGCATTATCTATTATATGGCTAAATAGTGAGAATTTTACGCATAAAGACCGCAATAACATCGTCGGAATGAAAGTAACGTATTAATTATCTAATCTGTTAGTACAACTTTCTCATTAGCAAGTACTAATGACAGTAAATGAACTATTAGTAAAAACGTTATAATTTGGCAAACAAATATGTTTTTAACTTAATCAACAAAGTGTTAAACGTTTTATTATGTTATAGGAAATTAAAAATAGTTGTAGAAGTTTGATAAGTTCTATTGATTAAAGGCAGTAATTATATTATTTTATTATTTGATCTGTTTTGAGTAACATTTATTTATTATAGATATAGTTTATATTATCTATATAAATTTATTATAGATCTAAATACGCTTCTTTGTAGTTTGTATGAAATAAATCATGGAAAGTTGTTATAATAATATCTGTATATTAGAAAAGCGGAATTACAATTATACGTTTCCTAAAGTATGACAATGTAGAGATGGTTTAGAGTGCCAACATCATAACGACACGAACGATTAGGTAATTTCTTATCACTACATATTATAATACAAAGTCCTCTGCCACGTTGCGACTCCCCTGGTGTTGCTAGTGTCTATGGACCGCGTTGATCACTTACCATCAGGTGACCTTCCATTTGCCTCCAAAAAAAAAATTCGTTACTCACGTTCATAACGAACGTTAAATAATTGCTTTGAGTAGTGTTTATGGATAAATAAGTTATGTATATGATATACATTTCAAGAAATCGAAAATTAATCTATCATTACGCATTTTTAAATACTCTCAGATGACGTAACAGAATGAAATAAAAAATACAACGATTATAGAAGTACAACTCTATAAAGGAATCTAAATAACATTCAAACTTAAAAGAATTATGCTCGAATCTCAACCATTGGACGACCACTTATATTTACAATAATTAGAAAGAATCCTTGTTTTAATATTAAGCATGAAGTGGCGAAACACTTTTACAACATATTAAAATGTACATCACCAAACTCTGGCGAAACGATGATGTATCGAAATATAAAAATACACATATGTATCGTAGTAAAAGATAAGTTTTTCTTTTGTTGTTCGACAAATTTAAAACCTTGGTCGACTTGTAATAATAAATGTGTAAAAAAACCAAAGAAATGTATATTTTGTGAAAAAAATGTTAATGTAATGTAATATCTGTAAAAAAAATGCTGTCATATGAGTGTTAATTATATTTTTGTATTTCCTTCTATAATTATACAGTTCATTGTTACCGTAAACGCGAACTTCTTAACCGATAACTACGGGTTAACTACGGGCAAGTTATAAAAAATGCATTATAAATAAAAACGTATATTGAACAATTTCATATTATTTATTTATTTTCTAGATTTAAATGTGGGAAATGTTTAAAAAATTTCCTAATTCTGATAATATTCAACTACATATCTATACTATAATATTCTAAAGAGGTTAAAGTTTGTGATGTTGTAGGGGGTAATCTCAGGAACTACTGGTCCGACGTGAAAAATTCTTTCAGTGCTATATAACCTATTTATCGAGGAAGGTTATAGGATACATATCATCACGCTAACTTTAACTCATGACTTTGTTTATGTAAAGGGTGACAATATTTTAAAATATTACGTACGATAACCTTCCTCTATAAATGAGCTATCTAACACTGAAATAATTTTTCAAATCGGATCAGTAGTTCCCGAGGTTAACGCGTTCAAGCAAACAAACTCTTCAGTTTTATAATATTAGTATAGATTCACAAATAGAAAGAACGTATTCTATTTATTTTAGGTCGTATATGCTTTTCTAGCCATATAGGAAGAATAAGATAGCATTGCAATAAAAATTATAAAATCATTCGTGAACATCAAGATGTAGCTATTAAAGAAACTTCATTTTCTAAGCTTATGTGCCTTCTGGTAGCTCCACTTAAGAGCTAACAATGCTGTAGTTTTAAAGTTTCTACCAACGTAGACCACACCGTAAATTAAACAAAATTAAAAGAGAAAATCGCACGATTTCCATAGTCAATTTGACCTCTATAGTTAACATTTGTAATTGATATGCAGTCGGTTGTTTGCGGTTTTACACTGAAAATACTGAGAAATTTATTAAAGCTATTATATGGTATATATGTTTCTATTATATATATATATATATATATATAGTTTCTATTATATTAGCTATATAATTATAGCATGACCAGTATTGGTCTATTTTGGCACAAGTGAGTATATAAACCATTTGTTGTCGAGCCCTGTTTTAATGAGAAACCGCGACTTTAATAATCATGATTTATTGCAATATTTAAAAACCAATGAATAATAGTTTAGAAAAACACGCTTTCATAAAAAATCCAACTAAAAAACAGAAAATAAAATTTAATAAATTTGGATTAAGAATAGTGTAAATTAGAAATAAATGTTTTGTAAAAAGTGACAAAAATACTGATATCTGGAGGTGCTGATATTAACAGTGACGCATGTTTTTTTAAAACTATTATTAATTTTTCATTTTTTAGTTAAATTTTATTAACTTTTTTTTTCGGATTATTGCATTGTCATCGTCCTTTGACAGGTGTGCAAAGTTTGAATTAAATCTCATCGTTCAAAGTAGGACAAAATCGAGCTCAAAGGGGTCGGTTACAAACATACATACAGGTGAAACTAATAAAAGCGTGATAAAAAGGATAGTTGTATTGTTCTCTTCGTAAATAATAACTTCGAACGTGAAATGTAGCCCGGTGAAGCTGTTAAGACCTTACTTGGTCAATAGCGTAGTCAGTTCGAAAAAAAAAATTCGAACGTGAAATATTTTGTCTCAATATGATATTAATACATTTTGATTAAATTAAGATGAGTTTTATATATTTAATTTACATAACTAGATATTTATTTCATATACATTTAATGTACAGTTTATATATATAATATTATTGGTAATTTATCACAAAGAAGAAACCTAGCTTTGACTTCTGCATATTGTTTGTCTATATGTTTTGCCAACTAAATATGAATCAACGAAATCATGTAATGCCATTGACAAACAAAAACCCACAACACAGAGTCTCGAATAAAAGTAGCGCTCAAAATCAGCCGCAAAGTCTCCCCAATATATATACCTGGTTATAATTATGCGATAAACTTATGATTTAAAGTTGTTTTTACAAGAACGCAAGCAACGCGAGACTATTTGTAATGACTACGTAATTCTAAATTATACACTCATTTTTTAATGTCGGCTGTGAGACGTTACGTGTGCATCTTGGGTTTTTGCATATCAATGGTATTTTTGTTAGTAAATAGTAACCGTTACTTGAATATTTTATGTACTTTCAATTAGGTGTACTATAGTGATACATGAAAAATCCTATACTATTATATAAAATAATCACTACAATATAATAATTAAAAACTGAAATCCCGAATTTTAAATGTCGTTCACTTGATTTAGTGACGTCAGTAATAATATCAAATTCGGTAAGGTTAAACTAATGTGACCTTGACCTAAAAATATCTGACCTTGTAATCGATACTCTGCTAAATAGATCACCTAATCTGAAATGCAAACAAATTAGTTAACATTCGTGTGAATCAGACCGATGGACTGTTGTTCTTGATACTATTCATTATTATTTTATCAGTATATTAAAAGCCTGGGAAAATATTACCGGCTAGCCTCTGCCCTCGACTTCGTCCGCGTGGAATAACTACTTTGGGCTAACGCTACCACGAAGCGGAAGCTCTCAAGAGGAAAAGAATCCCGATTTTGAAACATTCTTCATCGGTGCTCCGGTCCTATTGATCGTAGCGTGATCATATATAGCCTATAACTTTCCTCGATAAATGAGCTAGATACCACTGAAAGAATTCACAAACTCAGAAACTTTACCTCTTTATAATATTTGTATAGACTAGTATAGATGAGAGTACAATTTAAGGATAGAGCGCGCCACATACTTAAGATTGGATTTTTATGATTTTAAAATTATAAATTCTACAATTTTTTTTATTGTGTAATAAAATAAAGTTCATTTTGAAATGAGACTAAAATCTGCTTATTATAATTATTATTATCATAAGTAATAATCATATTTATAATAGTAAGATTATTATTGTGCCATTCGGAAATTATTATTATATGGTTACAATATTTTCGTTACTTAGTGTTTACATTTTTTTTATGATGCTAGTTTTTTGAGATCTTTCTGCTCTGATATAATATAGATGTACTTTGTACTTGCTACAATAAAAATATATTATTTCGTTATTATTAGAACTAAAAAGTTTTTACGAAACTTCCAGTGGAGACGGTTCCGAAATTGTAATAAATGATTAACAAAATGTATTTAAGTGCAGTTTTAATGTTGTTTCCTCATAGCTTAACCTGATTATAAGTAATAGGCATTGACATACAGAAACCCAAAACACACAGTATTGAATAAAAGTAGCGCTCAAAACCGGCCGCAAAAACTCCCCAATATACATACGTGGTTATAGTTATGCGATAAACTTATGATTTTGCAAATTCAACCTTACCTGAATGATTTAAAGTTGTTTTCACAAGGACACAGGCGACGCGAGACTATTTGCAATGACTGCATAATCTAAAATTATGCACTCATTTATGTGTGCCATTTGTGAGACGTTAAGTGTGCACTTAGGTTTTTGAATATCAATGGTAATATGATGATAATAAACTAACTTTAGGAAGAGATTAACAAAATATAACGATGCTGTGAGAGTTTTCAACTAAATAGCTTCTAGGTGAAATGCAAACACAAAGCAATCATGTTTAATTTTTTCCTGGCGATTAGAACCTATGACGGCTCAGTACTTAAATTCTTATTTAGTTCAGTTGTTTGTGACTGAGTCCAAGATTTCGATGAAGGAAAAGGTGATGAAATCATAACGTGGTGGTATGGCTTTTTCTATGTCCACCTGGTTAGCTACAACACTCAAATTGAAAATCTATCGCCAAGCATTTGTAGGTGTCTTCCGGCAGCTGTAATTGAAAGAAAGGAGGACTGCCCCCTATAGAGTTAGCATGTTTACTAATTCAGATCACGTTGTCATTTAACATCAAATGAGTTTGTGGTAAAATGCTAAAAGCTATAAAATCATTGATATATAAAAACCCAAATAACCCAGTCAACGTCTCAAACCCGTCCGCATAAAATGAGTGCACAATTGAGAATTCAGACGTCGATTCAATTAGTCTCTCGTCACTCGCGTCTTTGGACTTTTTGTATGTTGAATATGCAAAAACATAAGTTTATAATACAGTATAACTACTTAGGTACACCAGTGAGTTTTTGGGGACGGTTTCGAGTGTTACTTTTTTTAGAGACTGTGCATTTTGGGTTTTTATATATCAATGTATATAAAAAAAAATCAATCTCAAGTATCTGAGTGCATTGTACGATCTGTATTTATGTAATTGAGCACATTACACAACTGCTTTCGTTTCAAATTATACCGTTGATCCAGAGTTCATTTAAAATTAAAAAAATATTCCAACTCTCAGTGAAGTAGAAGAAGAAGTAAGTTGTTTTAATTATAAGCATATATACTTATATTTCGATGTATCATATTTACTCGTTTACGTTAAATCTTCCATTTATTATTTCTATAAATTTTTAATTAGATATTTAAATTAAATTTGTGTCTGTGGTAAAACTAATGTCTGTCACTTGTGGTACCTAGGTAGAACGAACTCTTTTAAAAAAACAATTATAAATATGATTGACTTTCATGCCGGCTTTTATCTATGACAGGGAAGCTTTCCGATCATAATGTTTTAATTTTCGTAATTGCCTTATGAGGGTGAAATTAAATTGAGTATTTATTTATTTGATTTAATTTTCATTTGCCATATTTTTGTAGCCCTTGTTTAATGAATAATTACTTTATCATGTACGTAATAATTCCTAATCATTAAAAAGTAACGTCTTAAAAATAATTACATTTCATGGTAAGATCTACAATGAATTTACTAAAATACTTAAAAATATATGATTAATAAGTATGCATTAGTAGAACTTTCGGGTAAATAAGTACGTGATTCCACCAAAATGGTTATCGTAACAAGATACCGAGTGTTGGTAACTAAAATAGACGTGCGAAAGAGCCCCGCCGCTTCATCACTGTTGTGACTCATGCTCAGACCATCCAATCCAAGGAGAACTCTGGAACAGCGTTGCCGGTTCGCGCTCTTTCCAAGAATTTCTCATATATATCACTCGACTATTAATGCGCGCGATGACTCTTGTACGTGATCATAAATAGTGTCAAACGACGATTTATTTTTAAAAATAATACTCATGGACTTCTTAAAGAACATCCAAAGTTACGAGACACGTACCCAAAAATATTTAAATATTTTTAAATATTTATTTAAGGTGGCTTTTAATAAATATGCTGGTTACTTGTTGTTACAAAGTGTTCTTTTATAGAACTGTTGTAGCAGGATCGTTGACAGCAACTGAAGTCTCAGTGACCAAAAAATACTGAATATTTTTTTTGTAATAGAAATTCAGTAATAATAATTTAAGGGATATGTAAATTATTATTTACAAGCGAAAACTAGATAAGTAAGCAATTCAATTTAGGTTTGAATAGATAATAAATATTATTTTTAGTCTATACAATAACATTGTTACTTTTTTTTTGTCTGAGATGTGTATAGCATTTAAGATTTAACAAACGTTTTCATCACATTTCATATCATCATTTACATATATATATATATAATATCAGCGATCTATCTATAATGTAATATTTTATTATTTATATATTTTGTATTAATTTTAATATTCGTCTAAATACTCTAAAAACAGTAAAATAAAAGAAATAAATTATTTTGTTACAGTGGAGAGCTCAGGCGATCGCTTACCCATCACATCAGGCAGACCGGGTGATCCCTCTCCGCCTATATTCGAACAAATCTTCAAGAATGCCAGGTTTGCGCAAGGCGGCAACGCTAAGTTCGAAGGAAAACTTAGAGGAAATCCTACGCCCGTCGTTTCCTGGACAAGAAAGAAAGCACCCTTAGTAGAATGTAACAAATATAGTATGAGTTACAATGAACTGACAGGTGATGTATCCTTGTTGATTAAACAGATAGGACCGGGTGATGAAGGCGAGTATACTTGCACCGCTCGTAACCAGTACGGTGAAGCCATATGCTCTGTGTATATTCAGCCAGAAGGCGTACCAGTTCCCGCTCACCCAGCTAGTCAGCAACAAAGCTACAGGCATGTCAGTGAAACTGTCGAGCATAAATCTTATGGTACTCAGGGTTACACTTCAGAACAGTCGCGACAAACGCAAAAAGTTGCTTACACTAACGGTACGGACTATTCTTCTACAAATGACTTTAAGGTGGATACTTTCGAATACAGACTATTAAGAGAAGTATCATTCAGAGAGTCTATTACGAAGAGATATGTAGGAGAAAGTGATATGTACATCAGCACTGAAATAGACAAGTCGCTAGGATCAGTGTCTCCACCGAAAATTGCACAGAAACCTAGAAATTCTAAACTTCAAGAAGGAACAGATGCACAGTTTCAGGTACAGCTTTCTGGTAATCCTAGACCAAGAGTAACTTGGTTTAAAAACGGGCAAAGAATTGTTAATTCGAACAAGCACGAGATCGTCACAACACAAAATCAAACAACGCTTAGGATAAAGAACACACATAAATCAGACTCTGGTCATTACACTTTACTGGCCGAAAATCCTAATGGTTGTATCGTTACCTCAGCCTATCTTGCTGTGGAATCTCCACAAGAAACGTACGTACAAGATCACAAATCACAATATATCGTGGACAGTCAACAAACAGGAATCGAAGAGAGAGTAGAAATAAGTGAAAAAGCTCTTGCTCCACAATTTGTAAAGGTCTGCCAAGATCGTGATGTTACGGAGGGTAAGATGACGCGATTCGATTGCCGCGTCACTGGCAGACCTTACCCAGAAGTCACGTGGTTCATTAATGATAGACAGATACGAGACGATTATAATCATAAGATATTAGTAAACGAATCAGGTAATCATGCGCTTATGATAACAAACGTCGATCTCAGAGATAGTGGCGTGGTCACATGCATTGCGCGAAACAAAAGCGGTGAGACATCCTTTCAATGTCGACTGAACGTTATCGAGAAAGAGCAAGTTGTAGCACCCAAGTTCGTAGAAAGGTTTAGTACTTTGAATGTCAGAGAGGGTGAACCAGTCGCATTAAATGCACGCGCAGTCGGTACACCGACACCACGTATCACATGGCAGAAGGACGGCGTTCCAATAATACCCAATCCAGAATTACGAATAAATACCGATGGTGGGGCCTCGACGCTGGACATTCCGCGAGCCAAGGCGTCGGATGCGGCATGGTATCAATGCACAGCCCAGAACGTCGCAGGTTCCACCGCTACTCGGGCTAGGCTCTACGTTGAAGTACCGAAGGAGCCTCCGCCTGAGCAAAAGCGTCTGCACTTACCCCGTCCTACGAAGATTATCGAACCAGAGTGAGTAATATAGCAATCAATACTTTAAACTCATGTTAACAGCTTCATCATTATTTACTTAAATAATAATTGAAAAACATTAAACAATTTCTTTTCACATATGATATATTTGAAATTCATAAAATATTGTAGTCTACAAAAAATATCAATAATTATATTTTTGATTACGTTACTGCTTTAAAAAATTAAGTATGCGTTTTTATATTCTACAATAGTTTATTACCCTTATAATAAATATTTTATGTATTTATTATTAAGTTCGTGTTTAAATTAATATTGACGCTGTATAATTATACTTTAATAGGCCTGCTCCTGGACCAGAAATCATATATTTAAGGCACGTGGAAAGGGCAAGACCTTATGTTCCTCCTGGAGAGGAAGACCGAGTTTATCCTCCACCACAGTTTATAGTGCCACTAAAAAGTGTAACGCAGATGGAAGGTGGCAAAATTCACTTTGAAACGAGGATAGAACCGGTCGGCGACCCATCGATGAACATCGAATGGTTAAAGAATGGACAGAGTATCGAAGCAAGTAAGTTCAACACAACTTTTATTCTATATACTCATAATGTTATGTTACTCCATATTAGCATATGTAGTATCTTCCTTTTTTTGACTGGTGATGAGTTTACTTGTATGCCTATAATGTATATAAAACATAAATCCTACATGTACATAATATAGACGTATGGGTATTTCTAGTAGCTTGACAAACTCTTCAATATCGTTATAGACTTATGAACTGTAGCAATAACTGTAAATAATAGTTTACCAATAAAAGGTGCTAATTATTTGTATTTTTCAGGTTCCAGATTTACATCAATATTCCGTTTTGGTTACATTTCTCTTGATATGCTCAGTCTTAACATTCAGGATAGTGGTGAATATACTTGTAGAGCTGTTAGTGCAACAGGTGTAGCAGAAACTAAAGCTATGTTACACGTAACACCAAGAGCTACTATCGAAAGAACGAGTCAACATCCTGAAACTTTACAATACATTCAACAATTGGAGGATTATTCTAAGTATCAACACCAAGAATCCGTCGAAGAGCAAATCTCTCAAAGGCCACAATTTATAAGGCCTTTACAAGATCTTGGTGAACTTCAAGAGGGTAGAAATGCTCACTTTGAAGCACAATTGACTCCAGTCAGCGATCCTACGATGAGAGTAGAGTGGTATAAAGATGGCAGACCTATTACAGCCAGCTCGCGAATCACGTCAATCTTCAACTTCGGTTACGTCTCCCTTAACATCATGCACCTACGGGCTGAAGATGCAGGTTCGTACACAGTGAGGGCTGTAAACAAATTAGGTGAAGCTGTCAGTACTGCTTCAATTAGAGTCGCTGCTAGAAGCACTGTCACCGGAGATCTTGGAATACCTGAACAGCGGAGATATATTGAAAAGACTGAAGAATTAGAAGCATATCAGCAACAACAACACCAGAAATATTATCAAGAAGTACCAGAAAGTACACAGAAACCGGAGTTTAAAACTCCCATCAGAGATCAAATTAATATTAAGGAAGGAGGATTCGCCCATTTTGAAGCTCGCCTTGAACCAGTTGGTGATTCTACTTTGAGAGTTGAATGGTTGAAAGATGGACGTCCTGTTGAAGCTAGTTCTAGAATTACTACATTCTTTAACTTTGGCTATGTTGCTTTAACGATTAAATCGGTAACAGTACATGATGCCGGACATTACACCTGCCGAGCTTATAATGCCATCGGTCAAGCTATCACTAATGCTAACCTTACAATCGTTACAAAGAAAGATATAATTGCGGAGTCACAACATCCCGGTGGTTTAGAAAAGATTCAATACTTAGAAGACTCTAGCCGGTACTCAAGGCGAGCAGAAGAAGAGGTAAAAGTCACTCAGAAACCTAGATTTTTGGGACCATTAAAAGGAACAAATAAGATTGTAGAAGGCCAAAGTGCTCATTTTGAAGCAAGAGTTGAGCCACAAAGTGATTTAACAATGAAAGTAGATTGGTACTTCAATGGAAAACAGATTACAAGCGCGAATCGTATTCAAACATATCATGATTTCGGCTATGTTGCACTCGACATTGCTAGTGTTCGTGCTGAAGATACAGGAGTATACACAGTTGTGGCCCACAATGCAGCAGGCGAGGCACAACTTAGCGCTTCAATGACAGTAGAAAGTAAGTATATTAAATATATTTCTTAAAGATCTTAGATTTACTTTATTTCCATATTATTTCATTTTTAATTTATTTACCTTGTATATTAACATTTTTTAAAATGGAACCATAACGATACTCGTATTTTTTAACCGACTTCAAAAAAAGGAGGAGGTTATCAATTCGTCTGTATGTTTTTTTTTTTTTTTTTTTTTTTTTTTTTTTTTTTTTTTATGTTTGTTACCTCATAACTGTGGATTGGGTGAACCGATTTTGATTATTCTTTTTTTATTTGAAAGCTGGTACTTCCAGTGTGGTCCCATTTCAATTTGGTACAGTTCCGACAACGGCATCCAGTGCAAAACCGTATAAGTTTCAAATTTGCATTAAGTATGTACACGACAAATAGACGAATAACTCAATATTACGCTAACCGGTTTCGATGATTCATTTTTTATTTAAAAGGATGTACTTCAAGGGTAGTTTGATGAGAGTTTGGTTAGGTTCTGATTATGGGATCCGTGGCAAAGTAAGAAAACTTTCAAGAAACGAGCCTACTCCTTTCTTAAGGGCCGGCAACGCATCTGTGTTTCCTCTCGTGTCGCAATTGTCCATGGGCGGCCGTGATCACTTACCATCAGGTGACCCGTATGTTCGTTTGCCACCAATATTATAAAAAAAATTCTTCAATTCTTAGGAGCCTATTGTGCTTATGTTCGTTGCTGTGTTGCAACATGACGCAAGCATTGTAATTACATTACTTAAGGTGTATAATGTGTGAAGCGATGCCGAGTTGGTGGTAGAAACTATCGCGGATTACTGAAAAGGTTGCGTTCGTACCAAACGTTACTTATTGTACAACCAATTGAAACCATATCGCATACCATACCGCAAAAATGCGCATATTTTAATATACTTAAGGCGGAACGGAGTTCGCGGGCACTGCTAGTAAAATATATTTATGTACACTAAAAATGGAAAAATAAAGTAAATTTTCAAAAAAAAGTATTAACCGACTTCAATATCAATCAAAAACCCATAAGGCGCTAAAAAGCGGAAAATAAATAGTTTATATTTTAGTTTGGTTAATAATTTTTAAATTTTTTTAAATTAATAAATTTTGGTTGGTACCGACTTCCAGTACATCTCTAGGTAGCACACATATTCATATGTTTTATTTTTGATAAACTATTTATTTTCCGCTTTTTAGCGCCTTATGGGTTTTTGATTGATATTGAAGTCGGTTAATACTTTTTTTTGAAAATTTACTTTTTTAAAATAAATACTAATTATCATGTATTAATTTTGTAGCACGCTCAAGTATTGATACATCGAGTATCCATCGTGGTCTCTATGAAAAAACTAGACAAATAGAAGAATCTAAATTTGTGGAACCAATGTATCAAATCGAAGAAATTTCAAAATCTAAGCCTGTGTTTGTACAGCCATTGTCAGATCCACCTTCAATCACAGAAGGAAAGAATATTCATCTTGAGTGTAGATTGGAACCCATGGGCGATCCAACCATGCGTGTAGAGTGGTTTCATAATGGTAGAGCTGTTACAGTGGGCTCCCGCTTCAGGACTTACTATGACTTTGGTTTCGTTGCATTAGACATAATACATGCAACTTCTGCCGATTCTGGAGAATACACAGTACGAGCTGTCAATCATTTGGGTTCAGCACATACATCAGCGATGGTACGTGTGATTGAAAGGTCCGATATCGTCACTGATACACAAAATGAACAAGCTGTTGAGCAAATACAAATGCTTGAAGATGCAGCTCGCCGTACCAAACAAACCCAAGAAGATATAACAATAATGCAAGCACCACAGTTTACAAGAGCATTGCACAATGTCGAAACAGTAGAAGGAACAAATGTGCACTTAGAATGCCGATTGCAACCTGTTGGTGATACTACAATGAGAGTTGACTGGTTTTGTAATGGAAAGCCAATTAAAACTGGTCATCGATTCAGGCCAGCTTATGAGTTTGATTATGTAGCCTTGGATTTATTGAGTGTCTATCCAGAAGACTCTGGTGTTTACACATGTCAAGCTACGAATCAACTTGGCGAAGCTGTAACTTCATGTGCCTTACGTGTCATCGCTAAAAAAGATTTAATATTTGAATCACAACATCCATCCGGTTTAGAGAAAATACAATATTTAGAAGATACCTCACGTTATAAGAAATCTGAAATCGTTGATGAGTCTATTAACATCAAACCTCGTTTTATTACAAGACCGAAATCCATTGAAAATGTTGTCGAAGGACAACCGATCCACTTTGAATGTAAACTAGAACCAGTGACTGATTCTAATCTAAAAGTAGAATGGTTCAAAAATGGCCAGCCAGTCACAATAGGACATCGGTTCAGGCCTATTCATGACTTCGGATACGTGGCACTTGATATCATTGATTTAATCGCCGAAGATTCAGGCGTCTACACTTGTCGAGCTGTAAATCTTGTAGGAACAGATGAAGTTAGTTGTAAATTAACTTGCCGTGGGACAGCTGATATTATTCGAGCGACTCAGAATGAGGCTGGGTTAGAGCAAATTCAAGTTCTAGAAGATAGATCAAAATATCAAAGAACTGATTACGTCGATGAGGTTACAAAGCAAGCGCCCATATTCACAACATCTCTGAAAAATATTGAGATTAAGGAAGGCCAGCGCGCACACTTTGAGTGTAGATTAATACCAGTATCAGATGCTACAATGAAAGTTGAGTGGTACCACAATAATAAACCCCTGAAAAGTGGTTCAAGATTTACTGAAACAAATAACTTCGGTTTCGTCGCTCTGGATATAATGTCCTGCTTACCTGAGGATTCGGGTACGTATACTTGTAGAGCCATAAATGCACTTGGTGAAGCAGTAACATCTGGAATATCAATTGTACATTCTAAAAAGTCTATTTATTTGGAATCACAACATGAAGGAGCATTGCCAAGACTTAACCAATTAGATGACACGTCTAAATACCAGAAGCATCCTTTACAAGATGAAATGATTACTCAAGCTCCAGTGTTTACCATGCCTATGAAAGATATCAGAGTAGCAGAAAATCAAGCTGCTCATTTTGAAGCTAGGCTCATACCCGTAGGCGATCCGAAACTTCGAGTAGAATGGTTGCGTAATGGTGTTCCTATTGAAGCTTGTAAGTACTTATTTAACAGCCTTAATGTCATATTTTCACTAGAACACATGTCTATATGATTTCAACTGTTATGTGCTTGTGTTACAGCAAATCGTTTGACAACAATGCACGATTTCGGATATGTTGCATTAAACATGAAATATGTCAATCCTGAGGATTCGGGCACGTATACATGCCGTGCAATTAATGAGTTGGGAGAAGCAGTAACTTCTTCTACGTTGTTCGTACAATGTGAGTAATTATTATATTTATTTGGAATTTTATACTCTAGTTTTGTATTATAAAATATGAATAATCATTTTGTCGTTACACAGCTAAAGCTTCTCTTCAACTTGAATCACAACATGAGAGTGCTTTGGAAAAAATACAACAGTTGGAAGATACATCACGCTATCAGCGCAGAGAAGATGTAGAAGTAGCAGTGAACCAAACACCCAGATTTATTACACAACTGAACGGTCCTACAAAACTTGTAGAAGGACAAAGTGCTCACTACGAATGTCGAATTGAACCTTACCCTGATCCAAACATGCGTGTGGAGTGGTATTTCAACGGTAAAGTTCTTCAAAGTGGTCACCGTTACCGTACGGCCTTTGATTTCGGTTTTGCAGCTCTTGACATTCTTACGGTTTACGGCGAAGACTCGGGCGAATACACTTGTAAAGTTATTAATAACTTAGGACAAGCCACGTCATCTATAAAATTGAATGTACAATGTGAGTAAAAAATATCAAATTACACATATTTGAATAACACTATAGTCATAATTATAAAACATATCGTTATATATAAACTTCTTCTGTACGTGTGTATGTTACTGAACTCCTCCTAAACGGTTGGACCGACTTTGATGAAATTTTGTGTGCGAGAATGGTTTAGATAGTTAGTTAGATAGATAGTTTAGGTTTAGAATTGGGCCCGGTAGGTGGCGCTGCGGTTTAATTTTAGTTTTTTTTTATTATTAAGACAGGACAACGTCCGCCCGGCCCGCTTGTATATATATATATATATATATATATATAAAGAGTGTTGGTGCATGTGAGATCGATAAACACGAACAATATTTGACTTAACATGATGGATTCTATTAAACTTAAAAAAAAATTAAGAAGGTTTTTACACTATTTTACTATAACTTCCCACCTAATGACGCTACAACATATCAATGTTTGTAGTGTACATCTGATCACCATAAAAATAATAGTATATGATAAATAATAGATACAAATACGCGCGGAGGTGCGTGCACAGCTAATAAAATATAATATATATAAGCTTGTAATATATATATACATAGGTACACCATGTTACTTTACAATCCTGAATCACGAAAGCAAATTAACACAAGACGACGTCAGTACCAATATTTTTCTATATACTTAATCCTTATTAATATTATAAATGCGAAAGTAACTCTGTTTGTCTGTTTGTCGCGCATTCAGGCTAAAACTACCGAACCGATTTAAATTAAATTTGGTACACAGATATGCTAGAGCCTGAGAACGGACATAGGACGAGGACCATTTTTAATTCGAAAAAAGGGTTGTAAGGGGTTAAAAGAGGGGATGATAACTTATATGGAAGTATCACCATTATTAGAGCTAAAAGATTGAAACTTATTTTTTAGGCTGTTTATTCGATATAAATAAATATGACATTCCAAGTTTGTAAAAGTTCAAAGGTGTAAAATAACAATAAGAAATAGGGGATGGAAGTTTGTATGGAAATATGTAAGGGTCCGCTCCGGTTTGAAAAATTCTTTAAGTGTTAGATAGCCCATTTATCGAGGAAGGCTATAGGCTATATATCATCATGCTAAGACCAAATGGAGCGGAGCACCAATGAAGAATGTTTCAAAATCATTATTTTTCCTTTTGATAGCTTCCGCTGCGTGTTAGTTAGTCCAAAGTCATTATTTCACGTGGACGAAGTCGCGAGCAGAAGCTAGTATTATGTACTAATAAGAATAATATACAAAGTAGTGGCAATTTTATAGTCACACCGATAAAAGTACTGTCTATTTTCATAATTTAGTATCGTTAATATGGTATTTGTGTAAGTACAGCTACATGTATAATTGAAATATCTTTATTTAAAAATGTCTAACGTACTTAAATCTATTTTAGCCAAGGAATCGATTATAAGAGACACTCAACACGAAAGTGCCCTTGAAAAGATTCAGTATCTTGAAGATGATAACAGATACAAACGAGTTGTTAAGGACGATACTTTCATAGCTGAAAAACCGCAATTCGGCAAACCTCTGAAAAATGCTCATGTAACTGAAGGTCTTCCTGTACATCTAGAAGCAACATTAACTCCAGTAAATGACCCAACTATGCGCGTTGAATGGTACTGTAATGGCAGATCCATTCCGCAAGGGCATCGTTTTAAAACCACATACGATTTTGGATATGTAGCTTTGGACATTTTATATGCATACGCTGAAGATACGGGAACTTACATGTGCAAAGCTATTAACGCTGTTGGTGAAGCTGTCACAACAAGCTCGGTTAAAGTTGACGGTAAATAATTATGATGTTTTTAAAATATTTACTATAATTCTTTATAAGTTTACTAAGAAAATAATATATTAAAAATACGTTTAAATTTTGTTGTATTATTATTCCAGCTAAATCAGGACTTTACCTTGACACATTGGATGAACAAAGATTAAAGAAGATCCAAGAACTTGAAAAATATGAAAGACCCAAACCAGTCGAGGTAGAAGAACCTGGTCAAAGACCAGTGTTCTTAACGGCTTTAACTAGTTTGGAAAATTTGAAAGAAGGCGATCGCGCTCACTTTGAGTGCAGGGTTGAACCTATTAATGATCCTAACCTAACTATACAATGGTTCCATAATGGGCAAAAGGTTAAAACGGGTCATAGGTACAGAACAACACATGATTTTGGTTATGTGGCTTTAGATATATTGTACACTTACGCTGAAGACTCTGGAACTTATATGTGTAAGGCCACCAACAAACTCGGTGAAGCTGTTAATACGTGCACGTTGAAGGTTGCAGGTAAAGTCAAATGAGTTGATAAACATTTGTAAATTTGTTTTTATATTCATTTTATATTAGTAGTCCAATAACGACATTAATATTTTTCAGGGCACAGAAATATTATTTTAGATACTCAACATCCAAATGGTTTGGAAAAAATAAGACAGTTGGAAGCACAAGGCCATCAAACCCGTATAGAGGTTGAAGAGCCAAAGATCAGTCCGCCTAGATTTGTTACCGAGTTAACCGGAACAACACACGTCTTTGAAGGTCAAACGGCTCATTTCGAATGCCAAGTAGAACCAGTACATGATCCCAACTTACGAATTGAATTTTACCATAACGGTAAAGCCCTGCAATCTGCCGCACGGTTCCATATCACTTTTGATTTTGGTTATGTATCATTGGATATACAACACTGCGTCCCAGAAGATGCTGGTGAATATTCAGTTAAAGCCATAAATGCATTAGGGCAATGCACATCCTCACTATCCATGACCGTAACCGCAAAAGGCAGTATTATATCGGAATCTCAACGTCCCGAAGGTTTAGAGAAAATCCGAGAATTAGAATCTGCAGCACCTTTCAAACGGCCGGATATACCAGAACCGGTCACTAGACAAAGACCCGTCTTTACACAACCTCTTCAGAATATTGATAATATCCAGGAAGGCCAGACAGCCCACTTTGATTGCAGACTGATTCCTGTAGGTGATCCTACTCTTAAAGTAGAATGGTTTAGAAATGAAAAGTTGATTGAAAGCAGCTCCAGAATAACAAAAACCCATGATTTTGGTTATGTTTCTATGACAATTTCTCACGTACGTGATGAAGATGAAGGTGTTTACATGTGTAGAGCGTCTAACTTACTTGGAGAAGCAGTTACAACAGCTGCGATGAAAATAAAAAGTAAGTATTATGAAATATAAAAGAAATACTATTTCCATATATTAAATAATTATTATTCTTCTAAAATATTTTATGTTTCCTTGTAGGCAAAGCAGCAATCCAGATGGAGACTCAACATCCTGAAGGTATGAAAAAGATTCGACAACTGGAAGAACCACAGCAAAGGAAACCCGATGAACCTGAACGCGAGTTTGAAAAACCAATTTTCACACAAGTACTCACAGGGCCTTCAGAATTATGGGAAGGTCAACATGCTCATTATGAAGCTCGTGTTGTTCCAGTTGGGGATCCGAGTCTTAGATTTGAATGGTACATAAATGGTGTGGAGCTAAAAATGGGTATGTAAACTTAGCAAATTGAAACATATTATGATTATCAATTTTTTCATTAGAGCTGTTTAATAACAACTGATAAATTAATATGTTTTACTCTTCTTACAGGATCAAGATTCCGTACTACACATGACTTTGGCTTTGTAACATTAGACATAAACTCTGTTGTGACAGATGATGCTGGACTATACATGTGTAAAGCCATAAACAGAGCAGGCAGCACTGTTTCGTCAACTTCACTCAAGGTTAAATCAAAATCTACCATAATAGACCAAGCTATGAGGCCTGAATCTTGGGAGCAAATTCAACTAAAGGAAGCTGCGATGAACAAAGTTCCAGAAATGTTTATTGATACTGGTGTTCAACAAGCGCCTATATTCACAACACATCTTAAGAGTTATGATAAACTAGTGGAAGGGCAGCACGTTTACCTGGAAGCTCAAGTAGAACCACGAACAGACCCAAATCTTAAAATAGAATGGTTCAAGAACGGCGTATCACTTACTACTGGGGCTAGATTAAAGAGTACATTTGATTTTGGTTTAGTTACTCTATCTGTAAATGGATTGAGAATGGATGATTCCGGTATTTATACCTGTAAAGCAACCAATCTGATGGGAGAAGCTGTTTCGACTGCTTCAATTAAAATTGAAGATCGCCATTGGCTACTCGGCGAATCACTTCATCCGAAATCTTTAGACAGAATTGGTGCACTAGAACAACCCAAGCCAGATAAACCGGAAGCTCCTGAACCAGTTTACGAAATTCCTGTATTTATCTCGCATTTGAACAATATCGTTTGTAAAGAAGGAGATAATATACATTTCGAATGTAATGTTGAACCATCAAGAGATCCAACATTAAAGATTGAATGGTTCTTTAATAATAAACCTCTCCCGTCGGGTTCTAGGTACAAAAGTACTCATGATTTCAGTTACGTGTCCTTAGATATTACTCACACATATGAGGAAGACTCTGGTATATATACCTGCAAAGCTGTTAATAGCAAGGGATCAGCAACAACATCAGGTTCCCTTAGGTGTACTGGGGATAAAAATATCTTCTTTGACACTCAACATCCACAAGGAAAAGCAGGTTTAGAAGCAGTTGAACAGGCAGAAGAAGCTAGATTAGCGAAAGGTAGGCGTTCATCCGTACCAGATACTGAATATCCGAAACCTGAGTGGATAGTGCCAATAGCTGCAGAACATCAGCTAATTGAGGGTCAACCTCTTCATTTAGAAGGACAAGTAGAACCGAAGAATGATCCAGATTTGAAGATTGAATGGTACTTTAAAGGAAAAGTTTTAGAACAAGGTTCTAGATTTAAACTTACCAGTGATTTTGGTTTTGTAACTTTAGATCTGACCGATGTTTATGAAAGGGATAGTGGAATTTACACGTGCAAAGCGTATAATAAGAGGGGTGAAGCTTTTACTTCCTCTACTATATATTGCACTAGCAAGGAAAATCTTATTGAAAGAACTCTACATCCTAAAGGAACGGAAGGACTGGAAAAGATTCAAAATCTGGAAGATTCTCTACGCAAAGAGCCTGGTCAAAAACCCGACGATGATACAGGTCGACCACCAGAATTCACGTCTGTGTTCAAAGACATTCTTGACATTAGTGAAGGCCAAATTGCTCATTATGAAGCATCTCTGATTCCTACTGGTGATCAGAGTATGGTGATCGAATGGTTCTATAATGGTAAAACCATCGAAGCTAGCCATCGCATACGTACAGTCTATGCTTTTGGCATGGTTGTATTAGAGATACTGGGAACCAAGACCACCGATTCTGGAGTATATTCTTGCAGAGCTACTAACCGATGGGGACAAGCAGAAATTAGCGTCAAACTAGAATGTGTTGATAAGAGTAAAGGCCAAAAGCCGAGGTTTACAACTCATATTCAAAATATCGAAGGCCTTAAAGACGGTCAGTCTGCACACTTTGAATGCACAGTTGTTCCTGTAGATGACCCAGATATGAAAATTGAATGGTACCACAATGGCCAACCACTACGTCATTCTACGAGAATTAAGCCAGTTTCAGACTTCGGCTTTGTGGTTCTTGACATTGCATATACCCAAAACCATGACTCTGGTGAATATGTTTGCCGTGCTTACAACAAATATGGCGAAGACTTCACTAAAGCAACTATTGGCTGTTATGGAAAAGGTGGAGTTTATTTGGATAGTTTGCAACCCGACTCTTTGGCTAAGATTAGGGAATTAGAAAGCCTACAGGGTATTCAACAACAAACACCGGCAACTCCTTCTGCTGAACCTCCTAAGTTCTTAACCCAAATACAAGACGTTACTAAACTTGTAGAGGGTCAGAGCGCTCACTTTGAGGCAAGACTAGTGCCAGTAGATGATCCTGATCTTAAAGTGGAATGGTTCTATAATGGAAAGAAATTACCACATGGTCACAGATATAGAACTTTCCATGACTTTGGAATCGTCATCTTGGATATTTTATACTGCTATGAAGAAAATTCTGGAGAATATGAATGCGTTGCGACTAACAAGTTAGGTCGTGATTCTACTAAAGCGACGCTGAAATGTACATCAAAAGAGAATCTAATCTTGGACTCGCAACTACCGCGGGTATGTAATTATATCCAAACTTTTGCGACAAATTCATTAATGATACATATACGCGCCGTTCATAAATGTGAAAAAAAAACAGCTATTGATGTTTTGTATTATTAATGCTAAACGTACTTATTTACTAACCATTTGTAATTGTTACAGGGCATGGAAGGTGGGTTAGAGAAATTACAAACCTT
Source organism: Antheraea pernyi (assembly GCA_015888305.1). Classification (NCBI taxonomy): domain Eukaryota; kingdom Metazoa; phylum Arthropoda; class Insecta; order Lepidoptera; family Saturniidae; genus Antheraea; species Antheraea pernyi. The sequence goes on from MU159208.1 coordinate 231,779, forward strand.
GGAGGATTCAATGGTACGCCGCAAAGATACAGACGTAGAAGAAGAACGTGGCAAAGCACCTGTGTTCACCGTTCCATTATCAAATATAGAAAACCTTAGAGAGGGTGAAAATGCTCATTTTGAAGCCCGTTTAACACCTACTGATGATCCAAAGCTTAAGGTGACTTATATATTGCAATGAATAATTAATTGATATTAATTCATTAAAGTATATATACTTGTGGTACTCTTTTTATGATTTTTATTTGAATATTATCTGAGTTTTCGGGTGATAATGCAAAAATCAATACTTGGTAACTAACTGTTTATTGTATAAATAAATCTTATTCAATAAACTTATTATTCTGCAACTTTTATCACACTATTTATTCCTTAATATTATTTTTTCAGATTTATTATAGCCTTATATTATTATTTAGCCTTATACATCTCAAACAATATCTTTTCTTTACAGGTTGAATGGTATTGGAACGGAAAATCCCTAAAAGCTGGATCTAGATTTAGAACATTCTGCGACTTCGGATTTGTTATTCTTGAAATTTCACCAACGTATCCCGAAGATTCAGGAGAATACCTATGTCGCGCTTACAATAATTATGGAGAAGCTGTTACAACTGCAACAATGAAAGTACAAGGAAAACGTAATATCATTTTAGAATCACAGTTACCTAAAGGTATGGAAGGTACTATTGATAAGATAGCTGCTTTAGAGGGTTACACTGGTACCGTTGACTCCATGACTCCTGAAGCAGAGAGTGGTAATCCTCCAGAATTCATTACAACACCTTCTGATCTGATTCTCTCAGAAAATTCATCAGCTCATTTTGAGTGTCGTCTAGTTCCAGTGAACGATTCTAGCATGAGAGTTGAATGGTTCCATAATGGTAAACCACTTTTAACTGGGTCTAGAGTGAAGACGATAAATGACTTTGGTTTTGTCATATTAGAAATCGGCGGAGTTTATCAACGCGACGCCGGTCTATATACCTGTAAAGCTACTAATCGCCACGGCGAGGCTACTGTTTCATGTAAACTACAGGTCAAAGGTAGACAAGGAATTATTCTTGAGCCTCAGTTACCTTCACAGTTCAAGTCAGGTACCGAGAGTATTCAGAAATTGGAGGAAACTCTACATAAACGTGAAGAAATTACAATAGAAGACGAAAAACCAAATCCTCCAAGGTTTACAGTTGAAATTAAAGATAATATCGACGTTCCTGAAGGTGGACCAATTCACTTTGACTGCCGAGTAGAACCCGTAGGTGATCCCACAATGCGAATTGATTGGTTCCATAACGGCAGACCTTTCGCGACCGGATCTCGTGTGCATACACTTAATGACTTCGGTTTCATTGCTATGGACATTGATTACATTTACGCACGTGATGCTGGAGAATACACATGCCGTGCTACTAACAAATGGGGTTCTGCAAAAACAACCGCTAAAATTACTTGCAGTGCCAAACGTGACATTGTACTTGATTCACAATTACCGCAAGGCATGAGTGGCGAGAAAATTAAGGAACTAGAAAAAGGTCGTGTCAGTGAGGCACCTAAAGAAGAACCCACAATCAGTACTCCACCTAAGTTCATAACACAAATTCAATCACACACTATAGAAGAATCTGAATCTGTGCGTTTTGAATGTCGTGTAGAACCCAAAGAAGATCCAAAATTGCGTATTGAATGGTATCGAAATGGCAAACTTTTACCTACGGGGCACAGATACCGTACTGTATACGACATGGGCTTTGTTTCCTTGGATATACTGTATGTTTATGCAGAGGACTCGGGTGAATATGTATGTCGAGCTGTAAACGATTTTGGGGAAGATTTCACTAAGGGAACAATATCGTGCAAAAGTAAGTGTAGGTTATAAATAAATTTTTGTGTCTCATATAATATAAAAATCATATATCTAAAATATTTATGAGTTATCTTTATTATATGCAACTCATTTATATATTTGGTATAAAATTAATCGAAAAGATGATTGGGAAATTTCTACATAATAATCAATAACGTCAAAAAATACATGTATATATAATACACAATACAATACAATAATATAATACATATTATTGTTTATATTATGAAAATATTTTGTTTTAGAATTACCCGATATTATACTTCAAAATCAAGTTCCTCGTGGCATGAAGAAATCCGAAGCGTTGACACAAATGGAAGCAACTATCAAAAAATATACCTCCGAAGTTTTCCTCACCGAGGATGACTTATATGACGTTGATAAGAAGCAGCCGCCACGATTTGTTACCCAAATTCAAAGTCAAACTACTTTAGTTGAAATGGAAACAACTAAATTTGAATGCCAGTTGGCACCGGTTGGAGATCCTAACATGAAAGTGGAATGGTTCTTCAATGGTAAACCCTTATTACACAGTGAGTTTTTCTTTTATTAAATATATTTCTTAGTAATTTTAATATAATAATTGTAAAAACATAAAATGCATACTAAACATTATTTGTCACAGAAAATCGATTTACACCGATTTACGACTTTGGTTATGTGGCGATGAATTTCGGCTGGGTCTATCCTGAGGACAGCGGAGAATATTTGTGTCGTGCTACTAACCTTTATGGAATGGACGAAACACGAGCTGTTATAAAGACGGCAGGAAAACCAGGAATCGTCTACGACTCACAACTACCTAAGCACATGAAGAGTATTGAGAAGATCAGAGAAATGGAAGCTTCGTGGCAAATGTAAGTAATATACGTCACAACTTAAAAACAAAAATTGAAAATGGTAATCGACAAAAAAATATTTCTCTGTACAGGGTGCCAGAACAAACCGCAGAAGAAGTAAAGGAACGAGCTGCACCCGTTTTTGTTAGTCTTCCAGAAGCAGTTACAGTTGAGGAAGGCGAATGGGCAAGATTTTGCTGCCGAGTAACAGGTCATCCTAAACCACGTGTTATGTGGCTCATCAATGGAAATACCATTGTAAATGTAAGTAAACATCTTGTTTAGTGAAACTATTTAATATTATAATAATTATTGTAATAAAATTGTACTAGCTATACTCGCGGCTCTGTTACTACTTAGTATAATTACGTATCATTAATTAGTCACTGTGTTTTAAATATAAGAGTTATATTTATAGCAACGTTGATTAAACAATATTTTTTATGCAAAAAAAAATCTGTTTTATCATGGTCACTATTTTATGGTATAGACACAATATTACATCAGAACGTTTCGATTATTTTTATGTGTTTAACTTAATTTTTTCTGAGCCCATATATTATTTAATAATATGTTACATAATATAATACAAACTAGTCAAAGTAAACACTTACAATTAAAAGAAAATATCGTGTAATTCAGCTCAGTAATTCTTGAGCTATGAGTAAACTAAGGAATATACGGATATAGAGATGTTGCTTTTTCAAATTTATAAGGAAATATAATTATGGAAAAATTACAATTAAGAAAACTGGACAACTAAAAATAATCAATAATTTGGATAATATACTCCAAGCCAATATTATTTTATTTGCAGGGTTCTAGATATAAATTGACGTACGATGGAATGTATCATTTGGATATACCTAAGACCAGGCAATATGATACTGGCAAGATTGAAGTTATTGCTAGGAGTTCTACAGGAGAAGCTGTCGCTACAACTGAACTTAAGGTTATTCCTAGACACGACGATTATAGAGGAGTGTTGAAAAACGCGCCACGACGTAAGTACCAACACTGCAACAACCGAAAAACAATGCTGCTACTCATGCACTTACAACCAAATGCATTATCTGAACAATCCAGTGAATGGATTATTGAAATTATTTAAATAGCTTAAAGATTTTCGATGCATTAACTTACATCAACCAATCTTACACACACTACTTACCACTACGTACCTTTTGCCTCCTTAACCTCCTCCCAACCCAAGAAGTGCTATATCACCTGCTTCAACCGGCTTTAACATCGGATTATAAAGAGGTATGTTGTACGTTATGTCAATTTATTACATGATATAGTAAATTATTCTAACTACTTTCCATTGCTTTCACTACAGCTTGGTATGATGAAATAACACAATCACAACGTACTGAAACCGAATTGGAGAAAACATTCGAAGAAAGACAAACATTACAGCGCCAAGGTGTGATAGATCATAGACCCGAATTGAAACCTAAGGTTATTAAGGAACCTGAAACAGAATGGCAACAGTCTGTAAAGAAGAAGAAGAACGAAGAATACTATAATAAATTACAGGAATTAGAAAATGAACAAGTTATTAAGGAAAGCAGATTCAGGGAATCAACTCATCAATATGCAATTCCTGGGGATAAGATCACTAGCAGCTCAATTGCTAAAGGCATGGCACAAAAATATGAAGATAGCTTGTAAGTAGTTTTATATAACAAATAAAAAATATAATATTTGAGTCATTTTCCTATCTCCTATAGAAAATCCACAATTTTAGAGATTATATTGGTTTTACATAGATAACTTATAACATTTTAAATATAGTAACTGTAAACACATGTGCATTAACAGCACCTATGACTGAAATTTATCCATAAATGTTTATGTTTTTGTAATAATTTACATTTTTAAACACTTTCATAACTGCACTTAATTGAATTACATTACAGAGAACAAACTGAAGAAGTAATTGATCAAAAGGTATCGAAACGCATGAAGCCTCGAATTCCTGATCCATCAGAATCTACAGTTCATGGTAAGGAAGTTCATGTAGCAAAACAAAAGCAAGTTCAAAAGGAAATTGTCGGAGATACTGAAATCACGCGCAAAATTACTTCAACTGAAACTACTGAAATTGAGCACAAGGCTCAAACACAAGAGAGAGTAGTAGAAGGACCCGTGAAACCTAGCCAGCCGCCAGTATTCACTAAGAAAATGCAACCCTGTCGTGTATTTGAACATGAACAAGCAAGATTTGAAGTAGAATTTGATGGTGAACCTTTACCAATGATAAAATGGTACCGCGAAAATTTCCCTATAAAAAATTCACCTGATTTCCAAATCCACACCTTCAGCACTAAGTCCATATTAATCATAAGGCAAGTTTTCGTTGAAGATTCAGCTGTGTTTGCAGCCGTCGCTGAAAATAGGGGTGGTACCGCTAAATGCAGTGCAAATCTAGTTGTTGAAGAACGTAGACGTCAAGGTCAAGGTGGTGTAACACCTCCCAGTTTTACTTTGACCGCTCAGAACGTAAATGTAACATCTGGCCAGCTTGTAAGACTAGATACAAAAGTAACTGGTACTAAGCCCATCGATGTATATTGGCTAAAGAACGGCAAGAAGGTTCAACCAGATATCAGGAATAAAATTTTAGAAGAGGACGGTACCTTTACTTTACTTATTCTTGAAGCCTACCCACAAGACTCTGGAAAATACGAGTGTGTAGCGATTAACAGCGCTGGAGAAGCTAGGTGCGATGCAGAATGTGTAGTTAACGCTCCAGCGACAAAGGAAAAACCGAAACCGCAAACAAAGGCTGCAAATGCCTCACCTGAAATTATTGAACCCTTAAAAGATAAGGTGGTAGCCGAAGGTCAAGCTATAGAATTCAGTTGCAAAATTGTAGGGAAACCGGTACCTACTGTGCAATGGCACAAAGGAGACAAACTAATTAAACCATCGAAATACTTCCAAATGTCACGAACTGCTGATGAATATACTTTACGCATATCAGAAGCTTTTCCAGAAGATGAAGGTGATTATAAGTGCGTAGCATATAACTCGGCGGGCCGTGTCACCGTGGCCGCCAAGTTGAAAGTAACTCAACCTGACCAAGCTGACAACTTACCGACACTCACCCCTCTTCGAGATCTTGTTGTTTATGAGGGACAGCCGGCACAGTTCAAGACCCACATAACTAGTAAAGTGAAGCCGATGATTCAATGGCTTCGTGAAGGAGCTTTGATTCCTGAGACTCCTGACTTCCAGGTAAAATATTTATTATTATTTTCGTATAAGTGTTTTGTAATAGATTTTCAGTTCTTCTATTGTACCAATGATATATATTTTTAAACGACTATACGTCTTCAGAAAAATTTATTCGTTAGTTAATAAAAATATTTTTCTTCCGCTTAAATTAAATAAATGCTTTTTAGTTATTGCATTATTATTATACTTTTTGGAAGGGTTCTAAAATATATCTAGCCTATGTATGTGCCGAGATATCAATCATAATAGTTTAATGTTTGTCTTGTTTATGTATATTTTAATAAGATGTATAATCTTAGTTTACAAAAATATCATTGTTGTAATTTCAGATGATCCACGAAGGAAATAACGCGGTACTTCTCATTGGCAACACGTATGAAGAAGATACTGGTACATTCACTTGTCGTGCCACAACTACCGCCGGCCAGGTTGAGACTTCGGCCAAGCTAGTCGTCAAAAGTAAGACATAGATTCAGGCAGCGAGCTCGCGTCGCGCACTTTTAATCCATTAATATAGTGTTTCTTTGTTTCATCTTTATACCACAATGAGATCGGGTGAAAACTACTATTTATTAAATATTTGACAGTTGACAAGCGAGTATTAGCGGTTTATTATGGCTTAATGAAATCGTAGCGGTTACCGCAATAACGAATTTGCCCGCTTCTTAAACACACTCAATGATTACTAGTCGTGATGATATGACACATAGACGAACGCGAATGTATTCACCAAAGTCCTACCTAATTATGAACGACCCTTTACGGCCACGGTAGCCAGCTGTATAGACGAACCGCGCGAAATTAATACCTTACGCGCAATATCTAACTGTGTAAATCGACTCAAATGCAAATTTAACTTAGTAGTATAATTTGGACAAATTTCCGCATCTAACAATGCTGTACATTTAAGCTTTTTGTGTAAATAGTCCTAGTCTTACGTCGAGAGAGATCATCACCCAATGAAGATCGTCGAGCATCGAGCAAGGAGCTTCTAAAAATGGTCTAAACGCAAAACCTGTTAAGACTAGAATTACCTCATTAAAACTTATATTAACAGAGTCCTTTCACTAATGGCAATGTAAGTTCCGAATAAAATTAAATCTTACAGTTCAATGATCGTAATCAATTTTGTTTTCAATAAGTTTTAATCTCATGAATAAATAATTAAAAAGTACCCAATTAATTGGTACCTATTTTCCCCCCTTCCACTTGTTACTGATTTTTATTATTAAAATATTAAGAATTGTTTGTTGTTAAATCAACTGTATTTATATCAATTAAATTTGTTCTGGAAACATCTAAACGATTGATAGCGTTCAGTTTCGCGTAAGCTCTGTATATATTTTCAAGGTATACTAATTAGAACAAACATTGCCTCTTCATAAGGTCAATGTTGAGTACAGTTATCGTAAAAGGTTATAATGCTGTCTTTAACAAGTCTTTGATAGCAACATTATAATATATATACATAAATGAAGACACGTAACATGTAATTAACACAACAGTACTTGAGACAATGAGCGACTGTTTTGTTTTGCTTTCACCGCTACGATGTTTACTAAATAATGTATCTATGAGCAAAGATTTATTGTAAATTATTTATTACATAGTGCGTTTTCAACGTGAGGCGTCGTTTGGCAATCGTCAAATGTATTTTTCACCCAATACTCTTTTACAAAGAATAATTATAAGCCTGCGCTAAATTATTATTTCGCCTTATTAACAATAAGAAATAAAAATAATGATGCTTTCTGTGTTGAGATTTGACCTGTCAAACTTATACAAACGATCTCAGTGTTAGCTGTGTTACAATAATTAATAATATTAAGCAAAAGTTACCAGGTGATCTTGTAACAGGGACTTCAGTCAGCTTTTATGGTCCTGGGAAGAAATCGTTAACAAGCATATCTGTTAACTCTGGTACGTGTGTATATATTAAACGGACCGTAGAGTTATTTGTTATCAGCGGAGTTGAGTCCCCGCTACAACTTTGATCTGAAGCATGAATTATCGTTTGTATTGTCTTTATGAATTGACGTTAAAAATAAAACCGTAAAATCTAACATAATTGCACGTAGGCCACGGTGAGTTTTGCACCGTCACCTAATGTCACCTAACAGCTACGACTAACTTTGTCAATATACGCGTCGCGCTTTATACTGTTCGAATTGCATTACCGACGCTTTAATTGAATAAACCGCGAAGTCCGGATGGGTCGTTCGGGCCGGGTAAAGTTATTCGTGGTTGTGTCGCGCCGTAATTTATATTCCGCTGTCAACTACAGTCGCTGTCACAAAGAAACATGTTAGTGCAAATCGCGCTCCTCGCGACGATATACTCGTTAAAGTACGCACGCATTACTTGCCTTGCCAGTGTCTATGTTTTCACAACACCGCTGAGGTTGATCACCTAATTTGTTTCTGCAAGTACAAATCCAAATTGAATGAGATTTTATTTAGTTTAACGTTACAGTGATTTTTTTTTTAACTTAGTTTGTTTTAAGTGCACGACATTGTTAAAATTAAATGTGTTGTATGTTTCACCTAATTATATTAAGTTATTAGGCGTGGCAGTATTTTACCATTTCCTTTTTTAGTATACCTATTTAATATAATATTTATGACACATTTTTTTGTATGTTACCTTTATGTGAAAAACTTGTTTAATAAACGCTATAAATTAATTATACCTTGGCATTATTCTACACACAAAACAATAGCACAAATTGTCCTGCGTGAAAATGACACAATTGGTAGATATAACGTTGAATTTCCTAGAAGAGTACGTACTACTATCATACTTACATTAGACACAATGCACTGACATAGAGTACCTGTTATCCATCATGTGAATATTAATTAATAATGATAACGATTAAGTGCTAAATATATAGATTCATAGCTCATTATCAATCGGTTATTGATGGATAATAAGGTAACTTCCCTTGCTTAATCCATCGACTGGCACACATATTTCTATACTTCTATTTTCTATCTTCATATCACTTCAAATTTCGATTGCGATTTATTATGATACGGTTTTTATTTTATTTATTACTGTTGTAACTAAACCGTTGATTAACTAATATAACTTTTAGACAATGAATGCCGACTAATATTATAGTGCGGTGGAATTTCCACATTGAGAGATAAGTGTATAGCTTTGGAGTCTTATCCTAAAAGGCAAAACAATAATTTAAACTTGGATTTATATGTTTATAGTAAATTAAAATGACTGAAAGTCATTTTCTCTGAATAGTCCTAGGAACAGGAGTGCCATTCGACGTTTTTTGAATATGATTAAATATTGATTCCGATGTACACAGCAATATATCGAGTGATTCAAAATGCACACATATACCAAAACAATATATCAACATATTAAAATATAATTACTGAAATGTTTTGAATGAATAATGTAGTTACCTATATACATAATAAATACATAAGCTATATACACATAAGACAAACACAATTTACGCGTATTTGGTTAACGCTATCTTCAATCCTTAAAAGAAGACCGTGGACTTTATGCTGTTGATGTTACGGTAAGTAAAGGTAAGAAATTTATATACCTATGAGAATTAATACTATTCTGATATACAGGCTAATAAGTCCGTAGGAAGAGTAAAACTTAGATGAATTTAAAAAAAAAACAGGCACTCTTTTAACATATTATATTCCACTGCTACTACCAAATAAACTGCGGATTTATATCGAAATACTTTAAAGCGAGATATTGGAAGAAAACAATAGTAATTATATTCTTGACCTTGTCCCTACTAAGTAGGGTGGGCACAACATATTGTGCATTGTCACATTTTATCTTCTTTCATGCTCCTAATTGAGATGGGGCTTACTGTTTTTCGACCGGCCGCCTGCTTGGGGTCAACCCTTCTTGAAATCTCCTGATTTGTGATTACCAAATGATAGCTAAATAGCCACCATCATTACCTTTAAGGCCTTCTGCTACTTCCTTGATTCAGTTGTCAGAACCAAAGTATTAACATAAATATATATATATATAATACACTAATATTTATTTATGTAACCTAATGCAATAATAACTGTGAATCTATGTGAAAATTTATGTAATGAAAACTTGCTATCCCTCTCATTTCCAGAACAATGATTAGTAGATCGACAAATCTATTAGAAATTAAGTACCTACATTATTTCCAAAGTGAGAAGTCCATAATTAATATAGCTTTATTGAATTTTATGGAAATTTTCATTAATAATTATACATGAACAGTGCTCGTTCGGAAATGACGATAACAAACTTTAATTACCATATACAGAACCACAATTTTCGCTCAAGAAAAGAAGTGGACTAGAGCTCGACAAGAATCTAACAGAATTCCTGAAATATCAGATTACCCTATACATTACGGGATTCGATTTACTTAGAATATTTACAGCTAGCTGACACCTGCGACTTCGTTTGCGTTGTTTATACTCTTAAAAATATATTATATGCACAGAGGATAAAAACACAAAAAAATTGAAAGCATAATATATTTGGCTTATGTAAGACCACTTACTATTATAAGACCATTTATGCTGTATCCATCTGTCTGGGCTACGAAAAAGACGGATAAGAGAAAATAACATATGGCAGAGATGAGAATGTTAAGGAGCTGTGTGATGTGACTAAAATAGATAAGACAACAAGTAAGTATATCAGAGGAAGTTTGAAAATATCACCAGTGACAGAAAATTTAAGTAGAAGATTAGCATAGTATGGGTATGTCATGAGGAACGATGAAAACCATGTAACGAAAAGTAAGCTATGATACTAAGAGTATAGGACGACAGAAGAAAGTGTGGATGGATTGTGTGAAAAATAAATGATATGTGTATAAAAGATGTGGGTACTGAGATGGCATCTGACAGGGAAGAGCGTTGTGCACTTAGGTGGGATACGGTTTAGAGGATGATGATGAATATATTTTGCTTATAATTTTTTTCTGTACATAATGTTCTCTGTTTACTCCTTCTTTCCTAAGCGTACGTACCACACAGAGTTCCGAATGGCATCAGTCCAGAAAAATGTCATCAATGATATTTATCTAGATAAAGTTACAAAAAAACGTTAACCACTTACATACGCTTGCAATATATCAACTGAGTGTTGAAGTGTATATAATGTAATTAGAGTAGCTGTCCGCCCTGGCTTCGCACTGGTTCACTGAACGAAAAAATTAAACTTTATCTTCCTAAATTAAATAAAATGACAAGTGAACAATTGAGCGTCAGTCTGTTGATTTTCTCAATATTTTGGAAGACCTTCCTTACTATGTTGTAACTCACTCACTTTACTATAGGGAAAATTTTCAATTAACATTTTTAATATTTTTTTACAATCTTTCTTGCCGCGACAATTACCAACATAACAAAAAAAGATTTAGCCATATACGAGCAACCGTTGTCAAGTGATACGCTTACACACATTCGGCGATTAATTTTTATTTATATATATTAGGTCTTTACCTATGACATTGCCGTTTTGTATGAAAAAAATTTTATTGATGCCCCTCTTAAAGCAATCAGCTGGACGGGAGGCCACAAATTCTTCAAAGGCATTTTGTACTGCCTCTCGGGGATTGAATTTTTTTCCCACCAAGGAGTTATCCAAATTCTGGAAAAAGTAGTAGTCTACAGACTAAGTAAAGTAAAGTAAGTAGTAGTCTGTAGGCGCAAGATCTGGTGAGTAGGGCGGATGACGGAGAACTTCCAACCCCAGTTCTTGCAACTTAGAGACCGTCTGCTGTGCAGTATGAGGTCGCGCGTTGTCGTGCAGGAGCAGCAGAGACGAGCGATTGGCCAATGCTGGTTGGAGATGTGCCAGCTTCTCCATCATTGTGTTCAGTTCTCCACAGTACACATCTGCAGTAATGCTCACCCCGTTTGGTAAGAAGCTGTGATGAATCACACCGGTGCTAGACCACCAAACAGTGACGATCACTTTTCTAAGGGTAAGTTTTCGGTTTAGGGCATTGTTTAGGTGCTGAACCAGGATCCAACTAACTTGCTGAGCGCTTGCGGTTATCAAACAGAATCTATTTTTCATCGCAGGTAACAATGCGGTTCAAAATTCCTTCATTTGTTTGTCTGTTGAACAGTGCAAGGCACGTCTCGACGCGTACTTCGCGCTGGCGATCATTGAGTTCGTGGGGCACCCATTTGTCAAGCTTTTTTACATTGTCAATTTGACGCAAATGGACCAATATTGTTTTGACGCTAACGTCGAAAGCTGCTGCTAATTCAGCCGTAGATTGTGTATCATCAGCTTCCACAACCGCCTTTAATTCGTCGTTGTCGACCAAAGTCTTCGGACGGCCACGAGGTTCATTTTTCAGATCGAAATTCCCAGATCGGAAGCGAACAAACCAATAACAGGTGGTGCGTTGGTTTGTAGTGTTAGCTCCGTAAACGTCGTTGATGTTCCGTGCCGCTTGTGCCGCGTTGCTGCCACGACAGTACTCATATTCCATAATTTCTCGAACTTTTTACGTATCCATGATGACAAACAAGATTGAAATGCGATGAAAATGTAACACTAATCAATAAACAAATGACTACTTTTGTAAAAAAACCCAAGTTTTTAAAATAAAATTAATTTGAAATTAGAATTCTTAGCCAAACAAAAATTATATTGATTTGAAATAGCGAGTACTGCAAAACGGCAATTTCATAGGTAAAGACCTATTATTAACTAGCTGACCCACGCAACTTCATCTGCGTGAAATTAATTACTACCGGTATTTTCAAACATAAAATATCTTAAAAAAGCCTAGAACCCGATTACAGCGCCACCCTTCGTTTCTAATTGTAAAACCATACAGCTTAAAGACCCACTCTAATACATACCTAATTGATTTGCGAAAATCTTCTTAAATAAGTCTAGAACCTAATTGCGGCATCACCTACCAAGTCCAATTATTGATATGCAAAGTTAAATGTTAAAATAGCGCGACGCTTCTCGTGAATAACTTACGCATGTGTGGAAGAAATTTAGATGAGGCAGACGCAGCGCCATCTGTCATTCAGTAACATCCATAATTTTGTTTGAAATACGACAAACCGTTGTATTAGTTGGATATTGTTCATACAAAAAAAATCGCTAATATAAAAATGAAAGGTGGAGTTAAGAGGGTGAACATTTGGAATTATAGTTATTTTTTGATGACAAATAAGAAAAATTATTATAAAAAACCTCAAAAAAATACATTAAAAAATCTGGATATGGACACCCTAATCACCTAGAGGTATAAAATATACTTTACGACCTATTCTCAAATCTACCAAATATGCATTAAAAGTTTCACAAAAATCGGTCCAGCCGTTTCGGAGGAGTTCGACTATAAACACCGTGACACGAGATTTTTATACATTAGCTTAACTCGAACAGTGATTGAAAGTTTGCAAACGTATATATTTTTTCATGGACCAGGATACTTATGCTGTCCACTTCAATATATCCCTAGGTGTTGGTAGGCTTTATATTATTGTTAATAAGTTTTATATTGCAATTTAACGCGAAGTCGTCGACCGGCTGCTATCTTTATATATACATTTCTTCTGTACGTGTGTATATCACTGAAATCCTCCAAAACGGCTGGACCGATTTGGTTGAAATTTTGTGTGCGTATCTCAGTGGATCCGAGAATGGTCTAGATTCACAATTGGACCCGGTAGGTGGCGCTCCGGTTGAATTTTAGATATTTTATTTTTATTATCAAGGCAGGACAACGTCCGTCCTGCCCACTAGTGACATTATAAATTGCTCGTTTAATATTAAATAATAATATTTAATTGCGATTTCTCTATTCTCACAAACAATATTCTGAAGAACTCTATTAGTTGATTTTTTTTAAATGTAAATTCGAGTTTAATGTACACTGTCATGTTTATTTCTATATTCGTTTGATAATAAACTGTGGATAAAATATTAAGGATTCTAGCAACTGAAAATATGACGTATATACAGCGACAAAAGGTTTTTATTAACATACATAGTTAATTCAGGTATTCTAGTATCAAAGGGTGATTAATATTTGTTTGAATTTGATACCCGATCATAAAAAATACGTTATTGGTATTATCAATGTGAAGGATTAAATTTGTCTTTATTTGAATTTGACACGAATCTAAGATTCATACATTTGGGCAGGTAGCTCTTGTGTAAATGTGCATTTACAAGTTATTTACTATAACTACAATATTAAACTGACAATTATATTGGTAATAGGAAAATGGGTTAAAGGACAGTGTAATGTTATTAAATTACCAAAAATCTTAGTACATCTTTATATATAAAATTCCGGTGTGCATGTGTTCGTGCTCTTTTTCCTTTTAAAGGGTTTGACTGATTTAGGTAGTTTTATTTTCTAATTATGGGATCATGTTGGATCATGATGGTTCTCAGACATATATAGATCCGGTAGGTGGCACTTGTTTTGAGAACTAGATTTTATTTTTGATTTCCCACATATAAAAGATATTGCAAATTTTCAGCCTTTTTTAAATCCAATATTTTAATTGATTCATACATTATTAAAAGACGTCTGCTTATCTGATTTGCAATTTAACAAAATAATTTAAATTAATAATTGATAAGAACACTTACGTACTACGGATCAATTATATCTACAGAGAAATACACTCATCAAAAAAGTCTAAGCAACATGTACTAATTTAAATTTTAGGATGGTTCTTCACATTATAACGTTGTATTTTATTTTTAAAATAATATCTTTAGGGTTCTATGATGTAAAAATAACAGCTGTTGTCTTTATATGTTCTTTTAATAACAGAAATGAACTAGAATATTATAATAAATATAGTATATAGTAAATATAGTATAATAATAGTAATATACTGTAGAAACTAAGATACATAAGAAACTAAACTTTTTTCTTACAAAATGAAATTTCTAAAGAAAATGTATTTATTGTGAAAGAATAGAACAATTTAATACAAAGTATGGTCTCCTCTGCTATTCAGAACTTGTCGGCAACGATTATTCATTGAATTAATGAGACTGTTTATGTCATCTTGCGGTATTCGCTCCCAATGGAATTGTAGCAAATCCTTCAGCTGTTGGGTTGTTGTCGCTCCGTCCAAGTCCTTCAAAACACGTCTCTGGAGCATGTCCCATGCGTGCTCGATGGGGTTGAGATCTGGCGATTGTGCAGGCCAGGGCAATACCCGGATGTTCTCCGTTGCAAAGTATTCACTGGTTCGCCGAGCTGTATGTGAACGCGCATTGTCATGCATTAACCTAAAATCGGAGCCAAAGGTTTGTGCAAATGGGTAGACATAAGGTCTGAGAATATCCTCAATGTAATTTTCAGCATTCATGTTTCCATTTACAAAAA
Source organism: Antheraea pernyi (assembly GCA_015888305.1). NCBI lineage: Eukaryota > Metazoa > Arthropoda > Insecta > Lepidoptera > Saturniidae > Antheraea > Antheraea pernyi. The sequence goes on from MU159208.1 coordinate 247,110, forward strand.
CGAGCTCAGTTCGCCTGTTCTTCATAATACCCGCCCATAACATAACTGTTGAGCCGCTGTATGGATGAACTTCCTGAACGCACCTGAGCCTTTCAGTATTTCCGGGCCGACGATACACTCGCACCCTTCTTGTATCAGGCTTAAACCCGAATCGCGACTCATCGGAAAACATAATTTTATCCCATTGTTCCTGGGTCCATGTTATGCGTTCTCTACACCATTCATATCGACGAGCGCGATTCCCGTGACGTATCGGTGGGCACCTGATTGGGCGTCGAGCTCGTAGGCCGTACTCATGCAGTCGATTTCGCACAGTTTGAGGACTTACATCAACACCACTTGAAATTTGTAGCCTCAAACTTATCTCTCGAGCGGTTAACATCGGCTGGCGTCTTGCAGTCAGTTGTATGTACCGGTCTTGCCGAGTGGTTGTACTCCTTTTACAGCCTGGATGCTGTTCAACGGGTTCTCCTGTATTATTGTAGCGCTGCCAAAGACGACAAATAACACTTCTATGAATGCCAAAATGTCGAGATACCTGAGATTGATTACTTCCCGCTTGCAACATCCCTACAGCTATTTGCATTTCATCTGCCATCAAATGACGTCGCTTCATGACGTAAAGAATATCTAACAATTCAATTTTGTCGCTAACTTTATTTAAATGGTTGATAAAATTATAAAATCAAGACTAAACGTAGCAATTAAAACGCACTTAAATTCAAAAAAGTAATTTGAGTTTTATGAAAAAACAAAACATAATCAATTTTTTTTTTACAACCAGCCAGTATGTCATCAATAACAAAAAAGTTTACTTACCTACGCACTTTGTTTGAGTAAATACTTAGAAATTAATTAATATAAATGGTAAAATTTGTAATAGCACGCATGTTGCTTAGACTTTTTTGATGTGTGTATATTTAAGGTAATATGAATTAGATAAAATATAAACCGCTATACAGATTTCTTTCTATTGTAACAATTTCACATAAAACAGTTCTAAGTAGGTTTGTCCTAATCATGTTAAAATTGAAACTGAAATACATTATACCGACTGACCTCCTATAATATAAATATTCAACATTAGTTGTAGTTTCGACTAAAAACGACTAAAAACCAAAGTATTCCAAGAGAACCATTGAACCATGTATGAATCGAGCCAATCAATGGTTATGTACGGACAGGAGCACTAGTGCCTTAACAGAGTTTAGACCCTAGAGTTTATTTAGATAAGCACTCGGTCGGACTACTCCACAAGAAGCTGAAGCTGTAAAGTCCTGTCAGGCCAGTAGCATCGAAAAAAAAAAAAACTGCTCCCCAAATGATGATTACATGATTTTAAACAATTTAAAATCAATGATAGATTATTACGTTTCACGCGTTATCCACTTACACCAAACAGATATTTAAGCACGAGCCGAGACACGGGGGTGACAAAAATAACAGTGTTAACTAAAATTTAGAAGAGTTTGCGAATGGATTTTTAATTATTTCTAGTAAAGGCTATGCCGCTACGCTTATAAGATACACTACACTGTTATTTAGCCGAAATTATGATGTATTAGAGCGACAAATGTGGCAAAACAGCATGACAGACATATTTTGTTAACATGGACATCGTTCAGTTTTAGAACTCAAATAAAATGATAAAGTATCAATAAAAAATAAAATAAAGAAAAACTAAAGGTATCGTATAGCAAAAAGTCATTAAATATATTCTTATTTAAAAATCTAAACGATTGTTCCTTGTCGAAACAAGAGCTGTATCAAGAAACACAAAATATGATCATTGTCTTTTTATAATTTCATCGTAATGAAAAAATAACGATGAACTTCAGTTACCGCTTACCAAGAAGTAATTAAAAGTATTCTTAGTTCAAAATCAAAACAATTGTTATTAGTCAAAACAAAAGCTGTGATTCGAAACTTAAAATACAAATTCTGTCATTTTAATTGATATTAAAATGATGATATTATGATGATTCATACGTTTGTATTTTATTGCAGTGGTTTGTAATCAAATGAGAGGTCTTTCCTCCTATTTTCATCCTTTGCGTGCCAAACGATTCTAAATGTCAATCTTATTTTTTTCTTACCTTCTAATGCTTTTTTGACGTAGCCATGCTCCTAGAAGCAACTTTAAGCTAGTTTGGAGTTATATCGTGGTAACAACTAACTGGCTTTTTAATTGGTTGCTGCATCCTAGGATGTCCTTTAACACCCAGTCTGTCTACACGTCTTCTTATATTTTTGTCTCTGGAAACAAAATAAATCAAATTAGTTCACGCCCAATCAATGCTCAACTGTATTTTTTTTTATCACAGTTTGAATTTTTCGTAATGCTTCTAAGAGCTCCTAGGCTTCAAAGAAAATATAAACAAACGTAAATTAAATAAAAATATCACACACATATCAGACGTCACAAAATCTTATAACAGTAGCTATTCCTTTAAAGCAGTCGTATTCAACCTTTTTTTAAAGAGGCCATAAATACGTTTTACTCGTACTTTAGGTTTTAAATAAAAAAACGTAATTTCTAATTAACCACATATTATTAATGTAGTGAAAAATGGTTGTCCAATAAAACAAGCTTGGTATAACCCTTATATCATAAGAAACGGATTGCGTTCGGGTTATCTAGGATCCATTTTATTTACTCAGTGTGCTCATAGTTTTTCTGATGGGTACGAAATTGAAAATAAAGTATAATCGGTGGGCCAACTACAAAGACCCGGCGGGCCGTAGGTTGAGTATCACTGCTTTAATGACTTAAAGATCTTTAGATATATCTACACTAAAATAAAACTATTCTTATTCTATTTAAACGTGAAAGTCTTAGGAATTATCACTTAACATTGAAAGATTCCTCTAATGTCATACAGTGAACACAATACTAGGATTCTTATAAGTGGAGTAATCAACATATATAGTGTAGATCAGAGATTATGATAAGCAAAATTGAAGTAATAGTGTATCGTGAAAGGTCATATTATGAATGTCTACATCAGCTAGGTGTCATGGTTTATACGCAATTAATTGAAGCTTTCCTAACTACGTTTACAGTAGTTAAAATGCTCTTGTCATTCTCGTCGTAGATTGTAAGAATAAGAGGCATATCCACAGGGTTACATTTATATTTAGCATATAAATGGAAGATATCTGACGGAATTTGTGATGCCAAATAAAGATTGTGCTAACATATTCATCGTCAATCCTAGCTTAACAAATTGGTTTCATAAATGCTTGATAGAGAGTAGGCCGATAATAATTTATTATGACTAGGGTTGTCAAACATTTTATGAGAAGCTCAATACTCTCCCAATTAACCCACGCGAGAGCAACTACTCGTATTATGGGACCTTAATGCTAACACAATTTAACTATCTATTTCTGCTCCGAATTCTAAAATTGACAAAATATCCGTGTTCCAATTAAGGAAGTAAAAATCCCTAATATAATATGAATTCAGCCTTATATACCTTTTCTCAATTTTATAGTGTTATTGTTTACAATATATACCACTAATTACTGTGTTCCTTTTAAGAATAATTAATATCCAGTAAAACATGACGTCACGTCATTTTTAATTCAAATTCGTCACGTCATTTATTAGGTAAATGCATTTTATTTTAAATAATATTTGATACTAGCAATCGCCTGTAAATTTGCGTTAAATTATACAAATTTAATAAAAATAACAAATGAGATGAAGCAATGGGGAAAACGTAATACATCTATCGGTGAACGAGTTTTTAAATTCGGATCAGTACCTCCGGAGATTACTTACTACAAACATTTTCACAAACATCTATTTGTGGTGTTAATAAAAGAAAATATTTATAAAAAAAAATTGTCTTTGTCCAAAGGCACGTTCCAAGTCAGACCACTATGTACCTACCTAATATTAGATTGTTATAAAACTACCAATTTCCCTACTATTTCTTATTCAAGTTCCGTGGCGTATCTTTGAAGTTCAAGATCCAATGCTAGAAGATATTTCCTTTCCAATCTATACTAATATTATAAAGAGGTAAAGTTTGTGAGCTTGTGAAGTTGTAAGGGGTAATCTCAGGAACTACTGGTCCGATTTGAAAAATTCTTTCAATGTTATATAGCTCATTTATCGAGAATGGTTATAGGTTATATATCATCACGGTAAGACCAATAGGAGCGGAGTACCAATGAAGAATGTTTCAAAACCGGGGTATTTTGTCCTTTTGAGAGCTTCCGCTGCGTATTAGAAATAAAGAATATCTTTACTCTACGTGAACGAAGTCGCGGGCAGAGGCCAATATAAGTATACATTTTCAATCGATTCATACATCACGAATTTCGTGGGTAACAAACATAAAAATTGTGGCAGTCATAAGGACTGCAGAGAAAAGTGAAAACTCAAAACAATTAAATAAATGTGTTTTCTTTTGAATTTTCATATTAATTAGGGTGTTAATGACAATATTTAAATTTCAGAATTTGTTTATTGACATTACTAACGTTAGTGTGGTTTTCATATCTATTGGCACTCGGAGCAATAAATATATACATTTTTATAAAGTCTATTAATAAAGCAAACGTATGATGAGCTATTAATATCGATATTGGAATTGGTTTAAAAATATATCAATGTATTCCTGTCATTATTATAACTTAGTATTAAAGCTATTAGTTATAATATTATTGGCTTTTCTGTCAGTCGCCTCCCCTTTGTTGGGAAAATTCCAAATATATACAACGCATGCGACGAGTAACTGGTATACATTTGAAACATAAAAGAAGATTTCTTTCTAATAATTACAGCTATTAGTAGCCATTCAGTGGTCGAAATTTGACTATAATTCAATAATATTTTAGTTTTTAATATCATTGAGGGTTTTATTTGGCAAATAGTGTACAGATTGTAGTATTAAAAAGCATGACTAAATGCAAATTCTTTCAAAGTCAATAGATACTAAACAAATAAAAAATAAAGAAAATCGATTGTTAAACAGAGAAGGAAAGGGTGATGTTTTACTTAGTTATGTAGAGACTAGGTGTACCCGCGGCTTCACATGCCTTTACTAAGTAATTTTCATTTTAGTCTTTTGAGAATATCTAAAATATTAACTTTTGGAAATAACAGTTACGCATGACGTAGCTGTTAAACGATAAATCTGTCACGATCGCCTTCTTTTGAAAGTAATCCGAAGTGGCAATTCCCATGACGAATTGTGTTTTTTCTATATTTCGTTTGATCCTTTGGGATTTTCCTAAACGAGCCCAGTATTAAGGCAATTATGCTGATACTTCCAAGTTTTTGCAAGACTAACGCACGGCAATTGTTTTATATATTGAAGATATCCCTGTTCTCGTCTAATCTGCGTAAAAACGTCTGAAAGAAATCCGTGTTAGAAAAGTGATTAGAACCTCATATGATATTTATATATTTATATATAATATAATACACAAGCCAAAATAACATCACAAATAGACAATTAATTTTTATTAACATGTAAACTATTAAAATGGTTGTGGAGTAATCTTAGTGGATAGACATAGAGCATTAGGGCATAGACATTTTTTTAGGTAGTTTTGAAATATATAATTCTGTGGTACATTATTTCATGTATCTCATGAGGTTTAACGCGTGTTAGTTAGCGTTGTAAGCGCCTAATAGATATATAATTACGGCATACACGTCGGTTTTTCTACATTTTCTATAAATTTATTCTATATAATCCGTAAATATCAACTAAATGACACTTTCTTTCATACAAACCCTGTCATTTCATTTAATCGTATTTCTAAATAGATCCATCTTTTATTATCGTCGATTTATTGATTACTAGTGGTCGCCTATTGGTCGAAATTGAACATAATTCATTTTGACATTCAGTAAGACTAATGAAAATAATTATTATTTCAGTGGATTCATAAATTTACTAAAAATAAATTATTTATCAATTAATTATAAATATATATTATTAATATATATATTAAATTATTATAAAATTAACCTACAATTTGACCAGTTCATTTCAAAGGGCATGTGAGCCTTAGAACGTAAGTCATGTTAAAAATATTGAATGTAGGATGAAAAAAGTTAATTGGAACCCAGGATTAAAATGAAGGATGGCGAAACGTCTTTTTCATTTACATGTGTGCATAATGTATATGTTGTGTGCCTGTGTCATTCATGTAGTAGTTTATTTTAATTAATTTATTGTATTTCTAATTCATTTTATATAAAAAAATATCTTTATGCACTTTTCCTCCATATAAACTTTTACTATGCCAAGTTTCACGTTCATACCTTCGCGCAATTCGCTTAAAAAGCTTGTACCCCACAAAGATATCGCTTCACGTATTAATAGATATTGGTCATAGCCTATCTATCGCTGCGATGTTCAATTTATGTGGAGCAGTGCAAAGGCCAAAAGTTTGTTACTCTTTATCAGCACCCGGGTAGCACGTGCAGGGGAATGAGCGGTACACTTTATTCGGATGTGAGTAACACCAGCCCCCTAGCTTGATAATTACAAACGCAACAAAACATACATTCGGCAATGTACTTCATTATCCTTACATAATATAAAATAAAGTCCACTACTACGTCTGTCTGTCTGTCTGTTCGCGATAAACTCAAAAACTACTGAACGAATTTTCATGCGGTTTTCACCAGTGGATAAAGTGATTCATGAGGAAAGTTTTGGTATATAATATGTCAAGGATTTATTTGTAATCAAGGCGGGACAACGTCTGCCGTGCCCTCTAGTTGTTTATATAGACAACATATAAATTGGATTAATTCATACATTTATGCACAGTTTACACTGTAAAGTTTTAAGCTCCACACGATCCGTATGAACGATAGTCATTGTAAACGTTACATTTTTTTTAAATAAAACCATTTCAGGAATATTGGAAATTCACCTGATTAAATAATCGGAACCTAACCCTGAATATTCGTATTTAGAATAGTTATATTTTTCTATATAATTCAACACCAACTCGGTATCTATATAGTCACAATTGTATATAATTAAAGAGATTAGCAATTTGTTAAAATAAATTAATGAAAATGTATCGTAATCCTTCAAAACTTGGACAACGTGATCTCTTTTTCTAAATTATAGTTTCTAATCTTTTTCTTCTTGAAAAAACAATTAATTGTATCAATTCTTATACAGATCGGTCAAGCTGTGTAAAAAATAAAAGAAACTCAAATCCATTAGCATTGATTGTTGATTTTTTACACAGCTTGACCGATCTCCATAACTAGCATCTGCCTTCTACTTAGTACGCGTGGTTTATGCATTAGTTATTTCAATTAGTCATCTGTTTTTTCATTGTAATTCGAGTATAGTTAATGATTTCAAAATATACAACATCCCTACAATATAACCCATAAAATGTTGAATACTTCCGTGCGTTAAGTTTTATTTTACGAAATATATAAATAAGTACTTTTGATCATTACTGTCGCCTATCAAATTGATAACGATTTATGGTACACGTGTATAATAATAAGTTGAAACAAAAAAAAATTAAATAAATAAAAAATTATACAATTTCTAAAAGTCATTTCGTTACTTAATACAATATAATAATTAAGTACCCCATCAATTCAGAAATTCTGTAAGATTCCCTTGTGCGAAATTTCATACAGATCGGTCAAATCGTTTCTGAGTTAAACTTACAGATTAAATGAAATGTACAGACAGAAATACAAGTTTATTAATATGGATTATTTATTAACATTCTGCCACGTTAAGGTAACGGAATGATGTAGGGGATGAGCAACAAACTTTTAATCTTGCTATTTGTGTAAACATCTCTTTGTAGACAATTTATAATCGACTAGGTTTTTCTCTTGGTTTCCGTCGCTACGATGTAGATGTAAGCTATATCTCAGGTAGAATATTGTTTTCTGAAAAATAGGTACTGTACTTCTAACGAGTATACGTAATAAAATTATTGCGAAACAATAACAGTAAATTAGTTATTATCTGCTGCGTAGTTAAGACGTGAAAGCGTAAGAGAATATCAAATTCACATTCCCAATTATAATAGTTTAGTTAGCATCAGTGCTTTCATGTTGGTTTGTTTTCCTCTTCGATAAACTATTATTAATCTATTTTATATCATTTATTCATATATGTATCTAAAAACAAGTAACTATAGCATGGATTTAAGAAATATAAAATAAATAAAAAAATAACTTTATTGTTCGAGACCAAATAGTTTTAATCTCGTAGTTGCATAATCGCACCAAGAGATGTCGCCACCAGTCGATTACCTCGCGTTATCAAGGCGGCAGCAAAAATAGGTCTAGTGATTTAAAATTTAAGTACATAAAAATTTTTGTACAGCGGTGATAAAACTGTAAGAGCCTTGCCAGGCTACTAATGTAGTCAGTTCGAAAAAACAAAGTTTCTTTTTTTAATCATCCGCTTGACTTCATTAAAAGTGAAAGTAACAAGTGAGCTCAATAAGTTGAGTACACTTATTCTAAATAAATGGACCATTTTTATATCTAACTAGTGGGTCCGGTGGGCGTTGTGCCGTCCTGTTTATAAAAGAAAACCTTGACAAAGTATACCTAAACCTTCCCCATGAATCACATCATCTATTAACAGGTAGACGTGGCAGAGGACTTTGTTTTCTACTATGTAATTATGTTACGTTTCCTATTCGAACTTCATAAGTATTTTGAAATTATAATAAGACCTATCTGAAAAGATACATTGCAATAAAAAAAGAATTTTCCAAAATGATTTATAAGTAGCGAAATTCTGAGGCAACGAACATAAACAAAAATGCTACCAAACTGAGAACAACTTTCTTTTTGAAACAGATTAGTAAGTAATGATATATGTTCCTCATACAAACACATCGGTATATCATTATTTGACGCACACTCACTACACCGATCCATAATATGAACGTCCTCTGAACATATTTATTACATAAGAAAAAAACACGATGCATTTAGTGGCCCGATCGTTCCCTATCTCGTATAATTCCTATAAATTATGCATGAATAGGTATTTTCTAACATCTTCGATAAGCTCAAGAACTCCATGTATTATCGTCCTTCTGTGTGCACGTTTCCCGTAGAAGTGAGAACGAGGTGCTAGAACTTTAGAACACTGAGCCTACGTGTTTCAACGCGTTTGTTTGCTTGCACACATCGCATGCCATACACGGGACGTATCAGCACCGGTGAAGTATTCTCATGGGGGATTCACTGTGATGTTAGTCCAGTGAGCGTCGTTTAATATTGACAAAGAATATATGTTAACATGTTATAGGTACTGTCATGGTTATGTGGTGGGTTGAGACAGTATTATTATAATTTGCTAGTGTTATCCAAGTTTCTTAATTTAGAGTTATGAACAGAAAAAAATAATGATATATAAAATTGGACATATCGTCCAGTGTTCATAAATGTACATATAAATGAACACCATTACAATAATAATAAAGTGTCGCTACACACATAAATATATACTGTATTTGAATATGTTACAGCTGAGTATTTAAATTTTATTATGCATGACAGCGACAAGGCTCTTACAATTCATATTTACAGGTTATGTCAAGATAAAAGATACGCATAGTTAATTCTTCAATCTTACTTAAATCTCTATATAAAAGGTTTACTATTTCCAAATCCACAGAAACAATAGTGAAACGAAGAAAAATTAATGAGATTGTGTAGTATCAATTCATCACTTATATTACTACAGGGAGAATGTTTAATAATCATACTCATCATATATTTGCCGTATGACTTCAATAAACATATTATATTATGAAAGTAGATTTATTTATTATATTAAAAGAGCAAAAATATGCCTGTTTCTGTACGTATCATCATTGTGTTAAAAAATATTCGATTTAATTACATACATTATTATTAAGGGGTTTATAATCAAGTCACTAAAATTGGTAAAACAAGTTATTTATTAAGTTATTAATTTAGTTATTAAGTTATATCTGTATTAATTAGTTAATTTCGTAACTAAATTTTTACTACTTTTATTTCCAGAAAGCCGTAAAGTTACCCAAAGAACATTCCACGACAAAAAACAAATCGAATCTCACGAACAGGAAGGTAATGAAACTGTATCGCATAAAAGCTTATATCAATCTACAGAGGAAACTAGTATTATGAAAGTTGATAATGTACAAGACGTGGACTCAAAGAAAATGGTTACAAGTGTTCCTTGGCGCAAACAAAATCAAAATGATTCCATCATTCAAGTCACTAAAAACGAAGAATTACAAATAAAGCATTGGAGAAGAACGAAAAACGAGGAAGAAGATATTAAAAAAGATAAGAAGGTTATTTCATTCGATAAAATTTCAGCACTGGATGATACGACAATATTAGAAGTTGAAAATAAAGAAATCAAAGATGTTAAGAAAAATGAAGTACTTGAAACTAAGACATGGCGGAAACCACGTTCTATGGAACAACAAGAACAAACAGAATTGACAGATTTTAAAGTAAACAAAGATCAATCCGAAGAGTTATCTGTAAAAGACTGGAGAAAACCAAGACCTGAGAAAATAGCACCCACAAACGACGGATTAGAAACAAATTTAATTTATGGTGAAGTTGATAAGAAGAATATAATTAGTAATATGAAAGATACGCTAGTGAATACTCAGATCGAAGATAAGAAGGAAGTAGTTCCTTGGACTGAGGAAAGTATAAAATTACGCCCAACAAAAGTGGAAAAACTTTCTATTACAAAAGAAAAAATTGAAGATGTTACATTAAAACCAACAAGAAAAAGTTCTATTCATAAGTTAGAACAAGGCGCTCTAGAAGAAACTGATACATATACAATAGGAGAACTACCACAACAAATACGTCAACCCGAAGAAGCGCTCTTTGAAGAAAGTAAGTGGCCTGTAGAGAAACAAACGAAAGAAAAAACACCCAAAGAAGAAGTTGTTCTGAAGCCAGTACGAAAACAAAAAGTTCCCGACGAAGAGAAACCTGAAAAGGTACAATTAAAACCTGTTAAAAAGGAAAAACCTGTTGAAGAGGAAGCTCCAGAAGAAAGTAAATGGCCTATTGGAAGAAGGAAACCTAAAGAAGAAGAACCCAAAGAAGAAGTCGTTCTGAAACCCGTTCCTAAACGAAAGGTTCCACAGGAAGAAAAACCTGAAGAGGTACAATTAAAACCAGTTAAAAAGGAAAAACCTGTTGAAGAGGAAGTTCCAGAAGAACGTAAATGGCCTACAGGTAGAGGAAAACCTAAAGAAGAGGAACCCAAAGAAGAAGTTGTCCTTAAGCCTGTGCCAAAACAAAAGGTTCCAGAAGAAGAGAAACCCGAAGAGGTACAATTAAAACCAGTAAGAAAGGAAAAACCTGTGGAAGAGGAAGCTCCAGAAGAACGTAAGTGGCCTACGGGAACAAGGAAACCTAAAGACGAAGAACCCAAAGAAGAAGTTGTTCTAAAGCCTGTTCATAAGCAACAGGTTCCGGAAGAAGAGAAACCGGAAGAGGTACAATTAATACCTGTTAAAAAAGAAAAACCTATTGAGGAGGAAGCACCAGAAGAACGTAAATGGCCTATTGGAAGAAGGAAACCTAAAGAAGAAGAATCCAAAGAAGAAGTCGTTCTGAAACCCGTTCCTAAAGAAAAGGTTCCACAGGAAGAAAAACCTGAAGAGGTACAATTAAAACCAGTTAAAAAGGAAAAACCTGTAGAAGAGGAAGCACCAGAAGAACGTAAATGGCCTACTGGAAGAAGGAAACCTAGAGAAGAAGAACCCAAAGAAGAAGTCGTTCTGAAACCCGTTCCTAAACAAAAGGTTCCAGAGCAAGAAAAACCTGAAGAGGAACAATTAAAACCTGTTAAAAAAGGAAAACCTGTTGAAGAGGAAGCTCCAAAAGAACGTAAATGGCCTACAGGAAAAAGTAAACCTGAAGAAGAAGAACCCAAAGAAGAAGTCGTGCTTAAGCCTGTGCGAAAACAAAAAGTTATCGACGAAGAGAAACCTGAAGAGGTACAATTATGGAGCTTCCTCTTCAACAGGTTTTTCCTTTTTAACAGGTTTTAATTGTACCTCTTCAGGTTTCTCTTCGTCGATAACTTTTTGTTTTGGCACAGGCTTAAGCACGACTTCTTCTTTGGGTTCTTCTTCTTCAGGTTTACTTTTTCCTGTAGGCCATTTACGTTCTTTTGGAGCTTCCTCTTCAACAGGTTTTTCTTTTTTAACAGGTTTTAATTGTTCCTCTTCAGGCATTATCGTGGTTACTTATATTAATTACATTAAAGTAATTACAATCGAGGAACATAATCACTAAACATTATCGGATGCCTGTATTATCGTAGTTACTTATATTGGTAAGGTAATTACAAATGAGGAACATAATCACTTATACATTATCCGTTGCCTATATTATCGTAGCTGCTTATATTTGTATTTCAATTACATTAACGTAATTACAATCGAAGAATATAATCACTTAACATTATCAGATGCCTGTATTATCCTGGTTACTTACATTAATTACATTAAAGTAATTACAATCGAGGAACATAATCACTTAACTTTATAGGATGCCTGTATTATCGTAGTTACTTATATTGGTAAGGTAATTACAACTGAGGAACATAATCACTTTACATTATCCGTTGCTTGTATTATCGTAGCTGCTTATGTTTGTATGTTAATTACATTAACGTAATTACAATTAAGGAATATAATCACTTTACATTCTCGGATGCCTGTATTATCAGTTACTTATATTGGTAAGTTAATTACATAAACGTAATTACAACTGATAAACATAATAACTACACATTATCGAATATTATTATTGTAGTAATTTCTGTATAATTATGAACAATAATTACCTTGATGCATGATCGGATGTCGTGGCGTGGAGACGGCGAGGGGCGGGGGCGGAGCGCTCAGCATCCTGTGGTCCACGTCTTCTAAGTCTACAACATAATTATCTTACCACCTGCCTACACAATTCAATATTAACTAGTAATTCGAAAATATCGCCTTATTTTCGTCTACCATATGTTAGAAATTGCTTTAGATCATAATTACTATCGCAAATTTATAGGACACCAGAAAATATTTCTTACATAAGCATTAACTCTGGCATAAGCAGACAGCACGACTTCTTCTTTGGGTTCTTCTTCTTCAGGTTTACTTTTTCCTGTAGGCCATTTACGTTCTTTTGGAGCTTCCTCTTCAACAGGTTTTTCTTTTTTAACAGGTTTTAATTGTTCCTCTTCAGGTTTTTCTTCCTTTGGAACCTTTTGTTTAGGAACAGGTTTCAGAACGACTTCTTCTTTGGGTTCCTCTTCTTTGGGTTTTCTTCTACCTGTAGGCGATTTACGTTCTTCTGGAGCTTCCTCCTCTACAGGTTTTTCCTTTTTAACAGGTTTTAATTGAGGTACAATTAAAACCTGTTAAAAAGGAAAAACCTGTTGAAGAGGAAGCTCCAGAAGAACGTAAATGGCCTACAGGTAGAGGAAAACCTAAAGAAGAGGAACCCAAAGAAGAAGTCGTCCTTAAGCCTGTGCCAAAACAAAAGGTTCCAGAAGAAGAGAAACCCGAAGAGGTACAATTAAAACCAGTAAGAAAGGAAAAACCTGTTGAAGAGGAAGCTCCAGAAGAACGTAAGTGGCCTACGGGAAAAAGGAAACCTAAAGACGAAGAACCCAAAGAAGAAGTTGTTCTGAAGCCAGTACGAAAACAAAAAGTTCCCGACGAAGAGAAACCTGAAGAGGTACAATTAAAACCTGTTAAAAAGGAAAAACCTGTTGAAGAGGAAGCTCCAGAAGAACGTAAATGGCCTACAGGTAGAGGAAAACCTAAAGAAGAGGAACCCAAAGAAGAAGTTGTCCTTAAGCCTGTGCCAAAACAAAAGGTTCCAGAAGAAGAGAAACCCGAAGAGGTACAATTAAAACCAGTAAGAAAGGAAAAACCTGTTGAAGAGGAAGCTCCAGAAGAACGTAAGTGGCCTACGGGAAAAAGGAAACCTAAAGACGAAGAACCCAAAGAAGAAGTTGTTCTGAAGCCAGTACGAAAACAAAAAGTTCCCGACGAAGAGAAACCTGAAGAGGTACAATTAAAACCTGTTAAAAAGGAAAAACCTGTTGAAGAGGAAGCTCCAGAAGAACGTAAATGGCCTACAGGTAGAGGAAAACCTAAAGAAGAGGAACCCAAAGAAGAAGTTGTCCTTAAGCCTGTGCCAAAACAAAAGGTTCCAGAAGAAGAGAAACCCGAAGAGGTACAATTAAAACCAGTAAGAAAGGAAAAACCTGTTGAAGAGGAAGCTCCAGAAGAACGTAAGTGGCCTACGGGAAAAAGGAAACCTAAAGACGAAGAACCCAAAGAAGAAGTTGTTCTGAAGCCAGTACGAAAACAAAAAGTTCCCGACGAAGAGAAACCTGAAGAGGTACAATTAAAACCTGTTAAAAAGGAAAAACCTGTTGAAGAGGAAGCTCCAGAAGAACGTAAATGGCCTACAGGTAGAGGAAAACCTAAAGAAGAGGAACCCAAAGAAGAAGTCATTCTGAAACCCGTTCCTAAACAAAAGGTTCCAGAGCAAGAAAAACCTGAAGAGGTTCAACTAAAACCTGTTAAAAAGGAAAAACCTGTTGTAGAGGAAGTTCCGGAAGAACGTAAGTGGCCTACAGGAAAAAGGAAACCTAAAGAAGAAGAACCTAAAGAAGAAGTTGTTCTGAAACCAATACCAAAACAAAAGGTTCCAGAAGAAGAGAAACCTGAAGAGACAGAATTACCTAAAGAAGAAGAACCTAAAGAAGAAGTTGTTCTGAAACCAATACCAAAACAAAAGGTTCCAGAAGAAGAGAAACCTGAAGAGACAGAATTAAAACCAGTTCTAAAAGAAAAACCTATTGTAGAGGATGCTCCGGAAGAACGTAAATGGCCCACAGGCAGAAGAAAACCTAAAGAAGAGGAACCCAAAGAAGAAGTCGTTCTGAAACCCGTTCCTAAACAAAAAGTTCCCGACGAAGAGAAACCTGAAGAGGTACATTTAAAACCTGTTAAAAAGGAAAAACTTGTTGAAGAGGAAGCTCCAGAAGAACGTAAGTGGCCTACAGGAAAAAGGATACCTAAAGACGAAGAACCCAAAGAAGAAGTTGTTCTGAAGCCAGTACGAAAACAAAAAGTTCCCGACGAAGAGAAACCTGAAGAGGTACAATTAAAACCTGTTAAAAAGGAAAAACCTGTTGAAGAGGAAGCTCCAGAAGAACGTAAGTGGCCTACGGGAAAAAGGAAACCTAAAGACGAAGAACCCAAAGAAGAAGTTGTTCTGAAGCCAGTACGAAAACAAAAAGTTCCCGACGAAGAGAAACCTGAAGAGGTACAATTAAAACCTGTTAAAAAGGAAAAACCTGTTGAAGGGGAAGCTCCAGAAGAAGCTAAATGGCCTGTAGGTAGAGGAAAATCTAAAGAAGAGGAACCCAAAGAAGAAATTGTTCTTAAGCCTGTGCCAAAACAAAAGGTTCCAGAAGAAGAGAAACCGGAAGAGGTACAATTAAAACCAGTAAGAAAGGAAAAACCTGTTGAAGAGAATGCTCCAGAAGAACGTAAGTGGCCTACGGGAAAAAGGATACCTAAAGACGAAGAACCCAAAGAAGAAGTTGTTCTGAAGCCAATACCAAAACAAAAGGTTCCAGAAGAAGAGAAACCGGAAGAGATAAAATTAAAACCAGTTCTAAAAGAAAAACCTGTTGAAGAGGAAGCCCCGGAAGAACGTAAATGGCCTACAGGTAGAAGGAAACCTAAAGAAGAAGAACCCAAAGAAGAAGTCGTTCTGAAACCCGTTCCTAAACAAAAGGTTCCAGAGGAAGAAAAACCTGAAGAGGTGCAATTAAAACCTACTAAAAAGGAAAAACTTGTTGAAGAGGAAGCTCCAGAAGATCGTAAGTGGCCTACAGGTAGAAGGAAACCTAAAGAAGAAAAACCCAAAGAAGAAGTCGTTCTGAAACCCGTTCCTAAAGAAAAGGTTCCAGAGGAAGAGAAACCTGAAGAGGTACAATTAAAACCTGTTAAAAAGGAAAAACCTGTTGAAGAGGAAGCTCCAGAAGAACGTAAGTGGCCTACAGGAAAAAGGATACCTAAAGACGAAGAACCCAAAGAAGAAGTTGTTCTGAAGCCAGTACGAAAACAAAAAGTTCCCGATGAAGAGAAACCTGAAGAGGTACAATTAAAACCTGTTAAAAAGGAAAAACCTGTTGAAGAGGAAGCTCCAGAAGAACGTAAATGGCCTACAGGTAGAGGAAAACCTAAAGAAGAGGAACCCAAAGAAGAAGTTGTCCTTAAGCCTGTGCCAAAACAAAAGGTTCCAGAAGAAGAGAAACCCGAAGAGGTACAATTAAAACCAGTAAGAAAGGAAAAACCTGTTGAAGAACCTGTTGAAGAGGAAGCTCCAGAAAAACGTAAGCGGCCTACAGGAAAAAGGAAACCTAAAGAACAAGAACCTAAAGAAGAAGTTGTTCTGAAGCCAATACCAAAACAAAAGGTTCCAGAAGAAGAGAAACCGGAAGAGGTTCAACTGAAATCTGAAATAATCGAATTATTAAAAGAAGATGACGTTGAGGAGCTTGAAGAGCAAACAACGGTTATTAAAAAGAAGAAAGTGATAAAGAAGTCTGATAAAAGTAAGTTTCTTTATGTTTGTTTTTTTTTTCTTTTTTGATTGTTATTCTTATTCGGAGATTTCGTGTACATTGGCATTATCATTAAATTAAAATAATTTTACCATTAATTTTTATGAAAATCTGGGTTTGGTATAAGTAATTTGACCGACTTAGAACTCATTTGCTTAAAATAAATGTTGTTAAAAGACTAAAGCACTGTCAAAGAATCGGTCAATATTTTTACATGTTTATATCATGTCTTTATTTTAGGACGTAAGAATTGTTTGTTTCGAGTAAGAATTAAACTATTTGTATACTTTATGGAAGAATAATAAGATATAATACGAAATGTTTTACATTTTCAAATTCGAGTGATCATTTACAGTACTACAAAATAATCGTTATTAATGCTAATCATAAATTACGTGGAATATATTACAAAGAAATTCATTTAGACTTAGGAGCTATTTTATTAAGCTTCTCTTTAAAAAAGATGATAATGGGCTTTTTCTTTTACTGTTATCATCGATTATCACAATTTAATAATTTACCCTTAGCATAGCGTAGTATATGTTTATGATTGATATATGTAAGTCAGTAATTATCGTAGACACTTCGTATCGTGTGTTGAAAATATATATATACGTAAAAGTATGAAGAGTCTAGTTTATACCGTTATAAAACGATCGCAGGACTAAATAGGATATTCTGCCCAGGGTTTACCTTTTAAGAACAGTAATTTTTTTGGCGTTACATTTTATTAATGTTCTTATTTATTTGTTTATTCAAATTCTTACCATGACACAAAATACCAGGTGGCATTAAATTAAAAAATAAATAAAACTAAAAGCGATACACGTGCATCGTGCAGTGTAGCCCTTTGTTTTTCAAAGAATAACACAGTGCCGTGGCATCTAAAAACAGTATTCTATATGATTAATTATCCCATATTTTCGTTGATAACTTAGTCTCTGAGCCGCTAGAGTTATTTTACAAAACAATAAAAGCCTACTACTATACAACACAACACTAAATATACTATATAAATTTATTATGTTAAACAGATGCATGGCTGATTTTAATTGCCTTATGTTATGTTATTATATAACCTAATTGAATTGTTTTAATCTTTATGTTACTATGATAAGTTGTAAGACGCTTGTGAATAAATGATAAGATTTTTTTTCTATTTATCGTAAAATTCTAATCAATGCAATGAATTCATATTTTAAAGGAAATTTAATATGGGATATAACATTATTGTTAAAAAAATTACAAACCTGTTTTACAGAAGTGGGACCGATCATAATTGAACCATTAAAGGCGTTGAGCGTTTTGGAAAAAGACGCCTTTGAACTCACTGTGACATTTTCGTCTGAAGATGATAGCAAAGTAACGTGGTACCGAAATAATCAACTACTTGAAGAAAATGATGATTGCATAATTACTACAAGTCAAGACGGCTCATCTATAAAAATACGTAAAGCGGACAAAAAGACAGTAGGAAAGTATGAAGTCGTCATAGAAGATGGAAATATTATTGCCAAGTCAGCGAGCACAGTCAAACTTATTAAGGAGTCAGACGAAACTCAAATTTCACCTCCGATATTTATACGTCCAATACGCCCAAGTAAAGTTTATTTAGGAGATATTGTATTATTAGAAACAGAAGTGATGTCAAGTCCGTGCGCATCTTTCCAGTGGTTTATCGATACAAAAGAAGTAACATCATATGCTAAACAAAATAAACTCACTAATCTCTATGTTTCAACTAAAGAAAATGTATCATGTCTTTGTATTGAAAATGTAAGTCCAGAATTTCTAGGAACTATTACATGTAGAGCAGAGAATTTCGCTGGATCGGTATCCTGCTCAGCATCTTTAATGGTAGAAGACCAAGAGAAAGAAAACGTTGGAACACCGCCTACAGTGATTACTCCTCTGGAACCAATTACTGTAATGGACGGGGAACCAATTACGCTTCATTGTGAGATTCTGGGTAATCCCTGGCCAACAGTTGAATGGTATCGCAACGAAATATCCATTCAAAGAGCTAAAGATATGTTTGTCTCTCGACAAAAATCAGGTTTATGTGAACTATTCATAAAGGAAGCATTTCCCGAAATGTCCGGAACCTATAAGTGTGTAGCTACCAATGAGTTCGGTAGCTGTTACAGCGAATCTAATGTTATAGTGGAAGGTAGCAAAATGATTGGAATTTTGATGATTGCATGCGATTATATTTTGCATGAGTAAATAGTATACTTGAGATTTATATATCTCAAAAATAACTTTTAATACGTTTGCCATGCATCTGTAGAATAAAGAACAGTTAAGAATAATTATAATATGGTGTAATTTCACGTTTATGGTATAAACTAAACAAAAATCACTCAAATTTACACCGAATGCAACACAATTCATACGAGTCAATACTAGGATATCTTAGCACGGAATAATATTTAGTGTAGTTGCTATAACTTTTACTATGATTTTAAGCACGCATTACATTTTTATTGCTTAGAGTAGATACACGTTTTTTGTGGCTCTATGTTATTTTGCTAGCGTAATTCAATACACGAAAATTTCAAAGCTTGTACTACGCTTATGGAATGTGATTGCGTTAAATTTTTCTATATTTGGTACTCTCTTAATATTCAAAAAAATGTATTAGAAATAGATAATAGATAGAATAAAATAGAAATATATTATCTACGGTTAATAATGCTTCCGATATTGTTTGCTAGCATCGAAATTAATGTAAACACCGGAATATCAATCACAATAGACAAAGACG
Source organism: Antheraea pernyi (assembly GCA_015888305.1). NCBI lineage: Eukaryota > Metazoa > Arthropoda > Insecta > Lepidoptera > Saturniidae > Antheraea > Antheraea pernyi. The sequence goes on from MU159208.1 coordinate 266,541, forward strand.
TAGCTCGTTGTTGAATCATGACGTCGGTTTCAACTGTAGAATTATGGTGTAACACGTGATTACTTCGTCTGTATGAAGTATTATTGTCATTAAATATTAAATTAAATGAACTAATCTGAGTTATAATTACTCTCTAATTTTATTAGTTCAATGAAACATAAATATATAGTCAAAATTACTTCTCCAAATAGTGGTTCTTGTGAACCACAACAAAAAATAACAAATTCTTCGTTCCGAGTGTTCATTTTATCACGTAATACATTAATATCGTTGCTTACTGGTAACAAAAAGTATTTTACATATATAGTATTATACATTTCATAGATTTAAATATTACTAAAATATAATTACCATTTTCAGCTTATGAATATGTTCCTAGTGTATCGGAAGAAGATATTTTGAGTGACGAGGTAATTTAATCATTTATTAGAAATTTATATTTAACGTTCTATTAAATACATTCACTTATTTTACCTTTTTCTAACAGAAAACAAGTGATGTAGAAGAATTTGCTCCTCGTATCGTAAAGCCTCTTCCGACAGTTGTATCGACAACTGAAGGAGAATTTACCAGGTATGATTAAATAAAAAGTATAACTTAAATTAAGTCCACGTCGATACTTTTTGTATACTTAAGTTACTAAAAACAAGAAAATTGTTACACATTTTTAAATAACGCAAGTTGTTAATAAAATTAATAAATATTTTATATACCAAAGATTCATTACATTTTACAATTTTCGTATATAATTAAATGTTAGATCTCTCTCGAAGATCTCTTTCAAAGCTCTAAAGTACTAAAGTTATCGGAAAAATCTCTTCAATGTCGTTTTATAAATATATTTTAAAAGTACAGATTAGCTCAAAAATAACGTTTTCTAAAAATCTAAAGAACCTGCTTGATGGTTTAACCTCAAAATAACTTTTAATTTTACCATTGAATTGTAAATATTGAATTGAAAAGTTTTCTTGCTAGTGATAAATATAAGAAAAAATGTTAGTATTCGTATGTTTGGAATGGTACAAGAGTCAATATAACATTTTAATCAAAAATAAAACCAACACAAAAAAATGCACCAGAACGTTCTTGACCACAGTTACGTACCCACACAGTCTCGTATTATAATGGATCTACGAATAACTCACTATACGTTTTGAGGAGTTACCAGATGTATTTACGAAATCCAATGCTTTTGAAATTGAAATGGAACTCCCCTGAAAATGTCCTCTTTCTAATAATAGTAGAATGTTTGATATGTATACTAATTAATAATAATATTATAAGGAGGCAAAGTCTGTGAGTTTGTGAGGTTGTAGGGGGTAATCTCGGGAACTACTAAACAGATTTTAAAAATCCTTTTACCAATAGAAAGTCACGTTATTTGTGAGTATTACAGGTTTAACCCGAAAAATTAAAATACTTTTTTGTGGAAGTCGGATTTGCAAAGTTAGTCGGAGAAAAAACGGTTGAACGAAAACTTTTTACGAACGCTGCCTTAACGATGAGAGATGTATATGATTGAGTTCCAGAGAAAAGTTGTAGAGCTTAATAATGTATACAAAAAAACGACAACATATTTCTAACTTTTGTATTTAAGTCACAGAAAGTAGTTTTTTATAAATGTTTACGGCCCAACGAAGTGGGCACGGGTCACCTAGTTGGTTTATAAATGGTGACGTTCTGAGATAACAGGCATTTTAAAAATACCACCGAATTGAGGACCTCCTTTTTGAAGACGTTTAAAAATTAAATAAAACACAAAGAACTCGAAAGATTATAACACGTTTATTCAATTATATACTCCACGTTTCAGTTTTATTTCATTTATTATGAGAATTTTACAGGTAATTTATACATTTATTTTTGGTATCAATAAGAGAAACATGCTGAGTGGGATATTACATATTAATTATAGGTTAGAGGCTAAGGCTATAGGTGTACCTAAGCCTGAAGTGAGATGGCTTAAGCAAGGAGTTGAGATAGTACAATCGCAAGAATATCAAATAGAGGAACTTGAAGATGGTACATCGATCTTAATTATACCTGAAGTTTATCAAGACGACACCGGTGAGATTGTTTTTGAAGCACACAATCCATTAGGAGTGACTTCAACTATATCGGCATTATCCGTAGAAAGTAAGTTCTATTTTAATTTGTGATCAATTGAATTCCAATATTATATAGTTTATTTAAATGATTAATAATATGCTTTCAGCTTTCGCCTTCTGCATTCTTTGGTAACCAGGTTTTTCATTTTGCATCGCTTCGTGTTTTCCTGCCCATTCCCATTCAATATTCACTTTACTAGATAATGTTGACACAATTATACTCTTGATATTTACAGAATAGCTACACATTTTATTTATACATTATTTATCTAACATTAACATTCAACGTGAATATTATTATGATAGATTATCATGACACCGATTACCATATTATTATAAAGAGGCAAAGCTTTTATATCTGAATGACGGTCCCGATTTAGGAACTTTTTCATTAATAGATAGCCACTTTCTTCTGAATAACATAAGCTATAATTTATTGATATACTTACCGTAAGTAATATAGAATGGCAATGATTTTTTCTTCCATTAAAGTTTTGGTATCATAAGGTTTTCGAAAACGATTTACTTTCGGTAACTTTTTCAGTTTATTTAATACATTTATTAATCTACTTTATATGATTATTGCAAATTGTAAAGTATTACAAACACAATCGGACTCATCTTCTTATTTTACATATAATAAGAATGTAAATTTGTGAATAAAAAAATGTGTCTGTACTTTTTTGATTTTCTTAAATAAAATTGTTGCAGGAATAAGTAATAAAATACTTATCAATCATTTTTAGAAATCTCTGTCTATTTGTCTATCTTTCTGTTTGTATAAACACGCATCACTGCTAAAGTACTGGGTTCACAATACCAGGGAATTAATAAAGCATATCCTCGAGATTAACTTAGTATTTGTTTCATTAAAATCGGTCGGTTTGTTTGGTTGGTTGAACGCACTAATCTTAGGCACTACTGCAAAATTCTTTCAGCGTTAGATAGCTCATTTATCGAGGAAGGTAAGCTATATATTATCACACTAAGACTAATAGGAGCGGAGCATCAATGAATAATGTTTCAAAATCTTCTTTTTTTTTATTTAAAGCTTTCGCTACGTGTTAGCATTCCACGCAGGCGAAGTCACGGGAACAGCTAATTATTAAATAAGATAAGACAAATACATGTCGCGTTTGAAATGGATTGCATATGATAGCTGCATTATTTGCAGCAAATTAAATGGGGTCGTAGTTTTTCATAAAATTTATTAAAACTATCACATATTGAAAACAATAACACATCTTTCGATTATATTCTTTCCTCGAATAGTTATAGAGCTTTCATCTTAAAATATTTATAAGGTTAACAATGCTTTCTGTAAAATTCTGCCATGAAATTCAAACAGATAATCAAAGCCGGCTCAAACCTAATAGTTCAAGTAAACAATAGTAAATTAATTACTAGTAAATATAATGGATACAAATACGAGTATTAGCTTTTAGCTTTATTTTGTGACCAAGCCTCTAGCTTTATTAAATAAGTAAAGGTTTTTATCCTCTTTATGGTGATAAGAATCGTTAGCATATTTTTAAATAACGTTATATTTAAGTTAAAAGATGAGAAACTTTGTGTCTAAACTTCAAGTTCTAAATAAAATAAAAAATATTTATAAGAAAATCTAGAATTCAGAAATATGACTAATAAGAGCCCTGAATACAATAGCATAAATAATACTTATTTATTTATCAATTTATTCACGATGGCATATGTACTCTATCAAGCTAGTTTAATTAGAAATTAGCACTTGAAATACGCGATCGTAGAGATATATACTAATCTTTATTAAACGCTTTTAGGCATCATCGGTACGAAAGAGTATAAGAAACCGGAATGGGTTACTCATATGGAAGAGTTACAAGCGGCTTTGAATGGTACGTGCTTAAAAATTATATATAAGGTGTACCATTTAGAATGTACAAACTAAATGAATACATGGAATTAGTACAAGTATATAATAAAAAATGTTATTTTCTACATTAATAGCCTCACATGCTGCACCTTCGTTTGTGAAATTTATCTCTGCTGAAAGAGTCGAAGAGGAGGAAACAGTTACATTTGAAGCCATATATAGCGGTAATCCTATTCCAGGTAAGTGAGCTACTTATTATAACAAAATATTATGTATTATTGTTCCTCATAACCTAAATTTTATTCTGAACTTATTCTAGAAATTATATGGTATAAAGATGGCAAAGTTATACGAACTGATAATGAATTTATTGTGGAAAATAAGGATAAACGTACTACATGTACAATCAGAAAAGCTGTAAAAGATCTAGAAGGTGTATACATGTGCAAAGCTGTCAGTGATGTAGGTGTTGCTATTACTAAAGCGACATTACATGTATACGAGGCCGGACAAAAAGTTAAAAAAGTTAAACAACGTAAGGATAAAACCAAAACAAAACAAGTTGTGGAACACGTTAAGGAAATTATAGACGAAACAACAGTAAAACAGCCCATTGAAGAACAAATAACTGTTACTGACGACACAGAGTTTGAGAAAACTGATTCCATTGAAAAGGTTGTTAAAAAGAAAGCCAAAGTATTAGTGGACAAAGCGGAGTCAGTTGAAACTGTTGAAGTTGTTACAAATAAAAAGGTAGATAAAAAAGTTAAAACACAACCGGCAGAAGAACAAATCAGCCCTATCATAACATCTCAAGAGTACATAGTAACTTCACAAGATCAAAAAGAAGAAACAGTTCAACCCTTCGAAGGAGTTTATGAAACTAAAAAAGGGATAATTACAATGGTAGAACAAGATCGTGTAGTAGCAGAAATAAATGAACTGCTTGAAGTTATTAATGCTAAAGAATTTGGTCCTGGAGAATCACCATTACGAGAATTAGCAAAGATTGGTTATATGTTACGAAATGGAGTTACCATAGATGAAATAGAAAGCTTATACGATTCCCAGCATTTCCCGTCTTTGCGTGTGCCGCAGTCACAATCAGCATTAGTACAATTGGTTGAGAGACAAGGACATGGAGCTTTAATCTCAGAAGTACTTACCGAAGAAACTGCCCAAGAAGAAGATGTCATTGCAGCAAAAGTCGGTTTTAAAGCATTCTTGAAAATGGTTGAGTTAAAACACAGCTCTGTCGAAGAAGTTATTGCTCACTTTTATCCAGAAGATTTCAAACCTCGCTCCTGGGAACAAAAAGAAGCAAATGAGGTAAATATATATTGTTATCTTAGTAGTCCGTCCCAAAACAACATGTCAGCTTAATTTTTTATTTAGTCTTTTTTCTTCTTTTTTTCCTCGAACTGACTACGCTATTGACCAGCAAGGACTTTACAGCTTCACCGAACTACTAAGGCAAGCGCTCAGCCGATTTTATTTTTAGGTAACACGCTCAAAGGTGCACGGCACACCTCGGCTTGGGCTGTTACGTGAGAAATCCCGTCTGACCTAGCTAAACTATTCTAAGCTATTCACACATATATTCATTTGTGAATCACACAACCGAAATTGCATGATTCACAAATGCATACGTGTATATCGGAGTTTATTTAGTCTTTATTATCAAGATGTTGACCTATATAAAAATCACTACATATTATAAAACAAAGTCCTCCGTCACGTCTGTCTATTTGTTCACGATAAACTGAGAAACTACTAAACGGATTTTCATGCGGTTTTCACCAGTAGATAAAGTGATTCATGAGGAAGGTTTAAGTATGCAGTTTGTCAACGTTATTTTATTATCAGAGCGGGACAACGTTTGCCGAGCCCGCTAGTATAGAATAAAACAAAAAACAATAAATTCTTAGCAGTTTAAATAATAGTATATATATTTTTTGTCAATTTGTATCATCATCATCATCGATACGTCAAACTTCTATAGATGTGATAAGTGACGGCGAAATGTACAATTATAAGTCTCAATTAGTTTATTAATGTTTACTAAAATATTTTTACACATTTTCAGGTAACTGTAGAATCGTCTATTGACCATGTAGCGGAGACACGTACGACAACAGTTATAAAAGGTATCTACTATTTTTGTAAACTAAGTGGATAATGCTTTGTCTTTTCCAAGGGAATAACGTCTCTTATAAGAATGTCAGCCCTTTGGAAAAACGTAAGGTTATGTCGCCTAGAATTTTTCTAAAGCCTTACTCAAGTAATTACTCTGAAAATTATATTCAAATTTGTTCAATAGCTTTGGGAGTGGCGCGTACTATAACAATGACAATTATATGTTATACACTATCTGTATATTACTGTATAACACACAAATAAAAACATTTTAGCGCTATTTGCGTAATCTGTGATTTCACTACCTAGTCATACATACAAAGTCGCATTCTCTGTCCCTATATCCCTATGTATGCTTAAATCTTTAAAACTACGCAGCGGATATTGATGCGGTTTATTTTAATAGACAGAGTGATTGAAGAGGAACGTATATGTGTATAATAACATCCATTAAATAGTGGAGAAATACTGTTATTTTTGAGGTTTCTAATGTGATGTCGTATATAATTACATAACCGATTCGATGCAGACGAAGTTGCACGGGTCAGCTAGCTTATAATAAATATTTACATAGATAGAATTTATATTACGAGCTACCCTACTAGTCGATATTTAATATGAAAATGTATGTCATTCAATTCTATACTATACTAGCAACTCGCTCAGGTTCACAAGGGTGTTGTATTAACAAAAAAAGTCAGGGCAGTTATGTGGACTACCGAATTGAAGAATTAAAACAATGGAATTGCTATGATTTCTTTTAAATTTTTAAATCAATTATAGTATAAATTATTAAAATTTCATAGTTATTAAATTGAAATTATCATCATTAGACTGGTTTTCATATCTATGGGCTTTCCGAACAATAATTATATATTCTTTTTATATAGTTTATGAAGTAATCAAACCTATGATGGCCTGCATAATATCAATATAAATATTAGATGTATGTGCACAGGCTCCTATACTAGACTTTTTTTTTATGTCATACGTGGCAAACGAACAGGTGGGTCACCTGATGTTAAGTGATCACCACCGTCCACGGACACTAACAACACTAGAGGAGTTGCTAGTGCGTTGCCACCCTTTGGGGGAAAGGATTAAGGGAGGAAGAAGGAAAGGAACGAGGAGAGGGGAGGGGAGGTGGGCTTCCGGCGCTCTCACTGACCGAACGAAACGCAACAGTGCAAGCACTGTTACTTCACGTCGGTTTTCTATGAGAGGGTGGTACTACCCCGGGCGAGCCGACCCATTCATGTTGAAACCAGTAATAGTTTCAGCGTGGCTCTGCCACCATAAAAATAGACTGCTCCAAGCCGCGCAAGCGCAATACGATCGGTCATGATTACTAGTATGTCATGACGCGAAATCATAAGTCTATCTCCTGCCAAAAAAATAACGCTCAATTACAGTGAAAAATGTTTCACTTAAAAAAAAAAACAAATCTTTCCTTTACAGTACGAGCATATAATAAAATAAAATGGTAACTAAAAACTGAATTAAATCAGTCGATATTTTTCAAAAAAAAATTATTGTCTTCTGTCTCACTCACTTTTATATATGGAAATATTTTTAAATAAAATTATCACTTTCCTTAAGTTTTGCCATACATTTTCTTAAACTCAGACCTTGTCCTGATAATTACAAACACAACAAAAAAATAAATAACCAAACAGCCATGGTGAAATGATGCGCGTACATACATTCAACAGTTGATTTTTATGGATATAGAAGAAGATGTCATGAGAATTCGTCTCACCGTTTATGCTTTTTTGAATGGCAAATTCTAAATTCATATAATATACCTATCCATAAATATTCGTAACTTCATTATAACTTTGCTTCAAGTAAGCTTGTAACTCTATCCTTATGATTTAATAATGTTTATTGTAATAACTACATCAATTCATCACACGTGTAAATAAATAAATACACAAACAATAATAGTTGCAAACGAATATAAGAGACATGAACCGCCTTATTATCAAAGTTTTAAAAGAGGCGCTGTGTAAATAGTTTTTCTCGCACGTTAGCAAAAACGTTTTATAAATCGTCATTTTAACTATTTTCAACTATTTCAAATAGCTTGAAGTTTAATCTTGTTTAGCTTGAATTCTCTAGCTATATTTTATTTGTTCACATAGCGTAGACTACATTATAACTTGTTGAATATATATGCAGTAATTGTACCACCCAGTTTTTCGCGTTATTTAATGAAATATAAACATATATTTTGTTTTCACAGATACTACAATACCCACAGAAGATAGCTTAAATAAAGGTAGATTTCAACAAGAATAATATTTTTTATTAATTATTTATTACTAAATCCTATGTATTTTATAATATGAAACGATTTTATTTTTATTATAACTTTATTTTAATATTTCTTCGGTTTTCTATTCGTTCATTCTGTCGATTTTCTTACTCCTGTTTGATTCTCTTAATTTGGATTCTTTTATTTAGTCTTCGAAATGCAGCTTATGTTTGACGTTACTAATTTGGATCATAGTTTACTATTATTAGTCAAATTACTTTACGTTTCTTCAACTCATTTGTAAATAAACAATACACCTTATTCACATTCATGAGATTATAACATTGTACGTATTTTTGCCTTATAAACATAATATTTGAACGTAATAATTTCACTTTATATTGTTGCTATCAACAATATAAATACGTATTATAAATAAGCATTCTTAATTCAATATAGAAAATTTTGTTTAAACTTAAGAGTTCAACGACACGTAAAAAATAAATATATAATATTGTATGTTATATATTAATTATTAATATTAATTAAAATTATAAATAATTATCTACAGAAAGACTGCGTAAGAAATATTACGACCAAATTTTTGCACTTATTAACTTCATACACATTCTCGCATGACTTTGAAATGCAAAAAGTATTATTTATTGTTTTATATTTTCTTTTAATCATATTATAAGATAGTACTAAACTTTTCTATTTGATATATTAATATTTAGCAAAACATAACAAAAAGACATAATTACACTTAACAATATCTACAAGTAGCATTAACGCTTCTCTTTTCAATAACTCTTAACACTATTTATGATGAGATCCATATAAGTTATAAAATTATGAAAAAATATCAGTTCAATACTTTACTATAATTTCACAGATGTCAAAAGCAAAAAGCACACTAAACAGAAAATAGGCCAAGAAATCATTAAAATAAAAGGAGAAGAAAAAGAATTATCTATTAATATAATTAAAGATAATAAGCATAAAATGATCCATGAAATATACGAAGAGGATCAAATTGAAAGTATTGATAGTGCAGATGTATCCTATAATAAAACCATGGCTTTTGATATTCCTGATAATAAAATTGAAATTATACCTGCAAATGAAGTTACACTTATGTTACCAGATAAACCGACCGAAGACGTGAAAGCTAGTCTCAAATTTAGTCCAAGTTATCCTATTGTTGGTGAGATAAATCAAACTCAAGAAAAAGAAGCACCACTTCCATTTAAAGAAACATCTAAAAGCATCATAAAGACTTCACTACCTGAAATTGAACCTATAGTGGTAACAGAAGTAGAATTAAGTGGTTTTGTGGATACTTATAATACGGAAATAACTAAAAGTGATACAAAAGTTAATAAGAGTATAGTTGTATCAGAAAATATTATTACATCTGAAACTCAAATAAGTATGTCTGTCACAAATTTAGAAAAAGATGAAAAATGTTTAGAGAAAGCTAAACCCACCCTGATACTAAAAGATGCTTTAAACATATCCGAACATGATGTACCCACTAAAGAGATACCTTTCGATGATGTACCTGTCAAACAATCTACTGCATCTATACAATACACCCCTTTAGTAGGGGTAAGTGTTTTAGAAGTGAACGAAGAAATGAAAGAAAAAGAAATAGATCGTTTTAATAAAGACAAAGCAGTGACTTCTAAGCCTAATTTCAATTTACTAGAACCACTTGAAATAGGAGAAGTTTTTGTTGAAGACAAATCAGGTAAGTATTACCCTGAAATGATAGTTCCTACTGAAACAGCACGTAAAGATATACTTGTGTCAAATCAAGTTATTACAGAAATTCACGATGTACAAGAACGTGAAGGATTATTATCGATGTTAAAATTGCCACCTGCTCAAGAAGCTATTATTGATGTTTCTTCTAAGGATAGTATACTTGTACGTATGGATGAGTCACATGAAAAAGAAGGAGAATTGCCGGAACAGGATAAACCAGCGCAATTTTCTGTAAACAAAGAGTTTACTTTACACACAAGTCTTTCTAATATTTTAACAACGTCTCAAATAAAAGAGAAAGAATTTATGCCCGAGGTTTTATTAGGTAGAAAAGCCACAATTGGTGTTAACGAACTGCACCATAAGTTTAATATAGAAACAAACGTAATTGACTCTGAGCAATCTTTACAAAAACAAGACTCTGTAACGAATACACGTGCTGAAGTTTCAGTTTCAGCATTAGATAAGAATTTTATTGAAGAAGTACAGGTCCATGAATTTGAAAAAGAACTCATATTAAAAGAAAACAAACAATTTGCTACAGCTGATGTAGACATTAAATCAATTGAACCAATTATTACATCAGAAACAGTTCAGATAACATCAACGTCAGATATTACACCGATAGATAAAGTTTTAGAGGAAACAGCAACGAAATCAGTTGTTACAACCAATGCAAAGATTGTATTGTCACCTCTCATACATGATAAAGAAATGGATGAGGATTATCATATGAAGGAAGCTGTAATTGCGGGTACATCATTAATTCCCAATGTTCCTATAACCGTTCATGAAACTGAATCTTCTGAGTCAGAAAATAATCTCAACTTGGAAAAACTACCGGATTTCATTCAAGCAAAATCAGCACCAACACATATTTTAAAATCACCAGTCTCTCAAGAAATAACTACAGCCGATCAAATTGAAATCATGAGTATACCTCAGAATATTTTGGAAACAGCTTCAGAAGATACTGATTTACAAAAAGAAATAACAATACTCCAAACGACTGTTGAAGAACAAATACAAAAACTAGATGAAACCAAGACATCACAAAGCAAAGCCATATCCACTTTCATTGAAAAGGAATCCTTAAATGTAACTGAAGTAATAACTAATATAACTGAACAAAAACTTGAGCAAGATAAAGTAAGCCCTGAACTTTTTGCTAAAGTTGATATTGATACAGATCATAAAATTGCTGTGACTTCTGAAATAGATACAAAAGATAATGTAGGTATCTTAAATAATTTAACACCAAGATATGAAGAAGCACATATTGCTTCTAATAATTTAACCTCTATTCAAATATCAGAAAATAATGTGTTCGACAGTCAAGCCCTTTTGCAAGATGATGTTGTACCTGATCTTAAATCTTTGACAATAGAAATAGTTCCAACTGAAGGGACACTAAAAATTACTGAAGTTATGGAACATGAAAGAGAAACTGATTACGATACAGAGATGATTTTGGATACTTGCTTAGCAACAGCAAATGTAACAGGTAGACCAGTAGCTATAGCGTCGGAAGTAACAACAGATTCTTCTATAGGTTATACTCAAGATAAGGTTAGTAGTTTACCTAAAACAGCCAATCTAGAAAATCTACCTTTTAAAGAAATCCTAATTAGTACAACTAACTGGAATGAAAAGGAGAATATATTACAAGAGTCTTCTAAACCAAACTCTGCTACTGCATCATTTAGTGTAAATTCAAATGAAGCTATTCAAATTGAAGAAAATAATACGGAACTCGAGCCAGTATTATTAGCGCATCAGGATGACCATCCACTTGTAAAAGCTAATGAAGCTGCTGAAGTTGCTGAAGCACTAACTCAAGAGGAAATTGTAACTAATTTATCAGAGGGTATTATAGAAGAAAAACAGAAGGATAATTTAGTTAAACCAATGGTATCAATAACAGCACTGAAAGCACCTGAGTGTGATGAAACGTTAACTATAGAAACTGAAAATAGCTTGTTAACATCGGCTGCTCCCGAGGAACAACTGGCAATACTTTCTATTATCAGCCGTAGGGGAATACAGACATCAGAAATAATATCACATTCCGATAATCTCCATGAGTCTGCTGATTTTAATGTTCAGTACAAAGTAGCCGCACCTAAGATAGATGAAATTTATGGCAAAATTGCTAATATGGAAGAAATTATTACAAATCAATCTGCAAAAGAGTTTCAAAATGAAGTAGTTAGCTTGCAACATTCATCTGTAATACCTGTAAATACATCATCTGCGTTCATGGAAACTGAAATTATACTAGGTGAAACTGAGTCACAATTTCAAGAAATAAAACCATTAAAATCAAATATTGTTAATACTGATATAGCTGAAATAGAAACAGCGATTACAAGTTGTGTAGAAACGATAGATAAAGAAGAACAGCTTGATAAACAAAAAGAAGTACCAAAACAAGATGCCGTTGTTGAAATAATACCATTCAATAGTACAGTTAATTCTGAGATTATTGCTACAAGTAATGTAGATAAATTTGAAGAAAAGGTAGTAAAAACTAGTAAAGCAACAATCATGCAAAATAAAACACAAGAATATATAGAAGAAACAGAAGTTATACAAGGAGAAAAAGAAATAGATTTACTTAAAATCGTTCAAGATTTTCAAGAAGCTTCTCGGGGAATTATTGAAAATACAAGTAAAATAATCACAGAAATACAACCAACAGAAAAGGAGGTTAACTTTAATAAAGACTACAGGCCTTCAGGAACGCGTGCACATTCATCAGTAAGTGAGCAACAGCCTTTGTCTAATACAGAAGTTATACTGAGTCAAAATACAGAAAACTTCAGTGTTTCTAGACCAGCGGTAACAAAGATTATTGCAGTTCAAGATACTCAGGAAGCTCTAAAACAAACAGAACAATTTGTTGGGGAGTTAGAGAGTAACATAATAAACGAAATACCAGCTAGTAAGATAGGCATAAGAAATATTGAAGAACACAAGTCTTTAGATGTAACTGAAATTATAATAACGGACTCAGAATCTGTATTAAATAAAACGCCGTCCATAAAACCAGAAACTTCAAAGGAAACCTTTGAAACCAAGACTTCTGTAGATGTAACAGAAATCACCTCATCTGAAAAAGAAAAAGATTTACCAATTAATTCAAATATTATAGAATCAAAGTCTATCGAGCCTATTTTTACCGTGCTATTAAAATCAAGCGTAAAAGTTGATGAAACTATTCCTGGTGAAGGGGAATTCATTTTAGAAATCGAAGATTCTAAATCTCAACAAGCACAGATTAACTTACAACCTATAGACTACATAAAAATGTCAGAAGATGTACCGGTTGAAAAAGAAAACACTCTTAAAGATGATTTAGTACTGAAGAAGGTTAAAGGTAATGTAACTATAAATGCTTATGAACATATAAATATTGAAGAGCTGCAACTACGTGAAGCAGAAGAAACTATGAAAGAACCGAAAAAAGCTAAAACAGACGTTGGTGAATTAAGTTTTGAAACAGTTAGGCCTATAGAGACTTCTGAAACAAGAACTGAAGAACAAAATGAGGAACTTGTTTCAAGCGAAAAGATAAAACAAGTAACTTCAGTTATAAAACTTGAACCTGATGAACACATTGTCATAACAGAAACAGAGCTTCAGGAATGTGAAATTCCATTAGATTCTACGCCATCAGAACTCCATAGACAAGGTAAGGTTAATTTTGAAACACAGTTTTCTTTGCAAACACAAGAAACAATACCAAAAGAAAATGAAATTGATTTTACAAATGCTTCTTTACCTCATACTGAAGAGCCAAATGTAGTAATGGAAACTCAGCAACACTTAACCATTACTGACACAGTAGTAAAAGAAAAAGAAACCAAAATTATAACTAGTGGTATTCCAACACTTGAAAAACAAAGTATAGATGTTAAATCAACGCTTCATCTAACGACATCCGAAACAGTTGCTATTGAGAGTGTAGGATATATAAAACAGGATGTAAATAAAGACAAAAAAGCTTCGACTCAACAAACACCCTTAAACGAAATAATCAATATGCAACCACTTACAATGGACAATACATCAACATTACTTACCTTTTACGAACCTGAAGAGGAACAAGTTCGTCTTGATTTGCAAATACAGAGAGGTTATGGCACGTCCGAAAACATAGTACACGAATCTCTGTTAGATTTATCAACACCTAATGAAAGAAAAATTAAAGCTAACAAAGAAGTTACCGAAATGAAACACATTGAACAATCTGAAGTATTTATAGGTGAACAGTTTAGTGAATTTAATAGGGTTTTTAATGATAATAAAGAAACAGCTGAAGAAAAACATAATCTCTTATCAGAAATAGGCACTCTTAAACCGGATGTTTTAGGTACTATTCAAGAATTGCCGAAATCTTCGATACCAGATATCAATAAAGCAACGTGTGAAGTCGAAACACACAAAACCTACGTAATTACTGAAAACACCGCTCATGAGTCATTACAACATATTACACAAGATAAAACTGAAGTGAAGCAACCACAAGAACGTGTTATAGAATTTAAATCCGTTGAACTAACTGACGTGTTCGTTGATGAAAATACCAGACCATTTAAAATAACAGATCTTAAAGAAGAAAACGTCTATTCGAAACCTGTCGAATTACAACCATTCAGTCAAACTAACGTTGTTATACACGAAAGTGAAACAGTGATTCCAGCTGAAAAACCAGCTTTAAATGAGAAGGCTTCTGTAAATTTCAGTACTAAAGAAGGTGTAATAATAGAAGAAGTAATACAAGAAGAATCACATTCACAGCATAGTCTCATTTTGAATAAAGATAAACCAAAAACGGCTGACAAAGTTATAACACCTTTGTCACACGTACAATGTACAGATACTGTTTTAGAATCACAAGTAGACGATTTTACAACTCCAAAAATGCAAACTGAGTTTACTCATATTACACCAACAAGTGTAACTCCTATAATTGTCACAGAAAATCAATTTTTACAACATGAAACTAAACTGCATACATATGAACCTAAAGAACAAACAGCGAGTGAAGGCTTTACAGTTTCAAACGAGATGAATATTTCTACTGAATACATTGACGAACAGACACAACCTTACCATATAGATCACCCAAATTTATTGAGAAGTACTATAACAACTGAAAAAGAATACTACGATGTTATTACATCAGAACATGAAACACAAATAAGTGGTAAGTAAACCTGTTGTTACTTTGATAAATAAATATATTATAAACGTTTCTTCTACAGAAAGGAATATACTTAAATAAAGGATTTTTTATTTCCTTATTACAATAAGGTAAGGTGGTGTACCTTGTAATTGTTAAAGACAAATACGCGGTTTTATTGTTTTATCTGGATTAATTGTAGGCTGTTTTTTATGTGAAATATCTATAGCGATATGTTAGACTGACATACGTGCATGCATCGCCATATTATGAATCTGAATTTTTATTTTGTATATTTAATGAATATGTGTGTTACATACACAGTTATCATTCCTTGAAAAATAATCTTAATATTTTATTTTTGATTATGCCACATTTATTTCTTGTCGTAAACTATCCTTTTTTGCATATTACCTGTACAAAACAATGTCGATGTTTCACATCTGTCAGGCGTTCCGAGACGGTACGCATTTTTTTTTTTGTTTTTACTACTCAACCTAATATAAATAAGCTTTTACCAATTAATAATTGCTTCTACACCTTTATGGATAGATATATATGGATTTATGGATAGATAATAGATATATATATATAGTCTGGGTAATATTTTGAAATGTGCACTATCTGCCAGTACAATTTTAATCGAAATCTATTCACCTTTGTCGAGTGTTAACCTGTACAAAAAAAGGATGCCTCGTTTTGTTTACAAATATAAATTTGTGTTCGTTTTGTCACATATATGGTTGTATTTAGGGCCATTTTCACATTATCCTCACCTATTAGTTTGTATATCTTGTCGTGTAAACTATGGAGTTTCTATTACTTTTCAACTATTATTAGATTTCAAGTAATATCTTATAAGAAATGTATGTACTTTGTATGTACTTGAATTTTTTTTTTAAATATAGTTTTTTTATGCTTTTCTATTACTATTATAATTAAACAAACAAACCTGTGTATTTTACTTATGTTATACTATTTTTATATTGGTAAATATACTTAATTTAATTAACCGGTTTCCATTTTTTATTTCATTATTACATAAAACATAATCTTGTCTAATTAATACGCTTTTAGGGAAATATATATTTAATTTCAAGTACATTTTAAAAATTACATAGTGAACGAAAAATAACGAAAGGAAATTAATACTAACAAACAGAGTACTAGCCGATCTTTTATATAACGACCGTCTCTCAAAAGAAAGAAAGAACTTTTTAACATTGATATTTTTTCGAAATTAAGAACTGTAACATTTTTTTTACGCTTTATTAAGTTAAAAATTTTCAGAAAAATATAGCTGGACTGCGTAGAAAAATCAACGTCTTCAAAAAAAAATCCAATACTCTTTATTCGCATTCTAAAACAGCGATATAATCGTTCGAATTAACTATACAGATATATTAGACTCGTATCAAATCAATCCAATATATCCATAGATTGATATTAAATTTACACAAATTTACACAGACTTACTCATTTGCAAATATAAATATACTGAATATAATATATGCACATATAATGCACGTTTAACTTTTAGCTAAAAATATTTTTCAGAAATTCCAGACGTAGCTTCATATTCTCCCCGATCATCAGATGTAGAAGAAACAGAAGAAATCCTAACAAAATTTATACAACAACCTGGCAGTGCAGAACCCAAACAAATAAAAACAAAAAGAACGATAATCCGCAAAAAAACAAACAAGAGAAATAAAGAGTTAGTACAGGGTGACGTTGTCATTGAAGAAACATTAGATGATGATGAACTTAATCAGAAGGAACCTCAACATCACGAAGTCAACATAGAAGAATATGTAGGAGATGATACACACTTTCCAGAAGACTTTGAAAAAAGTAAAATTGAAATGCCAGATGAATATTTACATATACCAAAAATGAATGCTCTGGTTGAAATAGAAGAGGTACTAGAAGACAAAACAGTAAAACGCTTGAACAAAGTTAAAACAACAAAACAAAAAATAAAACCAGAGGACATAAGTACTCTTC
This sequence comes from Antheraea pernyi, assembly GCA_015888305.1. Lineage (NCBI taxonomy): Eukaryota > Metazoa > Arthropoda > Insecta > Lepidoptera > Saturniidae > Antheraea > Antheraea pernyi. The sequence continues at coordinate 283,859 of MU159208.1, forward strand.
CCGAGGAAACCACCGAAGAAGAAATAAAGACACCAGAACGAAAAACAATGAAAACGAAAAATAAGTCATTAGAAGTTGTCGAGCTCCCAGAAGAGACTATAGTGGAAGACATTGTTACACCCGAAGGTAAAATCAAGAAAAAAAAAATAACTAAGCGTATCATAACAAAGAAAGTAGGTCCAAAAGTTGAAACAACGCACATAACTACTGAACAGGAGGACGAAAAACAACCTATTTTATCAGTACATATAACAGAAGAATTTACAGATGACACAACAACACGAATTCGAGAACTGCAAAAACCAGAAATAGCCAAAGTCGTAGAAGAAATACCGGAAACAGTTGTAGTGACTCAAGTAAGGACAGAAACTGGGGACATCAAAATAGTCAAAACGACTAAGCGAGTCATTAAAAAGAAAAAGGGTCCAAAGGAAGAAATTACAGAAATAATCACAGTGCAGAAAGGCGACGAGGCGCCCGTTACAACAGTTTCTGTTACTGAAGATTCAAAACCAGCAGAAGAGCAGCCAGAAGAAATTAAGGCATTGGATATTATCGAGCTTCCTGAAGAGACTACAGTGGAAGAAATTAAAACACCAGAAGGTAAAATAAAGAAAAAGAAAATCATTAAACGCATCATCAAAAAGAAAGTTGGTGCAAAACTAGAAACAACACAAATCACTACTGAACAGGAAGATGACAAACAACCTGTCATATCTGTTCATACAAAAGAAGAATTCACAGACGACACAATAACATCAATCAAAGACATGCTCGAACCAGGAACTGCCAAAATCATCAAGGAAACTCCAGAAAAAGTTGAAGTAACCCAAGTGAGAACGGAGACTGGTGACGTCCAGACAGTCAGAAAAACAAAGCGTATTCTTAAAAAGAGGAAGGGTACCAAGGAAGAAGTAACAGAAATACTCACAATACAGAAAGACGACGAGATGCCCGTTACTACAATTTCTGTCACTGAAGAAACGAAATTAGAAGAAGAGCAGCCAGAAGAGATTAAACCAGTTGATGTTGTTGAGCTTCCTGAAGATACCACTGTAGAAGAAACCGAAACACCTGAAGGTAAAATAACGAAAAAGAAAATCACTAGGCGTATTATCAAGAAGAAGGTAGGTCCTAAACTCGAAACTACACAAATCACTACGGAACAGGAAGACGACAAACAACCTGTCATATCTGTACACACAATAGAGGAATTCACAGACGACTCAATAACACCACTCAAAGATATGCTTGAATCAGGAATTGCCAAAGTTATAGAAGAAACTCCAGAAAAAGTTGAAGTAACCCA
>MU159209.1:18133-55325 GCA_015888305.1 Antheraea pernyi
ACTATGACGGGCTTTTTCGCCATATACATAGTGGTTGCGACCCTGTCAGGTTGTAAAATCCTACCCTACCCCGCTTTCGCCATTGCCTCGTTCGTTATTCAGCAGGATGCACCACGTGCAGGTGAGGTTGGCTTGGGTGTCTCAATTCTTACGATGTTATTAGACACCCCTTACTCCCCCTTACTCAACAGATTATCATGAAATGTTGCATAGACGTTGTTTTGGGTATAGAGTATAGGTCAAAACAACATTAACGCGAGTGGAGTCACAAGTAAAAGCTAATAAATTATGTAAGTGTTTCTTGAAGTTCCTTTTTAATTGATGATCTCTGTTTTCTGCCACGACATAATTCTCTCATAAGGAATCAAAACAGATGACAATGAACCAATCAGCGTTTTTCCTTTATTTTTCAGTATACAGTTGTACTCTCATCTTCTTCTATACCTATAATAAGAATGTAAATCTAACGTCAATTATTTTTAAATAATCTGTAATAAATTGTCTGTTTGAATGAACACGCATCACTGCTAAAGTACTGGGTTCACAATAAAACCCCAAATCATAAAGCATATCTTCTAGAGTAAATAAGTTTTTATTTTATTAAAATCGGTCCACTTTTTCAGAAGTTATTGTAATTCGAATAACGGTTAAGGTGCCAAGTTAAGTACGAGAGAAGAGTAGTAGTAATCTACGAGTGTACCCGGTGAAGCTGTTAAGACCTTGCTTGGTCAGTTCGAAAAAAAAAAAAAGCTACGAGTGTACTATAAAGCTGGAGGGTTTCTTTGGTTGAACGCGCTAATCTCATGAACTACTAGTCCGATTTGAAATATTTTTTTGGTGTTAGATAGCTCATTTATCGAGGAAAATTATAGGCTATATATCATCACGCGAATAGCAGCGGAACACCAATGAAGAATGTTTCAAAATCGGTTTTTTTATTTCTTTTCAGAGTTTCCGCTGCGTGTTAACGTTAGCCCAAAGTAACTATTCCACGCAGACGAAGTCGCCAGCGGAAGTTAGTTGGTAAATAAAATATAAAGTAGCAATAATCCAGAATTCAAGATCTATCTACGTCTATTGTTATGGTATCAGGAATATCACGGTGAAGGTGAAACATCAAGGGGAACTTTTGATTCTAAACGGCGTTTCTTTGTGGAAAACATTTTTGATCAAACCACAGCATCATTGTAGGGCTTTTGCTAAGGCTTCCTGGCTACCTACAACTCTCAAGTTGAAAGTCTGTCACGAAGCATCTATAGATGTATTCCGGTAGCTACATTTGAGAGCCGGTCTCTTTACATTTAGCGTGATTACGTTCTTGGGCAACTTCGTCCTTTAACATCAGGGGAGATTGTAGTGAAACTCTAAAACCTATATAGCAATTTAATAGAAACCTACAAAAAAAATCTTATTCAATTATTTGGCAAAATAGCTAAAGTGTAAGACTCGACGGACATAAATATTAGGCATAATAAAATTATTAAAACGGAGACAATTTAAAATGTTACTAAGTAGTGTGTATGTAAGTGTATTTTTAGACTTCTTGAGACTTAACAACGTCGCGCAAAAAAATATTTTGCCGTGAAAAATGGAAAATCTTTCTCAGAAATGTAAAAAACAGGTACAAATTGAAACAGAATCAAAATAGAAGTGCCTTTGTAGATATTAATATAGAAATTTTATATTATGTTTTCTTCCTGAGAATCTAATTTTTATTAGCTTGAATTTACTTTTATATTCGTATATATTATAGTATTGATTACAATATTGCCTGGTGGTAAATTACATCGCTAAAGCCTATAGTGACTAGCTTTGAAAAGCAGCTATCTATATGCGCGTAGTGATAGACTTATTAACTTGGTGGGAGGGAGTCATTAGAAATTTCCTTTCCGAAATGGCGTTTTATTGCTTCATCGCAATATTTTTCTCCACAGAAAGCTTAGAATTCTAGTAAAAATCGAATACACCTCTATCCCAAATAATACTAACGATTTGCCGGACTGTAAGTTTAAGCTCCATGTCAAACGGGTTTTGGTGTCAATAGGCATTACAGGGTGGATCAATAAGTGAATGATGGTGATATCTGCAATTGACATTCTCTCTGTGCAGTCACTAAATATAATGTATATTAAAAACATAAACCGGATCGAGTTTCTTGCCGGTTCTTCTCGATCACTGGGTTGTTTTACAAACCGGTGGTACCTTTGACGTTTATAAGCACCTTCTTAGTTCCTAAATTGATTGAAGTAGTTTTGATTTTGTAATGTGTTATATCCTAATAGACGACCACCAAACCTTAATTGGTTAATTTTAATAAAATTTTCTTTCAATAGAATTGTAGTTTAAAAAAACTTATGTACTTATATAATTTATTATTATTGTGGTCCGTTGACCACAAAGGTGATTACCGATCACCGAGTTAATAAGACCGCACACAAAAGCTGGTGAAACGGAACAAAGTTTATGAGGGACCGCAGCTGGTACTACGAGCGATAAATTTCTACATAAATAACAAGTGCATTTATTAGTGCTAATAAACTATGCGAGACCTGTTATGGTACTGAATGCATTTGTAACTCTGTACTAATTAATAGGGGAGGGTAATATAAAGATGTCAATACAAACTCGATTTATAAAAAAAAGTTTGTTTATGCAAAATAAAATTGACCAGTTTTGAAAATTCTTCGGAAAAATTGTAATGTGTATTTACCGTATTCATTTACATCAGTTTAATTCTCAGAAATTGTAGTGTGCTTGTGTAATTATGTTCCTTTTTATATGAACATTGTTTTTTTTATGTCATAGCAGGCAAACAAACATGTGGGTCACCTGATGTTAAGTGATCACCACCGTCCATAGACACTAGCAACATCAGGATAGTCGAAAGTGCTTTGCCAGCCTGTGTTTGGGGGAAAGGGAGGGAGGGGGTAGAAGAGAGGGGAGATGGGCCTCCGGCGCTCTCACTTACCTAACGAAACGCAACAATGCAAGCACTGTTACTTCACGTCCGCTTTCTATGGGAGGATGGTAACTTCAGTTCATATATAGTTAGTTAATAATAGCTTCAGCGTGGCTCTACCACCTACATATTTTCCTTTTTATTTCATACATCAACTAGCAGAATGGCGAATAAACTGTGTATTGGGATATATACCTATTGAACGCTAAATGTAAAACAAATGAAACACAAAAGTTTCGAAATATTTTTATGTCTTATGATGTATATCAAAATTCTCCTAACTCATAAAATCAGTTCCATTGTCTTACTTTCATTGCAAATCGAGAACATTTCTATTCACTTTATTATTTGTGTAATGACGTCTACCCATTGTCCACCTTTCTTTTATAATTTGTTGGGACGAATTGTTTCAAAAATATGTGTATCTCACAGCCATCTATACATTTTTTACGCAAATAATTGCTATAAAAATATTGTTTTAATCTTTTATTATTATAAGTACTCATTTTGTGTTCTTTTATAATGTACATTAATAAGCTTAATTATTCTTAAATATGTTAGTTAAAGAACAAATATTTGCATTGAATTAATCAATTATTCATATGAAACTTGTAAACGAAATAAACGGCCCATGAATTGTTATATTAATATAGTCAAAGAAAACATAACGCCCGAATGGTGCCTACATATATTCGTATAAACATTGTATTTAACAGTGCTATATTACCAACAGAGAGCAGCTGCGCAAAATTCTCACATTCTCTCAAAAATACTACGTGCCTTATTGGTTTGCATGGTCCTTGGATTTCATTTCAACGTACTGGAGTATGCCAAGAAACTAACATTATGTACTAGTTTATAACTTTACCTTAAACTTGTATAAGGTTTTTTCTAAACGAAAATAATTTGACATAATAGTAGAACATTGTAATATTTCAGGCATACTTATATTAATATATTCAAAAGTTATAAATATTTCGCATAATTTTTTTTTTTAGATCATACGAGGCAAACGAACAGATGAGTCATTAGACGTTAAGTGATCACTACCGTCCATTGGCACTAGCAAAACCAAGGGAGTCGCAATTGCGTTGCGGGGAGGGTAGGAAAGAGGGGAAAGCTAGCGGGCTTCCGGCGCTCTCACAGACCGGACGAAACGCAACAATGCAAGCACTGTTACTTCACGTCTGTGAGAGGGTGGTACTACCCCGGGCGAGTCGTTCCATTCATGCTGAAACCAGTAATAGCTTCAGCGTGGCTCCACCACTATATTCAATATCTATTCTAATATTATGAATTTTAAGAGATAGTTTATTTGTACATTTTAATGTGATAGCCTCTGGAACTCGGATTTTCTATTTTACAACCTAGGTAATGAGGAAGTTAATAGACTTTCGAACATCACACTACGACCTTTAGGAGCGGTGCAATTGTCATACAATTTCTGGGTCAGAATGTACACAAAATAAGTTTGGATAATTGCTTGCTTTGTAATGCGTCCATGCATGGGTTTAAGTGACAAATTTTGAGTTTACGTATGGTTTCTTAGTACACATAAAGAGGATCTTGAAACACGAACTCAGGATAGATCGAGAAATCCTAAAACAATTTCGTTTATTCATCATACGGTACGGAACCAAAAAACATTCGAAAATAAAATTTTTGTGTATAAGTTTCTACAGGCTACGAATAGGGTTCACAAAATGCTTGATGTCACTTTTGTCTCATCTCAATGTTGATATTATTAATATTAATTGTTTGATATCGATTTTTTTTTAACCACGTCGGTAGCAAACAAGCATGCGGGCCGCCTGATGTAAAGCGGTCACCGCAGCCTAAGGACGCTTGCAACATCAGAAGTGTTACATGCGCGTTGCCGACCTTTAAATAACCTATTTTTTTTCCCCTTGAAGCACTCCATACTTAAATCCCCAGGAAAACTGCAGCAGGAAGCTCATTTCAAAACCAGATCGTTCGTGGAAGGAAACCCCTCTGGAACCGGACCGTCCGAGGCCATTTCGGTTCCAATGTGTGGGGATGAATTCCCTGCCGATGACGAGCAGTGCGATGGTGGAAAGCAGCTACAGGCATAATGTTAAACAATTCCTCGGAACACAACCCATTATACAAACGGTAGAACCTACATAAAGAGGCGATCTCTCTCCGTAGCCTTAGTAGTTCGATATCTATACCTGTAATATTTATAGGGCCGCCAATAAAAAAACTGTATTGTTGAAAGTACATTGATAATTTCGATCACTCAAAATTTAGGCCTCAATATAACTACTATAATAATAATTACAAAAAAATATTTTTCATGTATCTAGGTACTAACACAGCAAGGTACCACTGCACCGCAACGCGCCGCATCGTGTCGCAACAAAGTTGTGAATAACTTATCAATAAATAGCTTTGTTTTAGTATCCACAGTGATACTCGAAGTCTGATACAAGCTATATAGTGAAAATACTGTGTAACAATATTTAACTTAAATCAGTCGTCACGCTCGGATTGGTGACGCTAAATCGGGCTTACTCGGCTCCACTCGAAATTGACACATATGTACTCGGCGTCAGTCGTCATCGATCACGCGTTTTCACTTTTATAGTGTAGTTATAAGCACACATTTGTTTTCTTACTATTGCCGTGATAAAGTAAGCCATTGTATATTTTTTAATTTAATTTTTTTTTAATTGTAAAGTCATAATCCACCTGATGTTAAGCGATGATGTCGCCCATGATGCTAATATGTAAAGAATAAAGAGATAAAATAGTCTCAGTGCAGCCATTGGAAGATACCTAGGTATTTCGCGCAAGTTTTTATTCTTGAGTGGAGATAGCTAGCAATACGGGACAAACGATCCTAATTGTACAACCCTACCATATTTTAAAATTAATCAAGTATCTATATGCCTAAAATAATTACAATAAATCACTTATGGAGTACGTCCCTGAAACAAGTGACTCGTGTGAAGACTTTCGTCTTCCGTAAAACTTTTGTAGAGTTACGAGCTACGAAGATTACTGCTAGTTGCCTCCATTGATTGGACATTTTTGTTTGGAATATACATATGCAAAGCTTATGAAGGCTACTTTTGAATTTAAATTTGATCGATCTGTTAGATATGCTTTGTGATTTGTGTGATGTGATGTTTAACATCAACCCGTGTGGCGTCACGTCAAACGGCATGACGCTCTCTTATACCGCTTTCGACTCCCTTCTATGCGTCAGCACGTTTTTTACTCCGTTGCTTGAATGTATGAATCGCGTACTGTTTATATTCTTACGAGTATAATATATATAAACGTTTAGCGCTTTTATGCGCGCTTTACATATAAAAAAAATGAATATCTTATTCTATATGTTCTTTATTGGTTTTTATTAATGATTCATACTATAAGTTTTAATATCAACTTAAAGATTTCACATCTGCAGGGCGTCCCATGACTGCAAACTTTTCATGAGCATTTCTCTTTGAAATAAATTAATTTCATCATATTAAACGTTGGAACATTTTTTGTATATATATTTTTCTTTAAATTACAGTTAGACGATTTAAAAGTATCACTTGTATTATTTAATCATACAAATACCAAATCATTTCACATTAGCAGCATTTATTGTACTCTATCAAATAAATTTTCACTTTCCATAAGTACGGTCAAGTAAAACAATGCAGTGCTAAGTCATGAAACATAGTGTCGGCTCGTCTAAAGCTTGTTTTCTTTTCGGCTTTCGGCTACGATTAGTGAAAATGGGTTTGTTGTTTCATGGAAACTATGTGTTTATTCTGGATTAATTGTGAATTGTCTTTTTAAATAGAATTTTATAATTACTACTTAATCCTTTTGCCAATTTTAAGTTACCTGTGTTAAATTGTATAATTACTGGCCAACGTCTTGTATATATAAATGAGAGTAAATAAAAAAGTTTACCTTTTTCTCTCTTTTTTGTATTATTCTTTTTAAGGTATTCAGTGTTATCTATAAAAAATTGGAAACCCTTTTTTTACTTACGATATACGAGTTTCTGTTTTTAATTATAAATCTATATTCGTCATACTTCAATATACTTCGGTCCACTAACTGAAATTTACAAAAATAATGCACCGTGATGTAATTTCGACTACTAGATGATCACTAGTCTATGGAAAAGCATAATGATAAATAGTTTCTATGTTTCAGTAAAAATCTCATCATAATAGATTCAGCCGTTTCTAAAATTGACGCGAATATACAACAGATACACTTGGGCGTAAATAAAAGAGTTCATTACTTTTTTCTCATTTGTTTGTTAACCGATTTTCTTTTTTATTGTATTATTCTTTTTAAGTTCTTCAGTGTATCTATAAAAAATTGGAAACAGTTTTTTTCTTACGATATACGAGTTTCTGTTTTTAATTATAAATCTCTATTCGTCATACTTCAATATACTACGGTCCACTAACTGAATTTTACAAAATTAATGCACCGTTATTGAATTTCGACCACTAGATGATCACTAGTCTATAGAAAAGCGTAATGATAAATAGCTTCTATCTTTCAGTAAAAGTCTTGTCATAATAGGTTCAGCCTTTTTTCTAAGATTGGCGCGTATATACAACAGATACATTTTTATTTCTATGTATAGATTTGTCAATCTGATTGCATTCATAATAATATCTACTTTACTTTTTCCAGAAAAAGAAATAGCGAAATTTCAGATCGAGATTTTTTTTTAATGTTTTAGGTGGCAAACGAACAGGTGGGTCACCTGGTGTTAAGTGATCACCACCGTCTATGGACACTAACAACACCACAGGAGTCGCAAGTGCGTTGCCACCCTTTGGGGGAAGAGTTAGGGGAGGGAGAGGTAGAGGAGAGAGGAAAGGGCAGGGGAGGCGGGCCTCCGGCACTCTCACTGATCGAACGAAACGCAACAATGCAAGTACTGTTACTTCACGTCGGTTTTCTATGAGAGGGTGGTACTACCCCGGACGAGCCGACCCATTCATGCTGAAACCAGTAATAGTTTCAGCGTGGCTCTACCACTATGTAATTTATGTATTATATTTATTTATGTCTTCTGTTTATGTACTCTAAATAAAAATATTAAGATCCGTCGTAGTTATTTAGACATCCTCCTAACAACCTAAGCTTTCGACGACGGAAATCATAGTAATAAAGCTATAAATATGATGGTAAAACAATTTCTATTGCCCGCCTGGTTAGCTACCAGCTTCAAATCGAATATTTCTTGCCAAGTATGTGTGTTTTAATACTTGAAATTACTCAATGCTTCACATGTTACGATTAAGAACACACTGCCACTTACCGTTATGTAAGGTCATAGGTATATGCTAAACTTATAGTAGCTTACTTTAGAGGTGTAAGGGGTATCGAATAACATCTAAGACTTGAAACACTCAAGCCCACCTCGCCTGCACGTGGTGCACCCTGTTGAATAACGAACGAGGCAACGAAAGCGGGGTGGTAGGGTTTTACAACCTGACTGGGTTGCAACCACCATGTATATGGGGAAACAGCCCGTCATAATGATTCGCTTCTACGGGTCGCGTTTCGGGATTAGCCTGTGCATATCCAGCTTTTCGCAGGCCGGCATGACAGCGGCGACCGGCGATGGATAGTTTCTCTCTCGGTGGTCGCCATTGTTTTTGGATTGTACTGTGCTTACCATCAGGCACAGTGCAGTCATTTTGCCCGTGCTACAACAAAAAAAAAAAGAAATCTTGAAAAACTGTTCCTAAACAATATTACTTTGTATTTCGGTTTCCGAATAATGGTTCGTTTACTAACAACAAGGGTCTGCAAGTTCCGATTACTGCAAGTCATAATGTGCGACTCGCAGCAGCTTTGTTCCACAATGACTCTACGGTAGATAATGATACGGCAGTTCTTCACGAACTAAGGAGAGAGTAGATAAGGATAAGAATGTTTGTGTGAGTATAAAAATTAGGTATCTCTTGTTTAGTTTTATATCTAACTTATCTTATTTGTTCGGTTACTAATGATCGGGTTTTCAATGTTACTTAGTCGTAATAGTACTTTTTGTTTTAAGTTTAAAACTTATTGAACTGTGATTTTATTCGAACACTAACTAATACCCGTGACTTTGTCTCTGTTGTTTATTATCTTATCAGTATATATCTCATAAGATACATAAGAAAAACACTACACGCAAAACATGAGTATGCTTACAGAATTTATTTGTAAACAATGTTATCTATTTACTTCCCCTGTTCTGCGCATGCGCACTACACCGCATGCTCCACTTCACACGTCGCTGAACGTAGTACTTATAAATTCGTAACTTCATAAAAGATAATGACCAATTGTGTCTACGAAATAAAAGTAAAAAAAAAAATTATCGAAATTTATTCATTAGTACGTGATGCGCACCCAACGGCAGGCCCCAAGAATTTTTCTTATATCTATATTATAATAAAACTGTAGCAGGGCCAAATCTGTACATTAAATATTTTTTGAAAATTTTGATAGGGGTAGACTTTGTTGTCGATAGAAGATACTTTTTATCTCATAAAACGCAAGGGATTCTCCAGGATAACGGACGAAAGTAAAAAAAATGTAGTTCATGATATTCTTGACGGTTTTTGGTAAATTTTCTTTATGCTATATATAGCAGACAGATTAGCTAAAAAATTAAGCTATATTGTCCTATGCTACTTCAAAAAAAATACCAAAAAATATTATCACCGTGTTTCGAACCGTCGGCTCCGCCGAACCATATAAAGTCCACTACGTTATACCTGAGCTACAGCTACATGACATATATGTTCGTAATTATCGACCACATATGAAACATTAATGTAGACGAAACTGTCACTTATATATTGTCACGTTTATTTCATTGTATAAAAAAATTTTTGCTACACAAAGGTGACAAGATTTATTTATTTATCTATCTTCTATATTATAATAAAACTGTAGCAAGGTCAAATCTGTACATTAAATATTTTTTGAAAATTTTACCTGGTAGCCGGTTAACGTTGTATTTTTTAATGCGAATTACACCTTTACAGATCAACATTTTGATTTATAAATAATTTAAGGAACATTTTTTGTCAGTAACTTTTATAAGTTTAACGTTTATACGTTATTAAAAACATGAATTTTTCACTGCCAGACAATTTTGTTATTGACAATAATGTGCCTGGTGATATTCTTTATAAACAAAATAATTCATTTCAAACCATTTTATTTTTTCCCTTGCAAAGAACATATTTCATTTTGTTAACCAGGCTCTTCCATAATTATGGCTATCTTTATTATACAGCCAGTGTTGCGCTAAGCTAGAGTTATAACTAAGTTATTCTATACATAGGTTTTGGTAGGGGGTAGAGCCACGCTGAAGCTATTACTGGTTTCAGGATGAATGGGTCGGCTCGCCCGGGGTAGTACCACCCTCTAACAAAAAGCCGACGGGAAGTAACAATGCTTGCATTAGTGCGTTTCGTTCGATTAGTGAGAGCACCGGAGAGGCCCACCTCTCTTCCCCTTCCTCCTCTCCCCTTCCGCTTCCTCCCCCTCCAACACAGGTTGGCAAGGCACTTACGACTCTCCTGGTGTTGCAAGTGTCTATGGACGGTAGTTATTACTTAACACCAGGTGACCCACCTGTCCGTTTGCCTCCTATGACATAAAAAAATACATTATATTTTTAATTTACCCTTTTTTATGTTGAAATAAAATAATATTAAAAAAAAGTGTGTGTGTGTACTTATGTACACGCATTAGAAGTTATACTTCTTTGGCGTAACAAGTAAAAATCTTTTCAAAAATTTTATCTTGCGCCTTATTCTACGTTTGTAGAAAAAACGACACTAACAATAAAAAAAAGGTATTTAATACAATGAAAGTTTTAATATAAAGAAATACAAACAACAAATACAAAGAAACAAAATGTTGACTATAGCTAACTTCAGGGTGTCGGTTTTTCGTGACGGTGTGTGCGCGCAACGTAAAAATTTACTCTCATCATTTTTCCCTAACGCGCCAAAAGAAATATAACTTCAATAAAATTACAGATATCTTAACATGGTTTGAACATACTTCTTTATTTACAAAAAATTGCATCGGGCACATTATTGTTAATATCAAAAATGTCTGGCAATAATAAATTCACGTTTTAGTAGCGTTTAAAAGTTAGTGAAAAACAAAACATTCTAAAATTATATAAAGTTCAATATTTTTGCCTGTAAAGGTTTACCGGCAGCCAATTCGCTGTCGAAACCGTTGCCTAGCTCTTAGACAAATAGTCACAGGCAAGTGACAGATGACACATGTTGCTCATATCTTTTTAATATTTATGTTTTTCTTTAATACAATGTAGTGTGAAAAAGTTTTAATACAAGTTGAAAATAGTTATGATGTCATTCAGTGTTTAATTTATCATTATTTATTTTATGAATATATTTTAACGTTTAAATTACAATTTAACTCTATCAACTTGATATTTTATAATGTAAACTATACTGAGTGTATAGTAAACGCCTACAAAAAAGGGAAAGGAACTACGTTCCAACTGGAGGTCCATGGACCTCTCAAGCTTTTTTTACATTACCGCCAATATACGTAGGTTAGTTTTTATTTTAATTGAACCCGGTAGATGATGTAACGAACGGCTTGTAGGCTTATTGGGACAGAAGGTACTGGGACAACGTACTGGGAAGACATTTATCGGCAATATATGTAGGTTATTTGTTATCTTAATTGGACCTGGTAGGTGATGCTGCGAACGGGTTCAAAGCATATTTTAAAATATTTCTCACATACCAACTGGGTATATGTTTGAGTGAGTCCCTGGATAGTTGGGATTCACAATTTGAAACAGTAGGTATCGCTGCAATCGGGTTTTGAGATTTATTTAGATTTTTCACGTTTAAAAGTACAATCGAAACCGGTAATAACCGATTTGGTGCAGACGAAGTCGCACGGGTTAGCTAGTAGATAAATAAATTCATATACTTACCCTATCTCATTTTAAAAGTAAAATGAAAAATAAGTTTTTTATATTATTTAAAAATATATATCTCTATTAGTAAAATGAAGATAAATTGTACATATGTAATTGACCGTTCCAGTTTATTTTTATAAACGTAAAGTCTCATAGCACAGGAAATTGAAAATAAACTCCTTTAAGCTTCCAATTACCACATCCGCGAATATCGAATTTCCAATGTCCTAAATTCAAACGGGTGCTCTTTTGAGAGCACCAACTTAATATACATTTTCATTTATCACTAATTTGAAACGTTGAACCTTTTTTTTATATTAACGTGGGGAAATCCCTTATGGATACCCACCTTCCCGGAGGAGAGGGTGGGTTATTTCCGACTCGCACGGACTAAAACCCCACGATGTACCGACAGGCCGTACTTGTTGGGGCGGCAAGGGATCGTACTAGCTACTCAACCTTGGATAGCCGCCCCAACGGCCCGCCCGGCGGAAGGTGACCGCCGGGCTCCTGCCTAACAGGAAGACATACAGAGTACACTCCAGCTGCCTTCCCTCGTCAGCCAGACCTGTGCAATAAGGAGACGGTTCCCCGGCCCTTCAGGTCCGGCTTCGGTAGCGGAAGGAGGCGGGCGAAGTGCCGCCTCCTCCTACCGACCCTCCGTTGGCGGAGAGGGCCGCTCTGCGGATCCTCTTCACGGACCCTCCCCGCCGCCTCCTTCTGCAAAACGACCTCCACGCAGAAGGAGGTCATCGCTTGCCTTGCCTGTTCGCAGCCGAGTACCCGTAGTTTATGTGAGTTTAATAGACTAAGAAGCTATTTCACGATATATATTCTCATGCTCTAATTTGTAACAACTCATATAAAAGATATCACTGAATAATTAAAACTTAGAACACAATTTCTCAGACTGCCTTATGATTCTAACTAAGCATAATTTGTATTACGTTTACTAAACTGTTGATATAGATATATCTATTTCTTCTGTACGTGTGTATGTCAATGAACTCCTAAACGGTTGGTCCGATTTTGATGAAATTTTGTTTGCGTGTTGCAGTGCATCCGATAATTGTTTAGATTTTGGAATTGGACCCTGTAGGTGGCGCTGCGGTTGCCTTTTAGGATTTCTTTTTATTACCAAGCGAGGACAACGTCCGCCGGGCCCGCTAGTAAAAATGTCTCCTCCATAAAACTCCTCTCACTTAACATCAGATTACCCACCTGTTCTTTTACCTTCTATGACATTAAAAAAGTATCGAGGAAGGATATAGGCTGTATATCATCACGCTGAGATAAATAGGAGCGGAGCACTAGTGAAGAATATTTCAATATTGGGGTTTTTATTTTCTTTTGAGAGCTACCGTTGTGTGTTACCGTTAGCCCAGAGTAACTATCCCCCACGAACGAAGTCTCGCGTAGAAGCTAATAAAAATATAAACATCGCGTTTAAATTTTCTCTAAAAAACTCATCAATTGCCTAGTATTATTACTACTTGTTGTTATTATAGTATTTGTATTTTTTTAAAGTATTCATACTTCGCATTGTGATAGGGGTTTTAAGTTCACCTGGCTGGCTACCACCACTTAGTTGTAAATCTGTAGCCAAGCAGGTTTCGGTGTGTTCTGGCAGCTCTAATTGAGAGCTAGAGGGAGACTCTAGCTTTATCGTGTTTACCATCTTAGACTATATTGTCATTTAAAATCAGATTAGATTGCAATGAAACACTAAAACTTATAAACTACTAGCGGGCCCGGCAGACGTTGTCCCGCCCTGACTATAAAAAAATCCTAGACAAATCATTACATAGTATAAAACAAAGTCCCCAACCGCGTCTGTCTGTATGTCTGTTCGCGTATACTAAAACCTTCCTCAAGAATCACTTTATTCATTGTTGAAAACCGCATAAAAATCCGTTTAGTAGTTTTTGAGTTTATCACGAACAGAAAGACAGACAGACGCGGTTGGGGACTTTGTTATATACTATGTAATGATTTAAACAACTCCCGTGTTATTAATTACAATTTTAAAAAAGTTTCCTAATAAATGCACCGCGCTCGCCCGAGGCAAATTCGCGTTATCCTTTTTCACAAGTCTAACCTAACGTAATCAAAGCGAGACAAAAGAGCAAGATGGCGAACATTCAGCGACCGCGGTGCATTTAATATGAGACCTTCTTAAAGCCAGGGTTCAATGCGTATTTACCTTTTTTGTAATAACACCGCTCATGTCTATATTAGTATTCTTCCTAATATCAAACATTATATATGGTATAGCATACTTAAGACTAAGCGATGCTTAGATATTTTATGAAAATGTTACAAAAACTTCATAATTTCAATGTACAGTTTTGCTTAACGTAATTCGATAGTATATTACTCTGATGAAATCAAAACAAATGAATCCTATCTGTTACCGATGTAAATATTTATTAGCTCCTGGACAATTTCATAATAAATAATTCTGCATTCTGTACCTAAAATATTTTGATATTTCAGACCGTATAGTACCATTCAAATGCGTCAACATAAACCGACTGTGCAGTTGGTCGATGTTATTAATAAAGCACGTGAAACAGATTGTCAGGTTGGGTTCAATTTAATTATACGCGTCCAATGAAAATGTAAATTTGGTTGTATTTTCATTGAAGTAAATTTCATTACAGGTAATTCTAACTAATATTATTATTATTATTTATATTATAGGAGGCAAACGAACAGGCGGATCACCTGATTTTAAGCGATCACTACCGTTTATAGACACTAGCAACACCAGGGAAGTCGCAAGTGTGTTGCCAGCTTGTGTTTGGGAAGAGAGGGGCAGGGGAGGGGAGGTAAGCCGCCAGTGCTCTCACTGACCGAACGAAACGCAACAATGCAAGCACTGTTACTTCACGTCGGTTTTCTGTGAGAGGGTGGTACCACCCCGGGCGAGTTGACCCATTCATGCTGAAACCAATAATAGCTTCAGCGTGGCTCTACCACCTACAATTTTACATTAATGTGAACGTGAGTTTGCTTGTTTGTTTGTCATGCTTTCACTTTATAATTATTGAACCGATGATTATGAAATTTTATATACACGTTACAAAAGAACTCATAGTAAAATATATTCAGGAAAACTATTATACCCGCGGGATAGGTTAAATATACCATAATGAGAGCGAGTCCGCGGTTAAATATTAGTTATTAATACCAATGTGAGATTCTTTACTTGCCTGTTACAGTTTCACTCTTCAATTACTCAATCGAACATAATAATGCATACACTTTCGCAAGCGTACAAAAAAGGACGTAGGGTACTTTTTGTACCACTGAAGAAAGTATTGTCTCCACAGGATAGGTTAAATCTACATTAATGTGAGCGAAACCGCGATAAAAATATATATTTTAATAATGATACTTCTATACTAAAATAAATCATTAACTAACTGTAAATAACATATTCATTTGTATTAAATGCGAATTCTGTTAACAATATGTAATCGAAATTCATTTAATTAAGTTATAGGTCGCGAATTGCATGTATCAGGCAACAGCCAAAGCCGAGGTGTGCCGCGCAGCCTTGAGCTAGTTGTCAAAATAAAATCGGCTGAGTGCCTTAAGCGCTCGCCTTAGTAGTCCGCTGAAGCTGTTAAGACCTTGCTTGGTAAATAGCGTAGTCAGTACGAAAAAAAAAAATTCGATAAAATAGTTCTTTTGATGAGTTAAATATGTCCTATTAAACCTTTACTTTCTATTAAAAATATCACGACGTCTAGTAGTTTCTCTAAATAATTTTTGATAAATAATTCTTTAAGAGAAATATTTTATCGAGAACTTAATGAAAATAAGATGAAAGGTACGAGTATATTTATGGAGTAAAGAAATGTAAAGATGCACTTGTAAATAAATGAACCTCTTTTATATGTCATTTTTGATTTTGCTCTGAATCTAGTTTGAAGTCTGACAGTTTAATGGGCTAGGAGAGTTACAGATGAAAAAAATTGTTAATATTAAATTAATATTAAGAGAAAAAGCGTAAAGTATGCCCGAAGAGGTGGTAAATTTTTGATTACATGGATATAGAAAACACATGTTAGAGATAAAATATATGAAAAATCGTTTTCTCGCATTTTACAGAGGATATTTTAGTAAAGTCTGGGTTAATAAAATATGTAAGCCGGCAAATTAACAATTTATATTACTAATAGAAAGACATTTAAATACATTCTTTTACTGGATTTTTCTTTTCCTTACATGTTTGCATGTAAGTAAATTATTTAAATACATTTCATCCATCAGGATAACGTTAATTCCATTAAACAAACACACAAACTTAATGTAAATTGCAGCTTCAATCCAATATACAACTGTGGGAACTAGTTACGAATTATTTTGATATGTGGTATGTTGATATTTTATAAATGGTAGAGCCACGCTGAAGCTATTACTGGTTTCAGCATGAATGGGTCGGCTCGCCCGGGGTAGTAACACCCGACCCACAGAAAACCGACGTGAATTAATTGTGCTTGCATTGTTGCGTTTCATCCGGTCAGTGAGAGAGCCCACCTCCCCTACACCGCTCCCACCTTTCTCGCTTCTTCTCTCCTACCTACTTCCAAACACAGGCTGAAAACGCACTGGCGACTACCCTGGTGTTGCTAGTATCTATGGACGGCGGTGATCACTTACCATCAGGTGACACACCTGATCGTTTGCCCCCAATAATATAAAAAATATAATATATAAAATATATTTGCCACTAAAAATCCAATATTAAAGCTAAAATCAGTCATTAGGGTAACGCATCATTATTTTCGAAACTACTTTTCTATTTGTTTTATACCTAATCATATTCTGTAACCTACAGGTATAATTAAATTAGGAACATCAAAAGTACGAAGGCGTCAAAGGGTTTATTTATTAATCACACGTCCAAACTTTTACACATGTATTAACTTGCTAAACCGTTGAAGTATATGGATAGGGTTTATACAATTAGATGAGGCAAGACCTCCCGACCTCTCGAGCACTAGAACTGGTTCAAAGGGTCACCGAGGAAGGAAATGTCAAAACCACGCATCAATATTAAGCCATTAAGTTGGGTTTGTTTGGCTAAGAAACTACAACTTTGACAAGACTCGAGTGAAATGTTTGCTCTGCATGTTTAAGTAGTAAATTAATCAGAGTCAACTACTGAGTGTATGGAACTGAATTAGAATGAACATTGAACACTATAAAATTAAGCCCATATATCAAGAGGGAGTAATATAATTAATTAACGTACTTACAATTAGTAATTACAAGGTTAAAATCAGCATCAATGATTATAACGTCTTTGTGTATTTTGACCTTTATAATGTACCTTTTCATGATACATTGCACTTTTAAGTTTCTACACTGACGAGCTTAATGTTACAAGGTGTTTTTTTTATAGTAGTACTGCAAAATGACTGCTACAAGGCATTTTCCTTTAGCTGAAAAGTGGTATTGTTATCGATAAAAGTTATTTTATGCATTTATAAAAGAAGAGCAAAGAAATGAAGATAAAAGATATGATAATAAAATGAAATTAACATTGAAATATAACTAAAATACCTAAATAGTGTAGTTAATAGATAAAAAATTGAGCTGTCAAGGGACGTCTGGCAGATGTGAAACATCGAAATTGTTACAAATTTGTTGCATATAATAATGACTGTCTACTTCTTTTGTTACATAAATATTAATTTTTATTAAATACAAAATACAAAAATTCAACTAGACGTAGGCGCGGTGTTGTTGGCGGCATTTATCAGAGGACGCTAAGTCGTCGGTGCGTGCCGCGTAACACTAGTAGAACGACTGGCCGAAAAAACATTTTAAATCTTATGAACGTGGTAGAGCCACGCTGTAGCTATTACTAGTGTCAGCATGAATGGTTCGGCTCGCCCGGAGTAGTACCACCCTCACACAGAACACCAACGTGAAGTAACAGTGCTTGCATTGTTGCGTTTCGTTCGGTCAGTGAGAGCGCCGGAGGCCCACCTCCTCTCCCCTTTGCCTTCCCCTTTCTCATTTCCCTACTCCTCCCTCATAAACAGGCTGGCAACGCTCTTGCGACTCCCCTGGTGTTGTTAGTGTCTATGGACGGTGGTGATCACTTAACATCAGGTGACCAACCTGTTAACACCGACGTGAAGTAACAGTGCTTGCATTGTTGCGTTTCGTTCGGTAAGTGAGAGCGCCGGAGGCCCACCTCCTTTCCCCTTTCCCATCCCCTTTCTCCTTTCCCTACACCTCCCCCATACACAGGCTGGCAACGCATTTGCGACTCCCCTGGTGTTGCTAGTGTCTATGGACGGTGGTGATCAATTAACATCAGGTGACCCACTTGTTCGTTTGCCACCTTTTAACATAAAAAAAAATACAGATAGGGCTGCAAATGTTTTTGAGTATTTCGTTAATAGTGCAAAGTTCATGTTTTGCATCGCTATGCCAACAATCAGGTTTACCATCCACCTATAGATATTTCATATCAAAAAACGTACATCATAAATGTACTCTAGTCGAAAGTTATTATGAGCAATTTTGGATAAAGTTTCAATATTTGACTGGCTTAAAGCGGCTCTACGACCGATAATTATGAAATGTGTTTTTTCTGGGTTAATTTCATGAGTGAACACGGTTTAGGTCATCGTTCATATTTTGTATGCACTCAGAGACAGCATCAAGCTCGAATCGAGTCGAGTATATAGATGGTAACTATTTTCATACTTTAACGGTGTTATTACAAAAAAGTTAAATACGTATTGAATACTTGTTTTAAAATGGTTTCGGAGTAAATGCACCGCGCTCGCCAGATGCAAGTTTGCGTTATCCTTTTTCGCAAGTCCAACCTAACGTAACAAAGCGAGACAAAAAAAAGCATTCAGCGACCGCGGTACGTTTAATTCGAAACCTTTTTAAAGCAAGTATTCAATACGTATTTAACTTTTTTTGTAATAACACCGTAAAGGTTTTAACGTTTGACTTCTGAATTGAATCTTATCTGATGGTAAACGACTAGTCTAAGATGGTAGGTAACACATAAACCTAGAGAGGAACTGGCTCTTACATGCAGTTGACAGATCACACCTATAGGTCCTAGGCGGCAGATTTATAGCTTGAGAGTGGTAAGTAGTAAGGCCGTTAAAAAGAACCATGTCACCATGCTATAATTTCATCATAATATTTTTCTTCATCAAAAGTTCCAGCTCATTCGCAAGGAGTTAAAACTACGTCAACCGACGTGCTCTATGAATACGCTAACCACTGAGCTATCATTGCTTCAATAACAGATTGTTAATAATAAGTAATATGATAAACATTGAGAAGTGAAATTGAACATTATCATGGGATGGCTTTGAAATTTTGATCCGCAACCTTTTCGTGTGACGAAAAGTGGTACGGTAAACACTGTGTCGGATAGAGTGATGTAAACATAGGTTCTCGTCCGATTACCGAAGTTCAGCAACGTCAGGCGCAGTCAGTATTTGAATAGGTGACCGCCTAGGAACACCGCATGACCTTGGCTTTTTGTTGTTCTTTTCATAAAAACGTTTTTGATTCTTTCGTGTAGTTATAAGCACATACATACGAAGGAATATACCGTACTACTATCACACCGTTGCTTTCAAATGCCACTTGTATACTAATTTGCTTAAACATAGACCACAAACGAAATTCGATTGTAGCCGGCCCGTTACACCGAGCAAGGCAGTTACAAGCGCAAAACGTGTTTCGTGAATTTGGCACCAGTCACAAGGCACTGTCTCTAATTAAACCGGGATCAGATGTAGCGGTAACGTCGGCGAGGCAACCATCCTCCGAGCTGCTACGTTTTTGGTTTCAAGCCAACAAGCTGCCTGTTTAACCTTCCTTTAATCTTGTAAGGTCTGAATGATCCCATCGCTGTCACTTATTTTTGTGCCGGACACTATTTAAATATGCTGTCGCTGACTTTTTTATAGACATTATCAGAAAATTTTATTTTATCATATTTTCTATAGTTCATTGACAACCTGATATAATTACATACAATTATTCTTCTGCAATAAGAATTTATTTTCAATATCTATCTGATCCGTGCCTTTTTCGTTTGGACGGTAATCAATTATAAAAAACTATTTTTTGTGACTTAAATATAAAAGTTAGATATATGCTGTCGCTGACTTTTTTATAGGCATTATCAAGTTTTACAACTTTTCTCTAGAACTCAGTCATATATCTTTCATCGTTAAGGCAGCATTTATAAGAAACGTTTTCGTTCGACCGTTTTTTCTCAGACTCACTTTGGAAATCCGTCTTCCACAAAAAAGTCTTCTGACCATTTTTTCTCAGACTCTCTTTGGAAATCCGTCTTCCACAAAAAAGTCTTTTCATTTTTCGGGTTATATATAACCTATGAAACTCACAAATATTGTGGCTTTCTATTGATAAAAGAATTCTCGAAATCGATTTAGTAGTTCTTGAGATTACCCGCTACAACATGACAAACTCACAAACTTTATCTCTTTATAATATAATAATATAGAGTTCAAATCCATTAAAATAATTTATTTTAAATTTGATAGATTATAATAAATTTACCACTTGTATATTAAAACTCATATTCATTTCCTTATTAATTATAAATTTAGTCGTTTTTGAGATTACCCGCTACAACATCACAAAGTCATAAACTTTATCACTTTATAATATAATATAGAGTTCACATCCACTCAAATAATTTATTTTATATTTGATGGATTATAATAAATTTACCACTTGTGTATTAAAACTCATATTCATTTCCTTATTAATTATAAGACGTTAAAAGATATCATTAAGGTCTCATGTACCCTGAAGAGTGATTATAATACGGAGAAAGAGAAAATACTATCAGAAGGTTAAATGACTCGCTTGTTAAGTTTTATGTTTTTATTCCGTACGGTTCTGAGGACTAATTATGTAGTTTTCCTTACAACTTTGAAAGGTTTAGTTTTCTTTTTTTGTTAACACTTTTTGCAAGCTATCGTAAGGTTACTAAAAAGGTCTCTAAGTACTTCATGAATAATGATTTCGGTCTATACAAAATTTTATTTATATTATTATTTATTCAGCTTTCTCAAAGGATTTTAGATTCAGTATTTTATTTTTGTTTAAAATAGAGGTCGAATCGTTATTAAGTATTTAAGTTCATTTATAATTTTTAGAACGAAACTAAAACAGCTCGTCGGTTTTTTTAACGACATTTGAATCTGTTATGTAATGGATTTTATATTTTATTCATAACCTTGTGTTATTTGACTTTAAATTTTGTAATATTGGTGGTATATTACGTAATATAGTTCGATTTTTGAATGGAGCATGAATTCTGAGATGCCATAGATACTCCATGGAAAGTTCTAATAATTTGTTAGATGATTGAAATTATCACAAGACACTTGTATGTTATTACCTACTAGATAATGGCAATAATAATCTTGATGATTTATTGCCAAAAAGAAACTACTCTTCTTAATAACAACTAGTAGTCCGATGAAGTTGTTAAGGGTTAAGGTAAATAGCGTAGACAGTTAAAACAAAATCAAGACAGCGACGACCGGAGCGTGGCACCTATGCTAGCGAACCAATAAGAAAAAAGGGCTAAGATCGTTACAATTAACAGTCCATTATAAAAATTAATAAAGCATACTTCGAGACGACGCACATATTTTCATTTTATTCAAGCCGACATATGTTGCCTAAAAATGCGCAAACAATAGCCATTGTCAAAACAATCGTGTTTGCTATGTCTGCTGTATAATGAAAACAAAACTAATTAATTTTGGTTACTTAAACTGCCTTATATTTTAAATATTGTTACCGCCCACCTCTGGTGTCGCTGCATCACATTCAAGAGACGAGACTACAACACGACCGGAACATTGATATTAGCGCCACCATATTATAAATATACATTGACACTAGCGCCATCATATTAGAGATACACATTGATATTAGCGCCACCATATTAAGAGACACATTGAAACTAGCGCCACCATAATAAAGATACATAAATAAGAATATATGACATAAAAAAAAAAATCTTGAATAAGAATGGATATCATTATATAGAATTGAATCATTAGTTTGAGCATCATTAATAATAGTTATATTCTTTGACTTCATAGTTCGGCCATGAAAGGCAAGATGTCGCTGATCTACATGTCAAAACAGATTAGGAAACATATTAGAGATACATAAATAAGGATAATTATATAAAATTGTTGTATAGCTTAAATAACATTAATTTGTTCATACTTTATTATTTTTGTGTTACTTAAATTATTTTGCGGAATTATGTATAAATAGTAATCGCTTTGACTTATATAGATGGGCCTTTGAAAAGGCAAGATGTCAGTGACATCTAGACACTACTTATTATCTAACAAGTATTGTAAGGCGAAGCTCTGGCCAAATAAATAGTGACAGTATCTACGAAGTATTTATTGGCAATCCTAACTGCATCGACTCTATACGTGATTAGTGTAATAATATGTATAAGAAAATTAAACGTTATTAATTAAATATTTAATGTTGCTAAGTTTTACATTAGATTTGGACCCTGTATTGGTAATAGGATCACTTAAATGAATATACAATATGCAGAATTGCAGAGCATTGTGAAATGTTAATGAAGCACAATATGAAACAGGAAAATAATCGTAAAGTACCTTACACTCAACAGCATAAGTCAAGTTTTTGGTAAACGGCTGTTTACCGTATCTCTGTTGTAATAAATACACGAGAGTTGCCGAGAAGAGTTTGTCTGTGGTTTTAAATGTGGATTGTTAAATCACGAAAACATCTCATAAAGAGTAAACTTCGATAAACTTTCTTAATACAAAGCCGTAATAATAATGAGAGAGTATCGTAACAAATATTATACCTTATTTTACCTGATGCAAGAAGATATAACACGGTAATGAGTTTTTGGATAGACCTTATACTATTATATTTTGGCTTCTATTTTCTACTATTTTACCCTATGTTCTGGCATATTAACAGCGCTTTGCGAATTATTTTGCTTAATGAATATAATAAGAGAAGAACTAACAAGAAGCTCGACATAGTTTATCGCTTCATGTTATATATTTTTACGAAACGTAAATACTTACATTTGGTTTTAGTGGATGCACAGAGAGGGGCGTTATTTTCAGACATCACAATCGTTCATATATTGATCGACCCTATAATAGACATTAAAAACCGATTGCATTTTTTAATCTTTTTTATATCATAGTAGTCAAAAGAACATGTAAGTCACCTGATGTTAAGTGATCATCGCCGTCCAGAGACACTTGCAACACCAAAAGAGTCGCAAGTGCGTTGTCACCCTGTGTTAGGGGAAGAGGGAGTGAGGTAGGTGGAGGGGAGGTTACCTAGCACTCTCACTAACCGAACGACTGACCGAACGAAACGCAACAACTGTTGCAGCACTGTTGAACCTAGTATGAAGTATTAGTATGAATGAAACTAGTAATAGCTTCAGCGTGGCTCTACCACCTCTATGAAATGGTTCTTGAACACGCTTTTGAAACATTTACATATATGATAATGATATAATTTTTAATAAAAATGGGCAATATAAAAAAGTAAAAGAATAAATAATAACGATTGTTTCAATCTAGAACTTCCGACGTTCACGTGCATCTCGAGACTTGAACAAGAGCATAAAAGTTACTTGGTGCTGTTAAAACTTGAGGCAAAATTGTGGTCGTTAGAGTACCCTAATAGTATTAGAGATAGTCAGTATACACTTTTGTTGCCGTCTCGATACAATGTTACACATAGTCATGTAACTAACTATACTAATGGGGTTCATAATGAACGTGAATGAGTTTAATAAAATTGTACAAACATATTACCAATATCGCTTTATTAAGAACCGTATATGTAAAAACGAAGAAGTTTCATTCATTAACAATGCTTCTTCGATTAACAACCATTAATGTTCTTGCATGACAATTTGCTTCGTTTCTTAATTAATACCTTCATTCGTAATGTTAATATTTATATTAATTAAAGAGGCCAAAACAAAAAGTTGGCAAAACTTCTGTAATACTATTGACAAATCCGTGTCTGCATCGGATATGTGGCATCGTATGAGATGGATGAAGGGACATTTTAAAGCTAAGCTTATGGAGTCACAGGATAATGTTCAAAACTTGTTAAACTCTCTTGCGCCAGACTGAGCCATGAACCAGGTTCCAACCTTTGTTTCCACTAATGATCTGCTTGAAATTAGTTTCACAATGACAGAACTTAACAATACTTTAAAGAAGAAAAATACTGCGCCCTGGGGAAGATGACATCTCTTACTCAATGATTTATAATTTACCAAACAATGCTAAAGAGTATTTACTAGATATTTATTATAACATTTTCCGAGCTAATTATGTTCCTATTCAGTGGCGAAGTATCAAAATTATCGCGATTCCCAAAAGTATTAATACAAATCAAAATCTCAGACCAATATCATTGTTATCTTGTTTGTGTAAGATTTTCCATGTTTTACTGTGTAAGAGACTTGAATGGTACGTTGAAAAACAAAATATTTTTTCTCCCTTTACGAGTGGGTTCCGAAGAGGACAGTCTGGCCAAGATTGTCTAACAAGACTTGTGAGCTATATTCAAATAGGTTATTCCAAAAATGTTTCGACAGTGGCTTGCTTTATGGACATTGAGAACGCTTACAACAATGTTTTAACAGAAAAGGTTGTCGGTATTCTTGATGAACTAGGAGTAGGTAGTAAAATGTGTAATTATTTGTGGTCTTTCCTGAGCGAAAGACATTTAAAAATTACCATTAATGACGGAAGTAAGAGTTTGACTCGATGGACAGGCAGAGGTTTGGCGCAGGGAGATCCTCTCTCTCCCCTTCTCTTTAATTTAGTTACTCATAAAATTTGTCATACTATACAAAGTACATGTGTGGTACAATATGCTGATGATTTTGTGTTATATGTAAGGGATAGCAATTTAAAACAGAGTCAAGTTAAAATGCAAACTGCAATAGATAGCATGGTACAAGTTTTGATGGAATTAGGATTATGTACTTCTCATAATAAATGTAAATATATGATTTTTACTAGAGGATGGAAGAAACAGGATATTACTTTAAAAATAAATGATAGTATATTGCAGAAAACGGATGATATTAAATATCTAGGAATGTGGCTCGATAAATCATTACTATGGAATAGACATGTTAATGAAGTGGCCCAAAAATGTACAAAGTTTTTAAATTTATTAAAAGTTCTAGTAGGGCCTGCTTGGGGAATGAGCCAAAAGCATATGCGTCGATTATACATAGCGTTAATACGAAGCAGACTTGATTACGGCAGCTTCTTATACGGAAATTGTGCAAAGGTGCATATGTATAAGCTTGGGAAAATTCAAAATATGGCTCTGAGAATTGTAGGAGGTTTTATCAAAACTACTCCCACTCATGTTATGGAGAGTGAGCTAGCTATTATACCATTAAATATAAGAAATCAATTTTTAGCGAATAAATACTGTCTAAGAACTCTATCCGTGTCTAATAATGTAACAGCCCACCTAATGGTTGAGCTTGAAGCACTTTGCCAACTGAGGTACTGGGAACGAAAGAATAAACCTTTACTTTGTTTAACATATAAGAAAACAAAAGAACTTAAAATTAATTCATACAATATTTTAGAAATGTATAATTTAGATGTATGGGTTTCT
The DNA here is from genome assembly GCA_015888305.1 of Antheraea pernyi. Lineage (NCBI taxonomy): Eukaryota > Metazoa > Arthropoda > Insecta > Lepidoptera > Saturniidae > Antheraea > Antheraea pernyi. The sequence goes on from MU159209.1 coordinate 43,801, forward strand.
TATAGAAATATTCGAAGTATGGTTGAAACTAATAAAAATATTGCTGCAGGTTACAAAATAACTGAAGATATGTCAATTATGGCATTGGAACTCTATGCAATATCACAGGCAATAAATAGCATATGCCATTAAAAGTAAAATTAAAAGGGTTGTCATTTTAACGAACAGCAGAAGTGCACTTCAGCACCTGATTCGATGTGCCACTGGTCATAAAGGCGTATCAGTAGCATAAGTTATTTTGAACCATATTTTTACGCAACAATTGTACAATCAATCAATGGTTTTTCAATGGATTCCTTCGCATATTGGCATTAAGGGGAATGATATTGATTTTGTAATGTCAAAATTACAGCGTTTTACTGAATACATATGAAAGTGTATATGTTACGTATAAAGAAAAAACAAGTTTTCCTTTTTTTTTGTCTGACTGCTTGTTCCGGATGATCGATTTTAACGAAACCATCACTGTTTTCATTCACGAAGACTGTTTTTATTACAAAAAAAGGTACCGCACAAATATTGTAAAGTAATGAAGCAGTTTTGCAAAGCAGAGCATAGTATAAATATAAAAAATCTGATATACATGTGAGTGTAATTTAAGGAATAAAAAGGATGTCCAACGCCTGTGGTCGCTATAAAAGCTTGAAACTAACTAATAGCGGTTAGTAACCACACTGCACTTTTACTAACTACCATTCTGCGCAACCATACACACGTCGTGAACTGCTGGTAACTGCTCCGACGGGAGCAATAATGAACTGACACAAATAAAGTTCATTAAACCGACAACAGTTCCATTCATGTTTAGTTTAGCAAATCGTGATAACAGATACTCATTCTTTTCACACATATGTACTACGAGAATTATGCCATAGAAAACGCTTTTTCTATGGCATAATTATTTTCGACGAATTTCATATCTATAGATGAAAAATTACGATTTTTTTTTTATATATTTTATAGGAGGCAAACGATATGTTCAGTGGAATAAAAGCCCCTATAAACAATGTAAAAAAAAATTAAAATTGAATCGTTTGTTTGTATAAATATTGCAAATATTGCCACTGTTAGGTTGGTATACTTCGCTTACTTCCATAGCTTAATGTTTTATGGCATTTTGTTGTGGGGTGCCGCATCTGAGGTAGACACCATATTCCTACTACAAAAACGGGCAGTTCGAGCAATCTATGATTTGGGACCTCGTGAATCATTAAAGACTAAGTTTTAGGAATTCGGTATTTTAACTCTGCCCTCTCAATATATTCTTGAGAATTTGATGTACGTGCAGAGAAACTTAGATAATCTGTATTTAGTAAAAGACCGACATAATGTAAACACCAGAAGCCATAACAAACTGGTCACTCCATGTTTCAGTCTTAATAAGACCAGTAACAGTTTTTTAGGTAATAGTGTTAGATTTTTTAACAAAGTCCCAAAACACATTACCGATTTGCCGGATAGTAGGTTCAAGTGTTATGTCAAGCGGGTCTTAATACATAAAGGTTATTACAGGGTGGATCAGTATGTGAACGATAGCGACGTCTGGAAGTGACGCTTCTCTCTGTGCAACCACTAAAAATGAATGTAGCTTTATGTGTCTGTGAATTATGTTGTAATAATAAAAATAAATATGTTATGTATTATGAAAGGATAAACCAGATCGAGTTTCTTGCCGGTTCTTCTCGATGACTGGGTTGTTTTCCGAACCGATGGTAGCTTTGACGTTCATAAGTGCCTTCTCAGTGCCTAAATTGAATAAAGAGTATTTTTATTTTTGATTTTGTAATGTCAAAATTACAGCGTTTTACTGAATACATATGAAAGTGTATATGTTACGTATAACGAAAAAACAAGTTTTACTTTTTTTTGTCTGACTGCTTGTTCCGGGTGATCGATTTTGACGAAACCATCACTGTTTTCATTCTCCAAGACTGTTTTTATTACAAAAAAAAGGTACCCCACAAATATAGTAAAGTAATGAAGCAGTTTAGCAAAGCAGAGCATAGTATAAATATAAAAAATATATATCTGATATACATGTGAGTGTAAGGAATAAAAAGGAAGTCCAACGCCTGCGGTCGCTATAAAAGCTTGAAACTAACTAATAGCGGTTAGTAACCACACTGCACTTTTACTAACTACCATACACACGTCGTGAACTGCTGGTAACTGCTCCGACGGGAGCAATAATGAACTGACACAAATAAAGTTCATTAAACCGACAACAGTTCCATTCATGTTTAGTTTAGCAAATCGTGATAACAGATACTCATTCTTTTCACACATATGTACTACGAGAATTATGCCATAGAAAACGCTTTTTCTATGGCATAATTATTTTCGACGAATTTCATATCTATAGATGAAAAATTACGATTTTTTTTTTATATATTTTATAGGAGGCAAACGAACAGGCGGGGCACCTAATGTTAAGTGATCACCGCCCTCCATAGAAACTAGCAACAAGTGCGTTGCCAGCCTGTGTTTTAGGGGAAGGGGTGGGGGAGTGGAGAAGAGAGCGAAGGGGAGGTGGGCCTCCGGCGCTCTCACTGACTGAACGAAACGCAACAATGCAAGCACTGTTACTTCACGTCGATTTTCTGTGTGAGGGTGGTACTACGCCGGACGAGCCGACCTATTCATGCTAAAATCAGTAATAGCTTCAACGTAGCTCTACCACCTTCAACTATAAACTTTCATTTCATATTTTACCACTTAGAGATTTAAATTCCAAAAATCCTTCCACGTTGCCAAGTTACAGAATTCGTGATCAAATTTTCACTGCACTGGCCCCAGTAATTTTAGATGTACATTGATGTCAGTCAGTCAAGCAGTTATTCCTGAATACATATAGATTAACTAGCGGGCCCAGTGGACATTGTTCTGCCCTAATAGTAAAAAAATCCTTGGCAAATTGTATACCTAAGCCTTGCTCACGAATCACTTTATCTACTGGTGACAACCTCATGAAAATCCGTTCAGTAGTTATTGAGTTTATCAAATCAAATCAAAAACACTTTATTCAATTTAGGCCCTAAGAAGGCACTTATGAACGTTAAAACTACCACCGGTTCGGAAAACAACCCAGTTATCGAGAAGAATCAGCAAGAAACTCGATCTGGTTTATCTTTTTAACAAATATATATAATAATTAGAATAATAATAGCACCAGTAACAGAGAAGTTAAGGAGTAATAGGTTAGCATGGATGGGCATGTTATGAGGAGATATGAAGACCATGTAACTAGAAAAGCTTTGAGTATGACGATGATGAGTATGAGATGATATATACATCAAGTATATAAGAGTAGAGGAGACCGAAAAAATTATGGATGGATTGTGTGATAAATGATATGTGTGTAAAAGGTGTGATGACTGAGATGACATCTGATAGGCGAGCGTGCAAAAGGAAAACATGTTGTGCCGACCCTACTTAGGTGGGATAAGGGTAAGAAGATGATGATTTAGAATAATAATATATTCTATATAATAGTAAATGTCACAAACGTTTCTAATGGATGCAAAGAGATGAGTCAATTCCAGACACCAGCATCGTTCACATATTGATCCACTCTATAATAGCCTTTTGACATCAAAACCCTTGACATGACGCTTAAATTCGCAATCCGGCAAATCGGTAGTATCCTTTGAGACTTTGTTGTAAAATCTAACACAATTTCCCAAAAAACAAAAAACAACAAAATATATCCCAAATAACTATCGTGAACAGACAGACAGACGCGGCAGAGGATTTTGTTTTATAATATGTAGTCATATTTAAAAAGGTAGAGCATGGCAATCATGAGAAATCGTTTACTTTTGCAGTTATAAGTCAATGATTATGATTTATTTTATGCATACTTAACAGTACGAGATAACGCTGATCTTTCTACAGATATATTCATCTCAATCTCTTTCAAGTCGATATCTTCCCGTCTGATAATTAAAAAATAATAAAAGCTAAGTTTAACCAATTTAGAATCTTAACTCTGCTGTCTCTACACATATTTTATAATTTATCGTATGTTCTCAAAAACTTAGAAAAGCTGGTTTTAATAAAATACCGGCTTCATTTAAATACTAAAAATAGTGACAAAATGATCATACAATGTTACAGGCTCAGTAAGACTAGTAACAAAATTATAGATAGGTAATAGTGCTAGATTTTACAACAATATCGCAAAGCGCCTTACCGATTTAGACAAAGGTAAGTTCAAGCACTATGCAAAGTGAGTTTTGATGACAGAAAGCAATTATTAGGTGAGTTAATACATGATACATACAACTATAATTTATTTTTATAAGAATGTGTCCTTAACAAAAATAGCCCCGATGGAGTTTCTGGCAGGTTCTTCTTATTGACTGGGGTTTTCTCCAAACAACGTTTTGATTAGGTGAGTTAATACATGAACGACGGTCATGTCTACGATTAATTCTCTTCTTTATGCACCCCCTAAAATCGATTGCAACTGTAATTTATTTTTATAAGAATGTGTCCTTAACAAAAATAACTCCGATGAAGTTTCTGGCATTTTTCTCATTGACTGGGGTTTTCTCCAAACGGGGGGGTAGTTTTGACGTTTATAAGCGCCTTCTGAGGACCTAAATTGTATAATGTAGTCTTGATTTTGATGCCGAAATTAATTGAAGCATTTTTTTCTGGCCTTCCTAATGATGTCAGCTGTTGTCGGCGGATGTCGGATGAAGGATGTTTAATGGGTCGGCTCGTCCGGGGTAGTACCACCCTCTCATAGAAAACCGACGTGAAGTAACAGTGTTTCTAATACATACTACTATAATTTATTTTTATAAGAATGTGTCCTTAACAAAAATAACCCCGATGGAGTTTCTGGCAGGTTCTTCTTATTGACTGGGGTTTTCTCCAAACAACGTTTTGACGTTTACAAGCGCCTTCTCAGGGCTTAAATTCTATAATATAGTCTTGATTTTGATGCCGAAAAAAAAATTTAAGCATATTTTTTCTGGTCTTCCTAATGATGTTACTTACTATAAAAACATAATTGACTTGCTACAAATTGAAGTTGTTTATTCTTTATTGAATGGTGATAACTAATTTTCCCCTTAATCTGTATACTATATTACAACAATACAGACATATAATAGCTTTCATAATTATGTATATAAAGCGTTAACGGCTCATTGATATCGTATTCGGACACCACGTCCATTGTCGTAGGTTCAATTCTTACAATTAGTCGGAGAGCCAATTCTTCTATAAGTTTAGCGTTTTAGACATATCTTAGGCTATGGCCTTTATTTTTATTAACGTAGGGAGATCCCTTATGGATACCCACCCTCCCGGGGGACAGAGTGGGTTATGTCCGACTCGCACGGACTAAAGCCCCACGGTGTACCGATAGGCCGTATTTGTTGGGGCGGCATGGGATCGTACTAGCTATTCGACCTTGGATAGCCGCCCCAACGACCAACTTAGGCTATGGCCTAACACATCGTCATTTAATGCTACTTGAGATTAAGGTTAAATTTTCTAATGCAAAATGTATAGTTTATTGAACATCGCACTATCAGCCCAAACTATCGGATATTCTTAAATAATGTAATTTTATATAAAACTAGTAATGCCCGCGACTTCATCCGCGCAAAACCTTATGTAAAAAACAGTGATTAATAAAGTTATCTGAACGTATTAAGTCCATTTTCTTGTCTACTTAACTCTCGTACTTACGCCGCGTCGTTATTAAAATTACAATAACTTTTGATAGAGTAGACCGATTTTAATGAAACGAAGACTAAGTTATTCTCAAAGATATGCTTTATGATTCTGGTGTAGTTTTATTGTGAACCCAATACATTAGCAGTGATGCGTGTTCAAACAAACAGACAGACATTTCTAAAAATGATTGAAATGTATTCTATTATTTATTCCTAGACACCTACAACAATTTTTTTGACGAAAACCGATAAAGTACAGATTCATTAGATTTATATTTTTATTATATGTATAGATGATATAGAATAGAGATTTTAATATTGTGGCGGTGGATGCAACTCCAGTCGAATAATACATTAACTGCTCATCCAAATAACAACGCGCGTAATGTTTGTTATACGTAAACTAATTTAATTAAATTCACTATGGTGGGACAGCAATGTATGTTTAATTTAGAGTCTATGGCTCCTGGTCATTTATTTCATTAAGTGAAGTGGAGATTGCATATTTCTGTAAAAGTTTTTTTTTTATATTATAGGAGGCAAACGAACACGTTGGTCATCTGATGTTAAGTGTTCACCACCGTCCATAGACACTTGCAACACCAGAAGAGTCGCAAGTGTGTTGCCAGCCTGTGTTTAGGAGAATGAGGATTGGGGGGGGGAGAGGGGAGTTAGGTATCCGGCGCTCTCACTGACCGAACGAAACGTAACAAGGCAAGTACTGTTACTTCACGTCGGTTTTCTGTGGGTCGGGTGGTACTACCCTGGGCGAGCCGACCCATTCATGCTGAAATCAGTAGTAGCTTCAGCGTGGCTCTACCACCTACAAGATCACACACAATCATGATATATCTCTAAAATATGAACTGATCAAACGTGATCTTGCATTTTGATAAAATGGCACGAGTGTGGTCAACATCTCTTTATAACTAAGTGGATCGCGAACAACACACAAATAGTGGCAAACTGTGGATCTCGATTTGCAACGGTTAGTCAATCACATCTTTGATTATCCAATAGAAGTTTTTAACTTAAAAAAAACAGGATGTGTCGTAAAGACACACGATAGACGTGAAACTTTTGTATTACAAGGAAACATTTTAATAAAAAAAATACGATAAAAAGCCAACGTCACAGGTATTCCCAGGCGATCACCCATCCAAGTACCAACCGCACCCGACGTTGCTTAACTTCGATGATCGAACAAAAACCCATGTTTTCAACACTTCACCCGAAACAATGTTTACCGTCACCACTACTCGTCACACAAAAAGGCTGCCGATAAAAATTTAAAATCCCACACATAAGATTTTAAATATAGCAAATTCAGACTATGTCACCCCAATCATAAGCAAGCTTTATACAGTATACATATAGTGCTGAAGAGCGAATTTAAAAGCGAGTGAGTCCGACAGCGAGTGACGGGCAAGTGTCCGACCATCTTCCATTTTTACGTATATATATTATGTGTCAAAAAGATTTTGAACTACCAACCAACCAATGTATACCCGAACATTATAAAGTATACTATACTATATATTTATTAAAACCAGAACACAGTTCCTTTGCAATGATCCAAGAAGTATATCATTTTGATGCGGATATTTACATCTTTGCTGTTGTTGCTTTTGCTAAATCCATAATTAAGACGACGTATCATCAAAACAGTTCTATTACCGACTTAACTTATGGCGACAGTGAGCTGGTTTGTTTCTTTGTTACGCTTTCACGTCTCACTTAACATATCGTCGTGAAATTTTGCATACATATTGTTAGAAGTATAGAAAAGGACATAGAGTTCCTTTTATTTAGAAAAAGAAATACTATTCCCGAAAGATAGGGCACAACTATATTAACACGACTGGAGCAGCGAGCAAAAGCTAATGTAAAAATATATAGCTGTATAGGAAATGAATTTAGGAGGACTGTATCCACCACTCACCCGCACTAGGAGATCCTCTTCTTCGGGGTACCCCGGCTTGGTTCGTGGCTTAGATCGCTGGTTTTGTAATAGTAGGAAACAAAGTCTACACTGGCACTTGGTTTCTTTAATGGTTTGTTAGATATCTATACCGGTTTTGCAATAGTTTATTAACGCAGATCACTCAGAGCGGTGTTTGTATGTTGCTAGATTCAAAGATAAACTCTGTTGCCTTAGAGGGCAGCACTTGCGAACGTTTTAAAGGTGTGTTCACGAAAACTAGTGGACAGATACATTCCTTTTAAACGATAAAGTAATATGAAAACAAAAAGATTTGTGCTAACATATAAATTATTACAGATAACAAAACTACGGAACAATAGCATTTACGTCTACGAAAGATGATTTAAACAGTGCTATGAAGAATTGCTTTTTCGTGAATATATAACCCAATTCAGGAGTGGAAAGTTTGTGGCTGATCGGTCATTACGTGGTGATAACTGAATGTAATGTTATTAAAAACTGCTACGTCTATTTTCAGGTAGTAAGTAATACGTTTATGGTCTAATATCTTATTAGAAAGACCCCTTCTATCTTCCAAATGAATATCATCATCATCATATATATTAATACGTGAAGCCTAATCTTTGTACCCCTTTTTAACGGAATTGGGCGAACGGATGAACGTGAAACTTGGCATAGTTAAAGTTTATATGGAGGAGAAGTGCAGAAAGCTATTTATTTTATATAAAATGCATTAGAAGTACATTAAATTAATTAAAATATGCATTACTCACACTACTGCTTCAATTTTACACAACATATACACACATGTAAATAAAAAAGACATTTTGACATCTGTCAATAAAGGACTTCAAAAAAGGTTGTGAAGGAGGTTGCTATGCTCGACTGTATGTATTATTTTACTCTTACGTTCCAATTACCCTTTTTCATTCTACATTCAACAATGTATTATAACATACAACTATTATTATAAGATTTATCCCTTTAAAAAATCAATGAACTATGGTCGAATGTCGACCACTGGACGCCCATTAGTTAATAATTATAATGTTAAATTGTAACCAATTAATGAAATCAGTCTTGAAATTTTGCATAAATATAAATCAAGATATAAAACTTTATGTATGTCTAAGCAGTTTTTAATATTTGACAATTTAAACAGTGCGCATTGAACTCGATACAATATTCTTACATATTACTATAGTTAATAAATTATGTAGATGAAAGTGCGATAAACAAAACAAAATGGCTGCCAAAATGACCAAAAAGACAATATAATTCAAATTACATACATACATGCAGATATTAATTTCAATTATATTTATACTTAGAGTCCAGTAAACGTACATCTTATGCACATGTTTACAGTGAACAACATATTTTTGCTAAATTTCATGCGGATGAAGTCGTGGGTAACAGCTGGTCTAATATAGAATAACCTTAATTACTTCCATTAAAGTCCGTTATCTGCGAGTGAAAGTCCTGTGAAATGGATCTAACCGTTTTGGAGATAGCACTGCGAGCGAAGCCACGATTAACAGCTAGTCTAAATTGAAATAAACCAAATTACTTTTTATAATGTCCTCTATGTGCCCGTAAAAGTCCCGTAAAAATCGGTCAAATCATTTTGGAGATAGCACTGCGGACGAAGCCACGGTTAACAGTTAGTCTGAATGAAAATAGACTAAATTATTTTTTATAACGTCCGCTATAATCGCAAGGGGTGATATCAGGCAGGCGGCCGATCGTAAAAATTAAGCCAAATCATATATATGACAAACATGTTGTACCGACCCTACTCAGGTGGGATAAGGGTAAGAAGAAGAAGAAGATCTCAAGAAACGCAAAACTGATATACACTCAACATCAGATGATTTACGCAAAAACGAACTGGTGAAATAAATAGCGAAGCGGTGAATCACACCATGCCGCGCAGTCCGGCTCGGGTTCCACACCTCGATTCGTGCCCCGCCGCCCATTGTTCAACTATGCGGCATTCCAACAATAAGCAGTTGCGTAATGTTAAACAACCTGACTGGGTCGTAACCACCATGTATATCGCGAAAAAGCCCGTCATAGTGTTTCGCTTCTGCGGGTCGCGTTTCGGGATCAGCCTGTGTATATCCAGCTATTCGCAGGCCGGCACGACAGCGGCGACCGGCGATGGATAGTGTGTCACTCGGTGGGCGCCATTGTTTTTGGATTGTACTGTGCTTATCATCAGGCATAGTGCAGTCACTGAACCGTACTACAATAAAAACAACGCTTAATAGTATTGTTCCCATACTTTTAAACGTTTTAGATCAAACTGTAACTAATGTTCTCTTTGTTGCTTTTTAGTATTTGTTTTGATATTATTATTTTATATGTTAATGTGACCATGAAGTAATATCTCTTTTAATGTATCATTTTTATTTAAATATTGCAAGCGACTATCCTAACACCTGTATACACAAAAATGCATACAAATATAAAATGATTATTACAATACCGCAATTCACACGTTGCTGACTCAGTTCATCACATTCCAAAATATATATATATATAGCTCCTGTATTGATCCTTCAATTTATATACATATGCAAAGGTTATGTTGCGACATATATGAATAAAACAACTACAGTCTCTGTTAGTGAATAATAAAATGACAATAAAAGATCGAATTTAAAAGCAATCTGACTCGAATATTGGTTTCATAAAAATTCGTAATAAAAAATTCACAATAGTATGCGAATAATATATTAGTGAATACAGTTGTGGATATAAATGTAATTAGTCGAGCGAAAGTAAGGCTTGATAAACACAATATTATGATAAATTCTCAAAATTGAAATGAGTCAATATTAAAGTTTATAAATTATGTTTAAGTTTTGTAAAATAACAACGAAACATAAATTACGGAGCTTAAGTAATAATTACATAATAATAAACTTTAAAGATCGCTCAGTATGTTCTCGCTTCATATATTTTGTAAAATATGGTGACCTGAACAAACAAATTATTAATTGTGTATGTTTTACACCGTTTTATCTATTATCGTCGATATAGAGATTCTAGAAGAACTTATAATATAATTTATTTCATCATGTTACCTTCTGATTCATGTCACATATTGAATTTTAGATTAGTCTGTTTTGACAAAACCTAAATATATCCAGAATCTATCTAAATATATAACAATGTCATAATGTTTATTACCCTACTCCAAAAGTTGGTATTTCTGTATAATTTGATCCAACTTAAAAAGATAGGATAATTTATATTTTGATTAATGGCCTCAATATTTATATAAATAATTGTCAATGTTGATTATTGCTATTAATTGCAAGTTTCATCAATCTCGAACAGATGGCGCTTTATATTAGTTTATTCACAGAAAACTGTAGGACCGACTATTATAGAGATATCTTAGTAGGTGGTAGAGCCACGCTGTAGCTATTACTAGTTTCAGCATGAATGGGTCGGCTCGACCGGGGTAGTACCACCCTCTCACAGAACACCGACGTGAAGTAACAGTCCTTGCATTATTGCGTTTCGTTCGGTTAGTGAGACCGCCGGAGGCCCACCTCCTTTCCCCCTTTCCCTTCCCCTTTCCCTATCTTTCCCCCATACACAGGCTGGCAACGCACTTGCGACTCTCCTGGTGTTGCTAGTGTCTATGGACGGTGGTGATCACTTAACTTCAGGTGACCCATCTGTTCGTTTGCCACCTTTTGACATAAAAAAAAGACGTTTTAATATTAAATTTCTTTTTCATATATCAGTTTATTTTAATAGTGCGCGTGGTTTGTCAATCTGTTTACTACGTAACCTCGATTTTTCTGTATCAATTATTATTTAATTTTCTTGTGATGGGTTTTTTTACAGTTTATTATTTACAGTTATAT
>MU159209.1:55411-101563 GCA_015888305.1 Antheraea pernyi
AACAGCTGATGGATTTGCTACAATTCCATTGGGAGCGAATACGGCAAGATGACATAAACAGTCTCATTAATTCAATGAATAATCGTTGCGACAAGTTCTGAATAGCAGAGGAGACCATACTTTGTATTAAATTTTTCTATTCTTTCACAATAAATACATTTTCTTTAGAAATTTCATTTTGTAAGAAAAAAGTTTAGTTTCTTATGTATCTTAGTTTCTACAGTATATTCTAATATTGTTCATTTCTGTTATTAAAAGAACTTATAAAGACAACAGCTGTTATTTTTACATCATAGAACCCTAAAGATATTATTTTAAAAATAAAATACAACCATATAATGTGAAGAACCATCCTAAAATTTAAATTAGTACATGTTGTTTAGACTTTTTTGATGAGTGTATTTACCACGTGGTAAATAATCTCGGTTTTTTTGTATCAATTTTTATTTCATTTTTATGTGTTGTGTTTTTTTACAGTTTATTATTTTCAGTTATATTATTTTTTTTATTTTTTTTATATAGTAGCACGGCAACATTACTGCACTATGCCTGATGGTAAGCACAGTACAATTCAAAAACAATGGCGACCATCGAGTGACACAATATCCATCGCTGGTCGCCGCTGTCATGCCGGCCTGCGAAAAGCTGAATATGCACTGGGTGATCCCGAAACGCGACCCGCAGAAGCGAATCACCATGACGGGCTTTTTCGCCACGTACATGGTGGTTGCGACCCAGTCACGCTGTACAACCCTACCACCACACTTTCACCATTGCCTCGTTCGTTATTCAGCAGGGCGCACCACGTGCAGGTGAGGTTGGCTTGGGTGTCTCAAGTCTTATGATGTTATTCGACACCCCTTACACCCCCTATTATATTTCTAACTACAACATTAGAGTAATAATTCAACACGTAATTCAATATACATGTAATTTATATTTATATATTACCATTCTTTAACTGAACTAGTACTCAAATAACTAAGGGCTCATAGAACAATTATATTTTACAACGGAATCCTGAATCCTATATAGTTTTAGGCATAATTTTTAAAACTTAAATCTCGTTAACAGCGTATGTAATTTTATAATTACGTTTTTAGCCTTACAATAGACGCCAATACACTTGGCTTGGACTGTAACTGTGGATTATAGTGCCCCTTTTCGAAGCTTAACTACGCAAAAGAGAAATCATAGGGATTCTTCGACCCCGGAGATGTATAACACCTTCTTATACAAACTCAAGTATTAGAAATTCATAGAGATATATCAAGATATATTTCTATTATGATCTGTGCAATATTACGATACTTTTTTTTAATGTCATAGGTGGCAAACGAACAGGTGGGTCACCTGATTTTAAGTGATCACCACCGTCCATAGACACTAACAAAACCAGGGGAATCGAAAGTACGTTGCCAGCCTGTGTTTGGGGGAAAGGGAAGGAGTAAGGAGAGGAGATGGGAGGTGGGCATCCGGCGTTCTCACTGACCTAACGAAACGCAAGAATGCAAGCACTGTTACTTTACGTCGGTTTTCTATGATAGGGTTGTAGTACCCCGGGCGAGCTGACCCATTCGTGCTGAAACCAATAATAGCTTCAGCGTGGCTCTACCACCTACCATTTACACGCTAACAAGATAGGCAACGAAATTTCAGGAAATGTTTTTGTTTTCATAACTGGAATATTGGACATTTCAGGAGTATCCTTTGGGCGTCTATACTCCTTATACTGAAGTAATAATAAGTTATAACGAATAAACAATATCAAATACGTATTTAGTTAAATAATTTTATACAAAAAGAATAACTATAATAACAAGCGCTTTAGAAATTCTTACTCGAATTTCTCGATGACAAGAATGCCTCACGAATGTTGGTACCTTTGACGTTGTAAAGTATCTTTTCAGATCATAAATTGAATAAAGTTTATTTGATTTCGATTTCACTTTTCGTTGGACAAAGACTGAACTAACTTGACTGTCTTTGACAGTTCTTTTTCAATATTTCAATTCTATAGATAAAGCGCTCTTTGAATGAAATATATACAGTTAGCTTGCAATGATAATGGGTCAGTGGTTAGTGTATTTAGGCACCGCGGTGATTGAAGTAGATCCGAATGTATAAAACATTGTGGGATAACCTTAGTTAGCACTGAGATATGTATTTTTCGCAGTCCGCCACTCCAGTCAAAAATCTGTCTCTAAGCACGTAAAAGTGTGTACCAGCAGTTGCACTTGAGAACCAGTCTCGTCAGGTTTAACCTGTTTACCATTTAGACCACATTGTCATTTAGTATCAGATCGTGGTCAAACGTCAAAACCACCACACAACCACCATGTATATGGCGAAAAAGCCCGTCATAGAGATTCGCTTCTGCGGGTCGCGTTTCGTGATCAGCCTGTGCATATCCAGCTTTTCGTAGGCCGGCATGACTGCGGCGACCGGCGATGGATAGTGCGTTACTAGGTGGTCGCCATTGTTTTTGGATTGCACTGTGCTTACCATCAAGCGCAGTGCAGTCATTTGCCGTGCTATAATAAAAAAATATTAAAAAGTATTTAAAAAAACATGTCAAGGTCAGAGTTCTTTTAAATTAATTGGAGGGTTTACTGGTCTTGAAGACCGGACTGGTGAGAAGACACTCAACCGAAATACAATTCATGCAAAAGGTACAGTGGCCTAGCCACAGAAGAGCGTTGCCTTGAATGCAATTTCTTTTAACTATACATATCATATAAATACGCGTGTATATTGTTAAAAGAAGTTGTCCAAAGAGAGAAAACAAAAATCAAACACCTATTACATTTACAGTGTAAGTGTGGAGGTATCATTACGCAAGGAGCGAACTCATGGTCTAATTTCCGAAGGATTTATATATATATATTTTTTATATCATAGGAGGCAAACGAACTTATATTAAGTGATCACCACCGTCAATAGGCACTTGCAACACCAAGGGAGTCGCAAGTGCGTTGCCAACCTGTTTGGGGGAGGAGTAGGGAATGGAGAGAGGAAGGGGGAGGGAGATGGGTAACCGGCGCTCTCACTGACCGAACGAAACGCAACAATGCAAACACTGTTTCCTCGATCGCACCCATCAAGGGAAAGCGATATTTAATCTCACGACCCTCTGCGACCTCTCCGGCGTTATCGTCGAGCCGCCGCGCAAAACGTCTGTGCCCTCGCAGTGTCACAACTGCCAGGTGTACGGACACTCCGCACGAAACTGTCTCCTGAAGTCCAGGTGCGTTAAGTGCCTCGGCGACCACTCCACCAGGGAGTGTCCTCGCTCGAAAGACTCCTCCGATCCCCCGAGCTGTGTTCTGTGCCACGGCGTGGGTCATACCGCGAATTATCGCGGATGTCCCCGCGCCCCGCGCACAAAGCGCCCTCGCTACCCCAGGCAGGCGTCGCCGTCTAAGACGACGAAAAAAAGCAAACACTGTTACTTCACGTCGGATTTCTGTGAGAGGGTTCATTCAGGGTTCATCATGCTGAAACCAATAATAGCTTGAGCGTGACTCTACCACCTACAAATTTAGATAATTTAATTATTATATGAGAATAAAATTAGCTGCTATTTATAATATGTACAGTTCCAGTAAGACATAAGCTACGTTGTAACCTCGTCGGTGAAGTGAGGCAAGTGTACAAAAGAGCTAATTGTTTGCGCTGAGACGGGCATCCGCAAACAAAGACAAAACACCGTGAAACCGCGCGTTGTTTGTTTTTTATTAACAAAACTCGGGCACGTTCACAAACATTATTATATGAGTTAACATGATTCGCATGTTTTATGGCCTCGCATATAATAGCTTTATATTAAAATACAAACAAAAAAACCAAATAAACTGCGCATTCGAAAGGTTTTTACGTTTAGCTATTGAAGATCGTGAAATCCGTGATCGTCGAATTTTATTGCTGTGAAAATTGAAAACATGATATTGGAAAAATTAGAAATGAAGGAATGAAGAGGGGGGGGGGATAGGTAGGTAAACGGCGCTCTCACTGACCGAACGCTACGCAACAATGCAAGCACTGTTACTTCACGTCGGTTTTCTATGAGAAGGTAGTAGTAAGCCGAGCGAGCCAACCCATTCGTGCTGAAACCAATAATAGCTTCAGCGTGGCTCTACCACCTACAAAATAATGTCCTCAGATGAACAGCCATAAAAATATACCAGCAGATACATTACAGATATTTGTGTCAATAATCTAGTCTAGTAAATCAAATAGCAATAATATCGTAGCATCGTTTTTGTAAAAGAATTTTCGAAACCGCATCGATTGTTCCAGAAATAACTTCTTTTAAGAAAGAGACAGTATCTCCTTATATTCATTTTATTTTAATATAACACGTTTAGTATAATTATACTCATTTTCGTTTAATCATATAATCATTAGGTACTGAAAAATTAACAAGAAAAGATGAGAAAACATGGAGTAGCTACAATAAATACACCCTTAGACACTGACAAAATCCAGCAAATTATAGTACGGGAATCTCAATCAAAACTCTTTTTAAATATCCAAAATAATTTGGATATCTGCATGTCTTCATCAACCACCATTTAAAATTTAAATCCTGGGTATAAACTATAACTTTGTCGTGAGTAAAAAGTGTTAATATGACGATATACAAAAAAACGTTTTTAGCCTTGAACTGATTCTTTTATTCGATACTAGTCTTTACTCACAGCTTAGCTTTAACGCAGATCTTACCTTTCTTGGAAACAGTACTCTTTCTAGATTAAAGATACCATATATGCTTTTCTCTACCGCCGACAACCTGTGTCCAAAATTTCTAGATGTTCGGTTGAATAGTTAAGGTGTGATTAGCGTAACAAACAAACAAACAATCAAACTCACGTTCACATTTATATATACAATATTAGTAAGGAAATAAAGATAAGATTTTTTTTAAGTCATAGCAGGCAAACGTACAGATGGGTCACCTGATGTTAAGTGATCACTACCGTCCACAGACACTAACAATACCAGGGGAGTCGAAAGTGTTTGGGGGCAGGGAGGGAGGGGGGAGAGGAGAGGGAAGATGGGCCTCCGGCGCTCTCACTGACATAACGAAACGCAACAAAGCTAGCACTGTTACTTCACGTCGGTTTTCTATGAGAGGGTGGTAGCACCTCGGGCGAGCCGACCCATTCGTGCTGAAACCAATAATAGCTTCAGCGTGGCTCTACCACCTACAAAAGAATGTCCTCAGATGAACAGCCATAAAAATATACCAGCAGATACATTACAGATATTTGTGTCAATAATCTAGTCTAGTAAATCAATTTAAATAGCAATAATATCGTAGCATCGATTTTGTAAAAGAATTTTCAAAACCGCATCGATTGTTCCAGAAATAACTTCTTTTAAGAAAGGGACAGTATCTCCTTATATTCATTTTATTTTAATATAACACGTTTAGTATAATTATACTCATTATCGTTTAATCATATAATCATTAGGTACTGAAAAATTAACAAGAAAAGATGAGAAAACATGGAGTAGCTACAATAAATACACCCTTAGACACTGACAAAGTCCAGCAAATTATAGTACGGGAATATCAATCAAAACTCTTTTTAAATATCCAAAATAATTTGGATATCTGATGAGATATTACTCTACAGTAGAGAAAATTATAATTTAAAAAATATTATATTTTTCTTGTTTTTGAAGGTAGGCTATATCAAACATCAAAGCGACGTCTCAACAACCTGCTCATTGCGTTTCATACGTAAAAAATACGATATAATTAATTCACGTTAGCAGATTCTTAATTAAAACATCAAACGTGGAGTGTTCACGACATTTCATTAATTTTAAACTTTTTTCAAACAAATATAAATTGATTGCGTTTTGTACAATTTTTTATATTATTTTACTAATGAGCACATACATGACCTTCATTTTTACGGACAAATTAAAATAACTGGTACATAGCTTGTTACAATCTCTTTAGTTACTCAGACGTAGAGTCAACTTATTATATACTGGTCAAAATTACTATGTTTCCCTTTATGACATGCATACTAAAACCCTAAAACAACGACGTCTACCAAAAGACCAATATCCAATTATTGCAGTAAATTTGGCTAGCAAACAGTGACGGACTCAGGCTTTGGTTCGTGAGGCCTTTTTTTTTTTTAACGTGGGGAAATCCCTTATGCATACGCCACCCTCCCGGGGGAGAGGGGGGGTTATGTCCGAGTCGCACGGACTAAAACCCCACGGTGTACGTCTGCCGCTATAGTTGGGGCGGCACGAGATCTCTATAGACTTCATCGTGCCGCCCCAGCGGTTGGCCCAGTAGCGAAAGCGCCGCCGCCGGGCCCCATCTTGTTAGGAGACAGCCGTGTACACACCGGCCGTCTTCTCCTTCCGCCGGATCTGTGCAATGGGAAGATGGGTCCCCCGACCCACCCTCCCCAAGGTTCGTGAGGCCTGCCCGTAATACAAATTTAATATTTTATGAAGACATAAGCCCAGCACCAAATACAAGACTTCTAATGCATTAACTAACCTTTCGTTGTATATTTATATATGGTCGCATATACCAAATACCTACTAATTATTCTAAAGAGATACAATATATACATATATAAATTTAGGCACTAAAATGCAATAAAATGCAATAATTTATATTACTAAACAGCTGTAATTGAGAATATGCCAATTTATTTCCACATTTTATTAGTAACAGTGTGGCGTTACAATATTACTTTACGTATGTGTATGTTATTGTGCTATATGTTTTGTCGAAACAATATGTGGGTAACATATCTAGCGCTTCTGAAGTTATACTTCTTTTGGCGCGTTAGGGAAAAATGATGAGACGAAAAACCGACACCCTGAAGTTAGCTATAGTCAACATTTTGTTTCTTTGTATTTGTTGTTCGTATTTCTTTGTATTAAAACTGTCAATGTATTAAATACTTTTTTTCGATTGTTATTGTCGTTTTTTCTAGAAACGTAGAATAAGGCGAAAGATAAAAATTTTGAAAAGATTTTATCCTTATTACCTCAAAGAATTGTAACTTCTAACGCGTGTACATAAGTACACACACACACTTTTTTTAGTTATAAAATCGTTAAATAAATCGAATTAAATACAATATTCGTGCAAATAAACGACAAAACTGACTTTTGGGCAGAGTTTGAGTTGGAAGCTTAGTATAAAAATTTATTGATCTTCAGGTCAAAGCAAGAAAAAAGTATATTATCAATCAATCATAAAAAAACGATTAGTTGTTAAATTCCAATAAATATTACAATTTAAATTGATATATCACAGAAATAACCATTTTATTATTCGTGAATTCAATGTTTAATTATGACAACTAGTCGGTACCCGCGACTTCGTTCTCCTGAAAGTGATTTATTTGTTTCATAATAATTAGTTATTTTATTGAACTAATTGTGGGCTGTCCTTCATTTTGTCAATTGACATTCTGTAAATAGTACTTAACCCCTATTATATTTTTATTGGTTTTTTGTTCATACATTTTAACATCTTTTCTGAGTTCCTACAAAAATTCGTAGTGATATGTAGCTGAGATAGTATTCTGAAATATCTCTGTCTATGAACAAAAGTTGAAAAAACGTATTGAGTCGTTTTGGAGGTTATCCTGAACAATAAACAGACATATTATTTTTCTTTGTGTATATTATGTACAGATTACTGTTGCAACGATCAAACCAAGTGGCATAGAGTGCAATTTAAACTAAATCCACCACTGCCTTCAAATAGCACGGCAAAATGCTCTAGCCTGTTTTAAAATATGTAGATCAGTTTAACCCGATGCAATAATGTTCGTGCCTCTCGGGTGTATCCTACATTGTTATCGATATTTTCAAAATAACATTTTTTTTCTTTGTGATAGTTCTACAAAAATATAACCAAAACACAAAGACATAGGCCTAGTTTTGAGTGGTACTAAGTTCTATACGTATTTACAACAACACTTCTTCCATGAAAGGGTCCTCATGGTTGAAGATAATTATTGTTATGCTTAAGTGGGCAATTATTTCATAAATTTAGTGTTCCAATAATATGGTTAGACCCTTAGTTACAACTTTCCAAATGGTATTTTGTGACATCTCAACACTTTTTTTAATGTAAGTCATTGTTTATGTATGTATGTAAAGAAAACGAACAGGTGGGTCACCTGATGTTAAGTGACCACCACCTTTCATAGACGCTTGCAACACCAGGGTCGCATGTGCGTTGTCAGCCTGTGTTTGGAGGAGGGGGAGTGGAGAGAAGAAGGGGGAAGGGAGGTGGGCTTCCAGCGTTCTCACTGACCGAACGAAACGCAACAATGCAAGCACTATTACTTCACGTCGGTGTTCTGTGGGTCGGGTGGTGGTTAAACACCACATGTCACAAATATGCGTTTTTTGAAGTTATACTTCTATTGGCGCGTTAGGAAAAAATGATGAGAGTAAATTTTTACGTTGCGCGCGCACACCGTCACGATAAACCGACACCCTGAAATTAGCTATAGTCGACATTTTGTTTCCTTGTATTTGTTGTTTGTATTTCTTTGTATTAAAACTTTCAATGTGTTAATACCGTTTTCTATTGTTAGTGTCGTTTTTTCTACAAACGTAAAAAAAGGCGAAAATTAAAATTTTTGAAAAGATTTTTATCATGTTACGCCAAAGAAGTAGTTATACTTCTAATGCGTGTACATAAGTACACACTTTTTTATAATTTGTTAAATGATTATAACAGCCTATTATACAGTTATGTATAATCGACCTAAATAGATATATCGGTGAGGCTTTGGTTGTTGAACCTTGAAAAGGATTTATTATCCGTTATATAATCAGGATAAAAAATCACGACGTTGCATTTACACTAAAATGAACATTATTTTATGTCCAATTAAGTTATGAAGTAACTTAAAAACTCTTTGTATCACTATATAATTATAACTGAAATTTATTAAAAACCTAAACTAAAATGAATTATATAAATTGAGATATACCCGTTGGTATTTCGTAAGGAAAATGTTTAACTACGCTGTGAATTGGCAAAAACATTTACTAGGTATGCAGCACATTCCGGGTGTGGCGACAGCGATAAATTTTCATCACATAATTAGGGTAAAGAAAGACAAATGACTCTCTTGGACCGAATCCTTGTCCACTGTCAGCCTTCCATTATTGTGTTCGTCATTAATATAGGTGAACATAAAAGGTTTATTGTATACGGACTTACTATGGATCTGGTATACATTTTATCGCTAGGATTTTTTTTTATATTCATCCCAGGAAACGAACAGCATAAACGAAATATTCTAAATTCATTATATTACAAAAAAGTCGTGAGTCAAAGTTAATCAATAATTCTAATAATATATTTTGAAATAAAACTTTTTACGGCACTGCAGGGATAAATGTTTGTACTTTTTTTTAACTTTTTTTTTGGCAACCAATCTTTTAGAGTATTACTGCCATTGTCGAGTAGTTAATAGTATTACAAGTTCTTCTTCCATTCCATTTTTGGCAACCAGTCTTCTAGTAGACTATTACTGCCTTAGTCGATATTACAAGATTCTTGATAAAATTTCAATGAACTAACAAGAACCATCTTGTTAGAACTTTCCATGGAGTTTTTGTGGCATCTCAGAATTCATGGTCCGTGGTATTATTTTCCATTCACTTCACTTATGCACAATAAACAAACTTACTTTTTTTTTGGCAACCAATCTTTTAGAGTGTTACTGCCATTGTCGAGTGAGTATCGATATTACAAGTTTCTTGATATAATTTCAATGAACTAACAAGATGGTTGCCATCTTGTTAGAACTTTCCATAGAGTTTTTGTGGCATCTCAGAATTCATGGTCCGCTGTATTATTTTCCATTCACTTCACTTATGCACAATAAACAAATTATATTACATAAAACATCACCAATTTTACACAATATAGAGTCAAGTAACACAAGATTATGAATAAAAAATAAAATCCACTATATGACAGACCAAGATCCCGCCAAAAAGTCATGTTTGTACTTATATGTTACGCGTTACTGTTGCTATAGGAACCATAATATGTTATTCGTAGCCATGGTAACATGGTAAGTTTGCATTTTAAAATTTTATTTTTTAAATTTTTGTTTAGAGTACGTCTTTACGAGTCAGAATAATTATTTTTGATCTATCGTAGTGTTTTTGGGAAAATATATTTTGGTTTAAAGATTTAAAAAAATGAATATTTGTTTCGTAATATTAGAAGTTTCGTAAAGAATGAATATTTAATTACACGAATATAATAATAATGAAGATGTGTATTCATTTTAAACAATATTCATCGCAATTCAAAACTGTTCATCAAATGAATACTTATTACATAATTGGGAGCAGATCTGTACTATAATGCAATGAAAACCATAGAAATAACTTCTTTTGTTCTCTAACCCACGAGTGCAATGGACATGAATTGTATGTATACTGAATACTTTAACCCGTTTTAACAATATATGTAATATATAGATTAAACCAATCTGTATAGAATGTGTTTTGATAAGTTATAATATTAACAGTATATTTTTAATCTATAAATATAATTTGTCACTCCTTTTTTATACACGCGCAATCAGTCACACATTATTTGACGCTAAATCCAGTCGCTTTATGGTGCCACTCCCATATCTGTGTGCATGAGCTCCATGCCTCCATGTTCCATTGTGTGCATGCCTCCATGTTCCATACTGCAATGCGAATTGTTATTGGGGCGATAAAGGTGTGCTGACCATTTTTTTACCTTTATCGATATTATTTTTCAGGTTAGTTTTTAGCGCGACACGTAGCTGAACCTTTGTCACGCAACTATGAGACTCGCACAACACTATCGGGTTTTGCACGATCTTCATGTGTATATTACGTCATTTGAAGTTGCTCCATAGCAGGCGATCTTTTTTTTTTCGAACTGACTACGCTATTGACCCAGCAAGGTCTTAACAGCTTCACCGGGCTACGGCAGGCGATCTCTTTGCGGCAAACCGCCCGAAAAGTGTTTCATACGTGACTTATGATTGCCTAGTAATTATTGCATATTTCTCAACCAATGTATCAACCAATTGTATGACTTTCTTTTGTTTGTGATTCAGTATTTACAAAAAATATTGTATTTGCAAATAAATTATAATATATCTATACTAATATTATAAAGAGGTAAAGTTTGTGAGGTTGTGACTTTGTAGGGGGTAATCCCAGGAAATACTAAACCGATTTTGAAAATTACCATTAGAAAGCCACGTTACTTGTGAGTGTCATAGGCTATATATCATCACGCTAAGGGCAATAGGAGCGGAGCAACAATGAAAAATGTTTTAAAATCGAGGCGTTTTTCCTTTTGAGAGCTTCCGCTGCGTCTTAGCTCAAAATAACTATCCCACGCATACGAAGTCGCGAACCAATTATATTATCTATAATCTATTCTAATATTATAAAGAGGTAAAGTTTGTGGGGTTGCAGGGGGTAATATCTGGTGAGTCGGAGAAAAATGGTCGAACGAAAACGTTTCTTACGAACGCTGCCTTAATTATGAGATATATATGATTGAGTTCTAGAGAAAATTTGTAGCTTGATAATGCCTATTAGCGGCTAGTTGATTACATATAAATAAATATATAAATTATAATATTTAATTTAATATTAGTATTTTGAAAGATAATTGTTAATCCTTACATCCTTAGATCGTTACATTGGTTAATAGCAAGTTAAGCATCTTACATATTAAAAATTCAATAAAATCTTCAGATATAGTGCCGAATGTCTGGGGCATACTGCTAAATGCGAATTCAACTTAGTTAACCCATACATTTTGGTTTTAATGTCTTGTTTCAGGGCTACCACATAATGTTGTATGTATTGACATAATTTTATGTAAACTTATATACAATTTTAATAAACTTTACACATGCACTATGGATCGAAGTTACTTATAATAAATAATTTACAGTATACTTCCAATATTGTCACTGTACGTAGAAAGCGTGTTTGAGCTATATTATACGCATAACAAACCACTCATAATATAAGAACACGAAACGGGTGAAAGGTTTTAGTGTTTTGAAAGTTTTACGATCGGGAAATAGCGCGTAGAATGTGTTTTTACCGTCATCGAGAAGGTCCGCCACAGAACGTGCCCGCTTCTATGTACTAAAAGCGGTCAACCGAATAAGTGTATTCATCAATAGTATATGTATTATGGATCAAATATTGATTTTTTTAAGTAAAACTTCTTTAGGCACGACTAGTATCTAACTGGACGACAATGCAACGGAAGTCCGTTATGGCAATATGGCGTCACGTTTCTGTACCATCCGGTTTTTAAATATTTTATTTACTTTATAACAAAGAGTTGATTATAATATTTCCTGTGTTATTTATTTAAGTACCGAATTAGCTGAGAGATAATGTACAGTGGTACAGATATTAAGTACCGAATTAGCTGAGAGATAATGTACAGTGGTACAGATATTTAAGCTTTGATTTAATTTGTTACTTACTTACATTGAAACCAGATGGCAATACGGTCGCGCATCCATGTATATGTCGGCGCGACGCCGGCGCCATTATCCATCACAAAAATGATATAAATGAGAACTAAACCACCCCATCACAACAATATCGTCAGAATGAACTCACTTAACCACCCATAATAATAATAATAATATCGTCATAAACCTCCCATAATAATAATCTCATCACATCTCAATATAAAATAATAATCAAGAACTATTATTTCACCCTCAACACCAAATAATAATCAATTCAGACTATTTGGTACAGTAGATAACCAATTAATTAGTTACAAATAGTTATCACCAAATAATAATCAATTCAGACTATTTGGTACAGTAGATAACCAATTAATTAGTTACAAATAATAACTAATTTGCTTGCACAAATTAATCATTCAGTGTCTAGGTTAAGCGACTCGCACGGTACGGGTGTACCGTTCGACGCCAGAGCCAAGACTGCCTTAACAACGGTCGCTCCGCTCCCTTTATACAAAACAAGTCGAGTAGTAGGGAGAGAGGCGTGACCGGATAACAATCCTTGTGGGTAGGCGCCGATATATACATAATTAATTCTATTGTATAATTTTTATAATTATTCAATTTAATATTTTGTATTATTATTATTTTTTATTTGTTTATAAACTGTTTATTGATAAAATCAAATATATTTAAAAACCGAATGGTACAGAAACGTGACGTCATAATGTCGTAACGGACTTCCGTTGCAATATCGACCAATTACGTCCTAGTCGCGCCTAAAGAAGCTTTACTTCAAAAATATTACGATAGCTTAATTTAACATGAAGTTATTACATCTTTATCAAACTACGACCTTTATAAGAACTATACGTTCAGCGACGTATTTTTTCCTGCCGTACAGAAGCGGTGTGGTGCTTATGTTTTTTCCTCTGTACATAAAATAATAAGATAATAGATTACGCAAACAAATTGACGGGTATCAGCTAGTTCGTAATAATTTTAGACTTACATTGCTATATTTAGTGTTAAAACAAATGAAGGATTTTTTTTTCATTTTTTTAATATCAGACTTCTCAGTACAATAAACCGCCACGTCACTGACATCTTTAATTGAATAAGGAGAATATATTGTTAATAACTAGCTTAAATCAATTAATCATTATTTTCTTATAACAAGTTACTGCGTGTTATCTTTAGAAGATAAGACTTTGAGGATTTTTCTGTCTGTAATATATTTCGTTGATGTTTTTATTAAATTTGCTCATCCTTAGAAATATAGGCAACCGAAAATATTTTTACGCTCATGGACTGTTCTTTAATTTCTACGTACAATGAATGTACCATAATATACTTACTATTGACTACATCGGAGGTGTTACTAATGACCTGACACACCATTGGTTGAAAGTTATCGGCCCATTGTAACTTGAATGAATGCTATAAAAGACGAGTCTGTCGAGCCATTGGAACATCCTTGCTCGGTCGTTTCTCTGGAAGGTTGTATTGAGTGATTGTTGTTGTATTGCGTGAGTGCTTTCCAATTTACATCGTTTTTATTACATTATTGTGGAACAGTACAGTACAGTAGAACGACGTATACAACTCACTTGGAACAAATATTGGAGCCTAAAAGAGATATTCAAAAGCAATATGGCAGTACAATTGAAAACAAAAGTCATGACCGCATGCCTCTTACCATGCTTATCTTACGCCTGTCAAACATGGAAATTCAGTTCAAAGATAAGGAGCAAGATATCTTCATGTCAACGTAGTATGGAACGAAGTATGCTCAACATTAGAAAAGTACAAAAAATACGACACACGAAAATCAGAAACATAACCAAAGCGACTGACATCTTAAAACATTCTTTAAGACTCAAATGGAAGTGGGCCGGACATGTGGCACGCCTGCAAGACGGGCGATGGACGAAGAAGGTGACACTATGGACTGGCCCTATAGGTAAACGTTACAAAGGCAGACCTATTACGAGGTGGCAAGATGAGATAGTCAAGTTAGCTGGTCACCACTGGATAGACAAAGCCCAAAATAGAGAACAATGGCAATTCCTGGAGGAGGCCTTCAGCCGAGAAGGGGTTCTGGAAATATAACATACAAGTATTTACATTTAAAATTAGAAACATAAGTTACTTAAGTTAGAATAAGAATTTAAACCATGTAAAAAAAAATGTTAATTTGTTTCCACGAAATATAAGGCTTTTTATTGTTTATTGTATTACATTATTATTATTACATTATTTACATCATTTCTATTTCTCTGGATTTTTATGATTTATTATGTTACTTGAGTTATTAAATAGTTTTTGTGAGTATGTTGAGATTTATATCTATGTTTTTTTTTTTTTATGTAAATCCATTTTTGATATCAGAAGTGGAATTTGTTTTTGATTCGATTTACTTCTGGTATTCTAATAATATAAATAAACTCTCCGAAGGAAATTCTCTAAATCGTACTAAAACTCGTATCAAAGTTCGTTACGTAGATTAGTATAACTCATTCAACGCGCAGAACTAACGAATCTTTGTCTTTTAGTATTTTTTGATAATTAATTAATTATTTAAGTGATAATTAGTTACTGAAGTTTTTATAATTAGTTAGGTAAAAAATATGCAAAAATCACCACAACAATAAATTGAACTCCCTTTGAATTTGTTTGTACACTAGACAAAAACCGTTTCTGTAAGAATTCAGTAATTTCAAGTTCATTGTAATAATAATATACAGTCGACTCGCTCAGGCGAAACATCTCTGTTACTCGTTAAAAAATATATTAAATGTACCGGCATGTAATTTGTGAAAATTAGTGCTCATTGCGTAAATATGAACTCAAATCCTTAGTGATATAAGAAACTTATAAATCTATCTTATTTGTATATAGTTAGTCTATCTTATGGTCACGGGATCGCTTTTTTGAGTATAGGTTTGATCTATCTCTCGAGAATAGCGTACATTTTTACTGCTTATAAGGTAGCGAACATTTTTTCTGTTTAAAAGGTACCCTATAGCATTCCCTGGACCCCTTTAATACCGCAATATTTTATGATGGTCGGTTCAGTAGTTACGACGTGAAAGCGTAACAGACAAACAAATAAACTAACTTTCAACAACTACTTACTGATTGACTAACTTAGTTTTACAAACGATGGATAATATTAGTAGGAAGTTAAGAACAGCATTATAGATAATTTACTAACGAAAGCCAGGAACAACATAACTTATTTACTTCAAGTAGTGTACTAAAATTTGTTATAAAATTACATTTGAAAACTATTCTTGACGTTCCAAGCAACAACAAATTACCTTAGCTGTCCAATCCCACATGACAATACCACAAAGGATGCAATACCGTGGATCCCATAGGATTGTCGCTTACAAGCTCTGTCAGTAGCTGTATAACAAAACCTCAACGCGGCTACAACTGTAGACCTTTGTATTCAGGGTACGCCGTAGGGATACTGAGGATTGAGATAACCACACCTGAAGGGTGGCGTACACTGCTATGTCTGTTAATATAATATTGGAAATATATTATACTAAATATTTTTAAATTTTAATTTACAGTTACTATGCAAGCAGTCTCGAAAAGCGCAACATTGCCGATAAGCAGATAACCCTTCCTGGTTAAAGACCCCAGAAGTCCAATAAAAATTGGAAGGGAGTAGTGCTAAAGAATATAAAGAAACGCAAAGTTTCGGAATGCGATGTCAAGGACATAGCGAAATGAAGAAGAAAAGTAAGGAAGGCCGACTCTATCACCATGTGGGATGAACAGTCAGGAAGAGAGAGAGAGTGACATGTTGCAGTGACTATAAAGAAAGAAAAACATGAACACATACCACTTCCTTGATCTATTTAATCGAACATGATTTTAAAACATGACAAAATTTGCGTAAACATATAGAAGTGTTTGTTTAAAAAAGAAATATTAATAAAATATGAACTATTTATAACGTCGCATGTTATCACGAAAATCTCCCAATGACACTAGAAATAAATCAAATTTGGTTAGGTTAGATTAAAATACATAGGTTGATGCACACTTTAGCGCAGCATTTAGTGCCAACAGCAGCTCTTCAGTGCAAAAAAAAATGCGTCACAGAACATTCGTAGCTAATATTATCACTATAGTTACGTGTCTTGTAAGTTCATAAAAGACTCTAACTAAATGTTTGGCTTGCCGAAATTTCTACCCTGAGATCGTAAATAGCCGTTTTGCTTTTGTTATAAACTTTGATCCCAATTACCACTTTGAAACTGTTAACATAACCAGTACATGAAAAGCGTTATGTGTTGACGAAAAAATGTATTTAATACGTGCAATAAAAAAAGGGAGAAAGGGAAGCGATGAAGCAAACTCTTTAGAACAAAGTGAAATGTAGGGTCACTGAATTTTATGTTATAAAGAATTTACACAATATTTGAAACGGTTTATACTGTGTATAGGCCATATTCATTTATGATTTCCTAAGACCTTAATCTGACACATAATGAAAACATAGGTACATATTCCCTTCCTGAAGCACTGAATATCGGTGGTTGTATTATAAAGCTACTATGTAATATAGAATTTCATTATTCTTGGAACGTCGATAGCGTCGTACTTCAATTACATTTAATTTCTTATTATACTTGAGTAACTAGTGTTTTAGAAGTAGCTAGTCTTGTGGAATAAATATTAATAATGACCTAATATTAATCTATTTTTTCTTTACCGTTTTATGAACGTCGATCTATGATTACCACTAATAAATATAATTATGGGGATATAACCATAATGCTAACTAACGAGCAAATGAGATAACGCCGCTTATTATTTATGTGAATGACTTTAGATACATAAATCATGAGATCTATGAATCATAACTTAATACGAATTTATTATATCGGATTCTCTTAATAGGTAACAGTGTACGCGAACCGAAAATGCTCACGTGTGCACGCCTACCGGAAAACACGTATATCCCAAGATTGCAATACGATTGGCAAATACATTGGATAATAAGCTTTCCATGTTAACTCCTAATCTATATGGGTGACGTTTTATAACAAGAAAAAAATTCGTATTCATTCATATTCGTATGCTTATTTGATGATAAAGGCTTGATGTTTTTAACAAGGCTAATAAGTTAAAATGTTATTCCAGGGTTTGTTGCACTGAACAATACTTTGTTAAGACGACATATAAATTAACAAATATAACATATCACAATATATATCATTTGAAGACGGTAGAGCCACGCTAAAATTATTAATGGTTTCAGCATGAATGGGTCTGCTCGCGCGGGGTATTACCACTCTCTCACAGAAAAGCGAGATGAAGTAACAGTGCTTGCAATTGTGCGTTTCATTCGGTCAGTGAGAGTGCCGGAGGCCCACCTCTCCTTACCTCCTCTCCTCCCCCCTTTACCCCCAAACGCAGGCTGGCAACGCACTTGCGAATCCCCTGGTGTTACTAGTATCTATGGACGGCGGTGATCACTTTATATCAGGTGAACCGCCTGTTCGTTTGCCTCCTATGATATAAAAAATAAATATATATAATGACCCGAATCACTGTGTTTAATAGAACATGCATGCTTGCAACAGACAGTACTTCGCTCTACATAACTGTAAAGACGTATAGTGGTATCTTCATCGCAATTATATACTTGATTGGTTATATCTACATCTACTCTATTATAAAATATTGTTAGGTGGAGGGTAGGGCTGTCAAACTTGGGTTTTTACCAATAAAATAAAACAAAAAATCAAATGAACCCCAACAGCTATGGAAAGAAGAATGTTAAAAATAACAGATGCTCTCATGCACTCACTAACATTAAAATGGAAGTGGACTTGACACATATTACGTTGCACCTATAAGAGATAGATAATAGAAACATTTAAACGGAAAGGTCCACAATGAAAGAGGAAAGTTGGTAGACCAACGAGACGGTGGACTGATGTTACATAGGTGATAGAAAAGTATTGGATTAATTTAGCCAAGGACAAGGATCTTTGGAAGAAGATGGAGGAGGCCGTTACCCAAACAGAGGTCTATATTTCAACCAAAAAATACTAACATAACATACTAACAATATTTTATTTCTTAAAAACATTTTCTAACACCAGTAACTATTAAAAACCTGTAACTTTGAAATATGGAATAAATGGTATGAATTATTTTTGGCCATAGCGACTACGGATTTAGCGCCAACTTCGGGCACAGCACCTGTTGTTCTCAATAAGTTATGTGTACCAGTTTCCTAGAAAACCATATCCATATCCTTCGGCTCGCGCGGGGTATTACCACTCTCTCACAGAAAAGCGAGATGAAGTAACAGTGCTTGCAATTGTGCGTTTCATTCGGTCAGTGAGAGTGCCGGAGGCCCACCTCTCCTTACCTCCTCTCCTCCCCCCTTTACCCCCAAACGCAGGCTGGCAACGCACTTGCGAATCCCCTGGTGTTACTAGTATCTATGGACGGCGGTGATCACTTTATATCAGGTGAACCGCCTGTTCGTTTGCCTCCTATGATATAAAAAATAAATATATATAATGACCCGAATCACTGTGTTTAATAGAACATGCATGCTTGCAACAGACAGTACTTCGCTCTACATAACTGTAAAGACGTATAGTGGTATCTTCATCGCAATTATATACTTGATTGGTTATATCTACATCTACTCTATTATAAAATATTGTTAGGTGGAGGGTAGGGCTGTCAAACTTGGGTTTTTACCAATAAAATAAAACAAAAAATCAAATGAACCCCAACAGCTATGGAAAGAAGAATGTTAAAAATAACAGATGCTCTCATGCACTCACTAACATTAAAATGGAAGTGGACTTGACACATATTACGTTGCACCTATAAGAGATAGATAATAGAAACATTTAAACGGAAAGGTCCACAATGAAAGAGGAAAGTTGGTAGACCAACGAGACGGTGGACTGATGTTACATAGGTGATAGAAAAGTATTGGATTAATTTAGCCAAGGACAAGGATCTTTGGAAGAAGATGGAGGAGGCCGTTACCCAAACAGAGGTCTATATTTCAACCAAAAAATACTAACATAACATACTAACAATATTTTATTTCTTAAAAACATTTTCTAACACCAGTAACTATTAAAAACCTGTAACTTTGAAATATGGAATAAATGGTATGAATTATTTTTGGCCATAGCGACTACGGATTTAGCGCCAACTTCGGGCACAGCACCTGTTGTTCTCAATAAGTTATGTGTACCAGTTTCCTAGAAAACCATATCCATATCCATATCGGTTTCGCTTGCGTTTATGCGATATTGATCTATCCATCGGTAACTGTACATTTTTTCTACTATATCCATTTCTGTACCTCTGACAACATGTATCCAAGATTTCTGTTCAGTAGCTAATGAATACGTAACAAACAAACAACCAAATTTACTTTCGCAATTATAATATTACTAAGGATATAAAAGAAGTGCGAATTTCAAAAATACTGTATTACAATGTAGCCCAACATATTTTTCGTTCTAAAGAGATTTTGTTTGAAAATGTTGCAAATAATACTTTGCTTTTTTCCCTTTTCAATTGTACGTATCAAATTAATTTATTCGTCAACGCAATACTTTTCTCTTACTTGCCGTATTAAAAATTTAAAGTTAGTTTACGACTGATTAAATAGATAGGTACATGCCGTCTTTAATCTTCTTCTTCTTCTTACCCTTATCCCACATAAGTAGGGTCAGTACAACATGTTTGTCATGTTGTGGTATATAATTTGGTTTAATTTTTACGATCGGCTGCCTGCCTGACGTCAAACCTCCTTGGGATTATTTTGTTGTACCACTGTATTTATGATTATTATTATATAGTTACGAAGTCTGATGGGCTCTTTAAGCTTTACAATTTTTCGCTCCGGTTAAAAACGAAGTTCTTCAAGATTATGGTTCGCTTGCTATATTGCCAGTTTGATGTAACAGAAAACTAGCCAACTTTAGACTATTCTCGAGGACTGCATTTTCGGGTTTTTTTTTCAGGATTCGTGGTTTCAGAGTTTTCTCAGTAATAGTAATATAATATTAGATATAATAAACCTTTATAAAAATATAAAATATGAAAACTATAATAGAAAAATAAATGAAACTAAAATGACATATCAATGTCATGCCGTCTTTAGTAAAATATATTTTTTTTATTTTAGGTATAAAATTTCATAGAAATACTACAATCCAAGATTAAAACGCTTGTGTTCTTGCCAATGACCAATAACAAGAACAATGCCCCTACATACTATCTCAGGCGTTTTTCTTAGAAAATTTAGTACCTCGAAGACACAAAGATTTAATCGGAGCTTTTTGGAAAGTGATGGCAATAATATTGTTCATTTTTACTGAAATCTAAATTGTAAACCTATTTCTTTGTAAAAGAAAATGATTCTTGCACTATAAAGAGTGACATTTTAAAGTAAATTAATCAAACTGAACCAATTTCCAACTTATAGGAATATTTCCCTTTTATTAATTGTACCTCGCTGTAGACAGTTTATACTGTAATTTGATTTTTTTTACGTGTGGATAAGCACACAGGACATAATTAATTTCGCTGAATAAATTTAACTTTCATACGATATCGAACCTTACTTAACTTCGTTGATTGGACGAGCACCTGTGTTTTCACTCTACCCGACACAGTGTTTACCCCTACGACTTTTCGTCACACAAAAAGACCGGCCAGACTTTCAAAGCGCTTCCATGAGAAGTTTCACTACAATAAATATATTCATTTTGTCCCTAATTACATATTTCAGTAACAAATTGTCTATGCTAAGAACTGTTTCGCTGCAAAAATATAATTTTATATAATGAAGTTATGTAAAATTGACCTAGTAAAAATAGATCTTTAGAAAATTGTTTTGTAACAATATTATACTTTAAGTGTACAGGATCAAAGGAAATTTAATAGTGTTGTAATTTCCTAAAGCTGTGGCGCGTTTGTACCTGCAGATATTCTTTACCTTGATAAATAAATAATCCAGCTTTGAACAAGGCTTAAGTTACCATTCACCACCTTAATTATTTTAAAATTTTGCTATTTTTCTTAGAAATGATAAACTCGTTAAAAGTTAGTTTATTTTTTGGATTTATTTATTTATTAGCTCGAGAAATTGATTGTTTGAAAGCGATAATCTCTAAAACGACCAGTTTGATTTTAAAAAATCTGTACCTATATCTAAACTATATATTGAAGAGAATTATACGATACAAACGGAGTAATTTGCATGCAAAGTGTAGGTCAGAAAATAAAGTAAACGAGAAAAAATTATATTGGATCATAGACCGTGTGACACAGCGAGAGGTAGCCGGGAACTAGAGCGGGGTGCTGCCTGATGAGAACTGTGCATTACAGAAAAAAGCCGAACTGTGAATGCCTATGGAAGTTAAGGTTTAGATAACATCTGTGCCTGATCTATTTAGGCTTATCTAACTACGGTGATAATAATTCTAAGTATGAAAATATATATTTTATGAGTATTAATAAAATTATGGGGTGTAAGGGGTGTCGAATAACACCATAAGACTAGAGACTCCCAAGCCAACCTCACCTGCATGTGGTGCACCATACTGAATAACGAACGAGGCAATGGCAAAAGCGGGGTGGTAGGGTTTTACAGCCTGACTGGGTCGCAACCACCATGTATATGGTGAAAAAGCCCGTCATAGTGATTCGTTTCTGCGGGTCGCGTTTCGGGATCAGCCTGAGCATATCTAGCTTTTCGCAGGCCGGCATGACAGCGGCGACCGGCGATGGATATTGTGTCTCTCGGTGGTCGCCATTGTTTTTGAACTGTACTGTGGTTACCATCAGGCATAGTACAGACACTTTGCCGTGCTACAATAAAAAAAATCTTATCTAATCATTAAGGATTAATCCACAATATAGTCTAGACGATTTTATGAAATATCAATAGCTGAACTGAATACCGATTGAAACTAATGATAAACTTATATATTTTAATATAACTTATAGAGTACTCTATAGAGTAAATGTAAGTAAAAATATATGGTTTATCAATAAAAAAAACACAATTACATTACATCTTCTTAGACGGAGTTTATTTGAAACGATACGTATCAATTTATTAAATTAATTCACTACCGGACTCATAATAGAGTTCCATTGGAAAATATTACAAGACTACGTTATTACTCTATTGTGTACAAATAGTCGATAAGCCCGCAAGAGGTGGAACCGCAATAAATATATTTTCCAGTCCCCCCGGATCGTGCACAGGTTCCTTTCGGGATCAGCCTGAGCATATCTAGCTTTTCGCAGGCCGGCATGACAGCGACGACCTGCGATGGATAGTGTGTCTCTAGGTGGTCACCATTGTTTTCGGACCGTAATGTGCTTACCATCAGGCATAGTACAGACACTTTGCCGTGCTACAATAAAAACAAAATCTTATCTAATCATTAAGAATTAATCCACAATATAATACCGAATGAAACTAATGATAACCTTATATACTTTAATATAACTTATAGAGTAAATGTAAGTAAAAATATATGGCTTATCAATAAAAATACAATTACATTACATCTTCTTAGACGGAGTTTATTTGAAACGATACGTATCAATTTATTAAATTAATTCACTACCGGACTCATAATAGAGTTCCATTGGAAAATATTACAAGACTACGTTATTATTGTATTGTGTACAAATAGTCGATAAGCCCGCAAGAGGTGGAACCGCAATAAATATATTTTCCAGTCCCCCCGGATCGTGCACAGGTTCCTGCGGCCAACTATTTTCTATCATCAGCGAGTCGGTACTATTGGAAAACTTTTTCGATCTACTGAATAGTGCGTTGTACGTGGCACATAAAGGATACAGATGTTCTATCTTTTGTTATTCCATACACAAAGCTTAGACACGCTAAACTGTTTTATTGTTTCACTTTGATACAGCTAAAGTTATCACTATTTGAGTTTCATTACATTCGGTCTATCGCCTCTGAATTCATATAGCTAGAAATTTATTTGTAACCTGTAATAATTCAAGAGTAATAATATAACGAACTCTTTTACTAGGATATACAATATGAATACGCAGATAAAGAAATACATATCACAAATTTGTATATAAACATTTTTGTTCTCTGATACTCAACCTATTTTCTTTATTAATTTTTTTGTAACTATTGACGAGCTTTGGTGTTATCAATTCAACATATTTGGAAATATTTTTTTTTACAATCAACGAGTGCAAAAGCCTTTATTTATAAAGTTCTGTCGTCATAGTTCATGACCCTTAATAACCCGTAAAAGACATACAAAATATTTTCTCTGATATAACCATCGATGTAATAAAATAATACGCAATGTTTACATAATTTTAACTTTATTGCAAAATAATATTTACTGTCGATAAAGAATAGCTATTGTGTAAGGAGATAGATATTTTAGTATTGCTACGTCGCTTAACTTTTTTGTAACAGTTTTTGTTCTAAAATACTAGTCTACGGGTATTAGCTTTTCTTGAGAATTGAGTGGACGTGGAAAAATATTTTTTCATTGTATTCCTTATAGTATTCATGGAACTTATACTCTACCCCTTTACCTGTATATTTTACCTAAGATACTGCGACGATTTCATATCGCCAAAATAATTATAATGTATTTTAATTATTTCTATCTTCACACGTAGACTCTCGGAGCTATGCTTGAATTTCACAAAAAGACACACAGATACGATTTCTTTTTCAAAATACTTCATGGTCTTAAATCGAGTACACACAAAACCTCATCTCTCCAATAATTTACGGAAATAGCAAATCTTTCCACAATACGGGCATTACGGGTCGTAAAGTGAGATGTTTCATTCTGCAACCTTACCTTTAGGGAGCCCTATGTTCTTGGGAATGCCAAGTTAGTGGATGCCGCCGTTTTCAAACCCACTGGCGCAAATAACATTAGCATAGTTATCGAACGCGTCGGGATGAGACCCCTGTAAAGGTCCCGTCGGGCCGGGACGGCTCTTAAACCCGCTTTTCCGATAATGACTATCGATGATTCCGCCCCGAATGCGGGCCCGAGCACAATATTATTACGTAGTTCGGCCGTTGTGGGGAATTGCGAGATATAACATGCGTATTCAGTTTTTAGTTGTGGAATTTCGGAAAGTCTCGCCGATGTTCTGTCAATGAATTTCAAATGGAAACTGAAAATAATGATATTAACATTTTTTAATGTAATTAAATTATTGTTCTAATATTATTTCATCACATTACGATAAATGAAATTGCATACATTTATATGAGTGAAAATGTATGATTTATATTTGCAATGGATGAACTTAAAAAAAATTCAACTGAATTTATAAATTCTTTCTTCTATACAAAGTTAATGACTTACACGAGCACAAACCAGATATAAAATGACAATGGTTAACCACAGCGGTTTTTTTTTTCTAAATAACTAATCTCCGTTGGCCTAACGAGCATTCACGGCTTCATTGGGCCTTTGGAGCGAGCGATTAGGATACTTAGCTGAATGACAAGAAGTAAAAGAGTGCCAGAGTGGTTGAATCTATATCTATACATATAATTAGATCTAACGTGAAATCTAACGTGTCTGTTTTTTTTTAAATATTTTTGTTATAAAAAATTATTGCAGGTGTCTAGGAATCCCAGCTGGGGCGTGGTTACGATCGAGGCTGTTCGCCCAGTCTTGGTTGAATGGCTCACCAGACGACACGGCACCCTAAGCTTCCGACTGACACAGGTGCTCACGGGGCATGGATGTTTTGGGAGTTACTTATTTCGCATAGGCCGGGAGCCGACTACAGGGTGCCATCATTGTGGCTGCGCGAATGATTCTGCGCACCACACATTGAGTGAGTGTTCCGCCTGGGACGTGCCACGCAGCGAGCTAGTCGGGGTCATTGGCCCGGATCTCTCGCTTCCGACTGTCATTTTTAAGATGGTCGAAAGCGAAGCCGGGTGGATCTCTGCCGTCTCGTTCTGCGAGACAGTCATGCTCGCAAAGGAGGCTGCGGAGAGGGAGAGGGAGCGAACGATTAGACTCCCCCCCCGCGGCCGACGAACTACGCGGCGGCGACGGGTAGGCGATGACCTCCGGCCGCCGTAGTTGTGACCTGGGGCGACAGACACATGCATGTCCGTCGCTCCGGGCAGTTAAACTGCACAGGTCCATGTGGTGGAGGTGCATTATGCTGATGCTCCCACAGTTCGTTAGGGGGAGTAACACCCATTTCCCCTTGAGGGGTCCACCATCTTGACCCCTCAGGCCGCAGTTTGGGTCCCTTAGGAGGGGACAACACCTGTTGGAGGAGCAGATGTAGTGTCGATTAGACAGTCCCTGCTCCTCCGGCCAAAAGGTGTAAGAAGGTACCATGGGGTTTTAGTCCGTGCGACTCGGGCATATCCATCCTCTGCTGCCCGGTGAGATGGATATCCGTTAGGGATTCCCCGAAGGAGAAAAAAAAAGGTGTCTAGGGATAAGTAATAAAATATGTAATAATAAATTTTAAAATTGTCGTTTGTCTGTCTGTCTATTAGTGTGAACACACAACACATCACTGATAAAATACTACGTTTATGATAAAATTTTCAAGAAAACCATAAAACATATTTTCGAGTAACATTTACTCTTTGTTTCATTAAAATCGGTTCACTCTATCAAAAGTTATTGTACTTTTAATGACGACGCGAGAGCTACGAGCTACTTAATACATACAGATCAAGTATCATTGTTTTTCGCATTAAGTTCGACGCGGATAAAGTCGCGGGCTCAGCTAGTATAATATAATGTAGTACCTAATAATAAAATCTTCATTATTGGAACGATGCACTACTTTATAGTGGTTGTATATACGGTAAACGGTATACGGTACGGTAATACGGTAAACACAACCGTGGTTGATGACTAATGGAGCAGAGTGTACACGTTTCAGGTCGCAATTGACCTGATCACGCTTGAAGTCGAGCGCAACCGAGGAAACCCGATTCATCGTAACCTACCCACGGTACGGTAATACGGTAAACACAACCGTGGTTGATGACTAATGGAGCAGAGTGTACACGTTTCAGGTCGCAATTGACCTGATCACGCTTGAAGTCGAGCGCAACCGAGGAAACCCGATTCATCGTAACCTACCCGAGTATAACGGTTCACTCTCAGTCACTGTTCAACGTGCCTTAAGAAATAATCACTTCAAAAATATAAGAGAGGGATTAGAAGTAACTCCCTAAACCATTAATCATAACGGATTAGCTATTAAAGATTCTGAACATTTAAGCGGAACCTGATAATTATTTTGAAATGAAATCGTAACAAAAGAAAGTCAAACGGACGTAATTTCGACAAGTTGAAACATCTTTCCTTAAACACTTGAACCAAAATGGAAAATTTTCGACTAATAATCTTTTCTTCGCATTAAAGGAAAGCTAAGAGAAATAAAGGGTGAGCGGGCGTGAGATTCAATTTGTTACAATCCTTGAAGAAACGCTTTCAAATGAAACATTCTGTGTTCATAGGGAAGTTAAATTGTATTTCTTACAAGAGGCTTCATGGTGAGGCTTCTTTGTGTCGAGAAAACTTAATATATTAGAACTTTCTTAATGCTAAATAAATATATTCATGGGCTTAGTAAAAATATAAAAGAAAAACTTCAAGAAGTCAATACAAAGTATCTTCAAATTTTTCCGTTCTTGTAGATTTTTAAT
The DNA here is from genome assembly GCA_015888305.1 of Antheraea pernyi. Lineage (NCBI taxonomy): Eukaryota > Metazoa > Arthropoda > Insecta > Lepidoptera > Saturniidae > Antheraea > Antheraea pernyi. The sequence continues at coordinate 82,688 of MU159209.1, forward strand.
ATTTATATTAATACCAGCGGCCCCGGCAGACGTTGTCACGCCTTGATTATAACCTGGACAAATTATATACCAAAACGATCCTCGTGAATCACTTTATCCACTGGTGAAAACCGCATAAAGATCCGTTCAGTAGTGTTTGAGTTCATCGCGAACACACAGACAGACAGACGCGGTAGGGGATTTTGTTTTATACTATGTAATGATATTGTATAGTTTTACATAACTCTTGTTTCTGAATATCTCATATTAGTATCATTTTTCATAGACGAAAAATATAATTAATAATTTATTATGGGCTTAAGATTCTTTCTGCATTTGGCTTCAAGATATATATTTTGAATTTAATGAAATGAAAATCGAATGAAACCTGTAGTAAAGCGAAATTGCATTATTTCCCATAAAACATGTTTGAATAACAAAACTTCAGTGTGAACAGAAAGTGATGTTTTTTGTACCAAAATTTTATTATATGACAATATTTCGCTCGCGGCTTAGCTCGCGTTAATGTTTAACCTATCCTTCGGGAGCAGTATTATTTTTATGGATGAAAGTACCCTATGTTATCAACCACCTCCGGTGCCGCTGCATCACATTCAAGAGACGAGACTACAATATGACCGGAATATTGACATTAGCGCCACTATGTTATAGATGTACATTGACACTAGTGCCAACATATTAGAGATACACATCGACACTAGCGCCAACATATTAGAGATACACATTGATACTAGCGCCACCATATGAAAGATACATAAATAAGAATTATTATTATTATATAGACTTCAATAATTATTAATTCAATAAACAATTATGAATAAATAGTATATTCTTTGACTACATAGTTCGAAACATGAAAGATATGAAAAACACATGAAAATCGGTGGAGTAGTTAAATAGACAATGGTGACAAAACACAGTTAATGGTGGTAGAGCCACGCTGAAACTATTACTGGTTTCAGCATGAATGGGATGGCTCGCCCGGGGTACTACCACCATCTCATTATATTCATGGGCTTAGTAAAAATATAAAAGAAAAACTTCAAGAAGTCAATACAAAGTATCTTCAAATTTTTCCGTTCTTGTAGATTTTTAATATTTATATTAATACCAGCGGCCCCGGCAGACGTTGTCACGCCTTGATTATAACCTGGACAAATTATATAAGGTGGCCCCCACATGTTCGTTTGCCACTTATGACATAAAAAAAAAGACGGAAGTGGCAGAGGACTTTGTTTTGTACTATATAATGATAGGTTAGATTTGATTTAAAAATATAAACATATTAGCTTTCAGAATAAATAGTACGATTAAGCGTAAGAAATTGTATGTAAATATTTGTTCGCCTGTCAAATACATGCATAATATAAATTAATAAATACAAAAATAAATGTTAGCATATAAATTAGCAATATATATTTTTACGAAACATATTTTTATAACCAAAATACAATGTGACAAAACCTTCATAAGCACGCAATCTTGCGTACACTTGATTAAAATGCGAACACATTTGTGATTCAAATCTTTCTTTTTACTGATCATAAAGTATTCAAATGCGCAAGTTAATATTTCCGACACGTCTCCATGGGTGGTGTGGCGGAATTTTTTGTTCCAATACCCTCACAAGGCGCGTGATTTATTCTCTTGTAAAGACTCATTTTATCCATTTTAACGCACAATGAGTATTGAATTTAGTAATAAATCCATTCATTGTTAATTAATAAAGTTTTAATTTAATTCAATAGAAGATATTTTAACTATACTTAAAATATAATAAATGTGCAGGTACGTCGTTAAACACGCAAAACATGTAAATATCACAAAAACAAAACTGAATACGCGTTTAACACGAGTTTTACGTTTACACAAGCGTGACTAAGCGGCCTCTAGTTAAGGTGGTAGAGTCATGCTGAAGCTGTTACTGGTTTCAGCACGAATGGGTCGGCTCGCCCGGGGTAGTACCATTTTTTCACAGAAAACCGACCTGAAGTAACAGTGCTTGATTTGATGCGTTTCGTTCGGTCAGTGAAAGCGCCGAAGCCCACTTCCCTCCCCCCACTTCCCACTTCGATTCTCCCATCGCCATCCCCCAAAACACAGGCCTGCAACGCACTTGCAACTCCCCTGGTGTTGCACCTATAATATAAAAACAAAGTTTACATCTGGTTATTTTTTGCAAGTAACTCTGTGATAGCATTCATTAAATTCAATCTCGTCATTAAAAACGTTTCATAACACACATAAACCATATTTAAATACATGTGATAGCTGTCTGTGCCCGGGGCTTCGTCCGGGTGAAAACTTATGTAAAAAAAAATTAATAAAATCATCTGATAGTTTTTTTTTTTTTCGAACTGATTACGCTTTTGACCTTGCAAGGTATTAACAGCTTCACCGGAAAGCTAATCCGAATGTATTAAGTCCATTTACTTACCTACTTTTTTCTAGTACTTAACTCGAACCGATATTCAGAAAACAAATTACTTTTCATAGTGTGGACCGAATTTAATAAAAACAAAAACTAAGTTATACTCGAAGATATGAAGTTTATTGTGAACCCAGTACTTTATCAGTGTTACGTGATCATACAAACAGACAGAGAGACAGACTTATTTCATGAAAATCGATAAAATACAGACACGATAGATTTACATTCTTAATATAATTATGTATAAATAGTAATATACAAATACCTGAGAATACTACGACTTTTGTAACTTATTTAACAATATTACTTAATATAATGAAAGAAGAGAGCTAGCTACACAAACCGTCTGCAACACAAGCAATACCTCTCAAGTTTGAGCGCACTCAGGAGTTATTGCCGGGCTCGTCCGCAAGTCGACCCCACACCCGTGTCCTATCGTTGAATATGGCCCGGAGGAAATGACGAGAGTGTTGGTCCGCAGCTATCCTTGTCGCGCGCTGATGTCATCTGAACATCATTGTAAGCTTGTGGCCATGAACCCGGCGATTGATCACATGCGCATAAACAAATATAATTTTCATACATTATTAGTATTCAATTATGGCAAATTTTATATTATTTTGCAGATAATTAAACAGAAGCTATAATTGAACATAAATAAGTAATAAAAAAATGTTGGAAATGGTTTTACTCCATACTACATGAATCGTTTGACCTTCTTTTTTTTATTGTTGCACGGCAAAATGATTTCACTGTGCCTGATAAAGCCTGTGCCTGATGTATAAAGCTAACAGGCATTGGAAGCTCTTAAAAGAAATAAAAAATCCAATTTTGAAACATTCTTCATTGGTGTTCCTATTGGACTTAGCTTGATAATATATAGCCTTCCTCGATGAATGAGCTATCTAACACTGAAATATTTTTTCATATCGGACCAGTAGTTCCTGAGATTAGTACATTCAACCACACAAACCCTCCAGCTTTATAGTTCATACAAATTATACAGGAAACTATTTTTTTTACACATGTCTACAACGATGCTGATGAAAAAATTAAACTATTTTTTTTCTATTGTAGCACGTCAAAATGACTGCACTATGCCTGATGGTAAGCACAGTACAGTCCAAAAACAATGGCGACCACCCAGGGACACACTATCCATCGCCGGTCCATGGGGTGTAAGGGGTGTTATTGGGGTGTAAGGGGTGTTTTGGGGTGTAAGGTGTGTCAAATAACATCTAAGACTTGAAACACAAAAAGGCAACCTCACCTGCACGTGGTGCACCCTGCTGAATAACGAACGAGGCAATGGCGAAAGCGGGGTGGTAGGGAGGCTTTTTCGCCACGCGACCCAGACAGTTTGTAAAACCCTACCACCCCGCTTTCGCCATTGCCTCGTTCGTTATTCAGCAGGGTGCTCCACGTGCAGGTGAGGTTGGCTTGAGTGTCTCAAGTCTTAGATGTTATTCGACGCCCCTTACACCCCTAACATCTTTTTACAATATCTTCCACACAAACCATATTTTCAATAATTTTGTGCCAATCAGAATCCGAAATCTCATTTCATGCACCGTCCTCACTCTAAATCTAGTCTACATTAAACGGATGGATAACTTCGTGCTTTTCGTAATGGTAAAAATTACTTCTGTGGTTTATTATTATTAGTCAATTATTGTAGTAATCAATTATTGTAAAGACCCATCAAAGAAATTGTCATACCAATACGTTTTCAGTCAGTCATTGGGATTCAAAATCTATCTATCTTCTATACTATAATAAAACTGTCACAAAGCCAAATCTGCACATTAAATATTTTTTTGAAAGATATATTATGCTCTTCCAAACAGGATTCACCTGGTAGCCGGTTAATGTTGTATTTTTTAATGCGCACCACACCTTTATAGGTAAAAATATTGATTTTTAAATAATTTTAGGAAACTTTTTTTTTCAGTAAAACTTTTTTTTTAAACGTTATTATCACTGCCAGAATATTTTGTTATTGACAATATTGTGTCCGATGATATTCTTAACAACTAAAATAATTCATTTCAAACCATTTTATTTTTTCCATTGCACAAAACATATTTCATTTTATTAATCATTATGATATTGAGATTTCACCGTAAACCATGGAAAAACAACGATAACCGTAGACATATAACTTGGAACTGACGCCATCTTGAATACATGCGTCTATAACAGGCGCTTCCACAGTTATCGCTATCTTTATCATACAGCCAGTGTTGCACTAAACTATAGTTTATATATACTATAGCTATAGCTAAGTTGTTCTATACATATTATTTTTAATTTACTCTTTATTATGTCTAAATAAAATAATATTAAAGTTACAGACAGCTATCTTAACACAGTTTGAACATACTTTTTTTATTTATAAAAAATAGCATCAGGTACATTATTGTTAATAATAATGCTATGTTAATAATGTTATATATGTTAATAATAATAATAATCTGGCAATAATAATGTCATGTTTTACCGGCAGCCAGGTAGCCCGCACGCTGTTCGGAAGAACATAAAGATATATAAAAAACTGGCTTATTGAAATTCGTTGTCGAAACCATTGCTAGCTCTTAGACGAATAGTTACAGACAAGTGACAGTTGACGCGTCGTGCTCATATCTTTTTAATATTTATATTTTTCTATAATCGAGCAACAAAAAACAGTGTATATCGTAAAGACGCACTATAGAAGTGAAACGTCTGTGTTATAGGGAGACGTTTTAATTTAAAAAATACAACAGAAAAGTAACGTCACCCGGTGTTACCAGGGAGTCACCCATCCAAGTACTGACCGCACCTACATTGCTTAACTTCGGTGATAGGACGAGAGACTGTGTTTTCAACACCCTATCCGACACAGTGTTTACTCGTCACTCGTGTATACTCGAAAAGGTTGCCAATCATTATGTCAAAGCCTTCCCACATAAGTAATTTCACTTCAAAAATCCTAGACAGATATAACATTGATATTTTATATGATAAACTAAATAAAATTCTTGACATATATCCACCAAATAATCATAAATGTAAGGAATTAGTTACATCCTGGTCGTAGATGCAGAAATATGAACACATAGAAAACTTACCTCGTCTGCGTGGAAGCTATTGAAAAAACAATGATTAATAAATTCATCTGACTGTATTAAGTCCATTCATGTGTCTACTTTTCTCCCGTACTTACGCCGCGTCGTCAATAAAACTACAATAACTTTTGATAGAGTGGACCGATTTTAACGAAGTAAATACTAGGTTACTCCCGAGGATATGTTTTATGATTTTCTTGTTGAGGGTTTATTCTGAACCTATGACTTTAGCAGTGATGGGTGTTCATACAAAAAGATAGACAGATAGACATTTAAAAAATGATTGAAATGTATTCTATTACATATGTATAGATAACTGCACAGCGTGGCTCTATCACCTATGTCAGCGTGGCTCTATCACCTATGTTAGCGTGGCTCTATCACCTATGTCAGCGTGGCTCTACCACCTATGATATACAAGTATGTTATAATACCATTGATTAATCCAGAAAAAAAATGCTGTTACCGAAGGATACCTAAAATCTACGTTAACGCGAGCAAAGCTGCGAGCGAAAGCTAGTTTTTATATAATTTCAAGCAAACTAATATTGGTTGTTAGCTTGGTCGATTTATGTATAAATTCACAGTTCAGTGAACACAATAATATGCGGCTGTGCTTTATAGTATTAAATTAGGGAAGTCTTGCAGCAATAATTAAACGCTCCTTGAGATAATCTGGGAGAACCGTGTTTGAGTGGCTCAGGCAAGTTGTCTACAAGTTTAGGATAATACTGGCTTGTAAGAGCAGCTTCCCCGGCGTGAAATTACTGTTTTATCATTTGACTAACGATCCGCCCGGGTTCACATGAGTACAATGTATCAATATGACATTGTAATGTCCTAGCAACTTAAAGACGTACCATCCGGTCCATTGTTTAACATTTTAATATTTCCAGCCCATCAAAGGTGCTTCATAATTCTGGTTATACAAATCATATCAATAAATTCAAAATCAAACAACAGCTGCGAAAAGGTCAGAGTGGAAAACTGTTTTTTTTATATCATAGGAGGCAAACGGACAGGTGGGTCACCTGATGTTAAGTGATCACCACCGTCCATAGACACTTGCAACACCAGGGGAGTCGCAAGTGCGCTGCCAGCCTGTGTTGGAGGGGGAGAGGAACGAGAGACGAGGAAAGGAGGGGAGGTGGGTCTCCGGTGCTCTCACTAACCGAACGAAACGCAGCAATGCAAGCATTGTTACTTCACGTCGGTTTTCTGTGAGAGGGTGGCACTATCCCGGGCGAACCGACCTATTCATGCTGAAACCAGTAATAGCTTGAGCGTGGCTACCACTACAAAGACGTTAGAAGAAGGTAGAAGAAAAGAGGAGCTTGATATTAAGCCATACCAGCTAAGGCTATACAATATCATTATAATAACGGTGTATTATTGAGTTGTATGTTTACCGCGAAGGTAGGATATGCCAGTCATCTACGTGCACACGAAAGGGCGGAGAAATAGACTGTTAAGTTTCTCTTAGCTGTCGCTGTAACCGATAACGGTTAGGGGCAGATGATGATGATACAAATAACTTTTTTTTATCTCATTAGCATTGATATACAAAAATCCAAGATGCACACTTAACGTCTCATAGACGGCACATAAAAATGAACAAAATGTCTTTTTTATTTACATGTGTGTATATATTGTGTAAAATTGAAGCAGTATGTGAGTAATGCATATTTTAATTAATTTAATGTACTTCTAATGCGTTTTATTATGTTAAATAATAATGCTATTATATGCATTGTAATAATGCAATGTTAAATCATAAAAAAAAGTCTCTCAATTTTAGTTATTAAATTTTAATTTTTTATACTATAGTAGAGGGCACCTAAAAAATGACCTCCACAAATTTCCAGGATAAACTAATGAACACTGTATTTTATATTGTAAAGCAAAGTTAAGTTTGTATTAGGAAAATATTTTTGATTTTTAAAAAGTCTATATCTATTTTGTTTATTAATAATAAAATCCACTACTTTAACACTGCACTGTACTACTATTGATATGTTTAAATTTGATTTTTAATGTTAGGGTCACTCGGCTACTTTTTAAAATATTAGTATTTTAAGAAAATATTGTAATAAATTTGACCGCAAAATATTTCGGTTTGTTGTAAATGCTCCTGCGTTTTTATTTTTGCACTGATCGGTTTTCCTGAAGGAGTACTGTGACCTCCAAATCTAAAAGTATTGTTCAAATGTATTTTAATAAATATCTGTTTACTCTGGTTTCATCTTTATTTACCTTGTTATGAATAAGCCAGACATTCACTAGGGACATATCTAAAACTCTGATGACTAGAGGCTAGTACTAAATCAAAATCAAAATACTCTTTATTCAATTTCGGCCCTGAGAAGTCACTTATGAACGTCAAAACTTGGTCTTCAAACACACAAAAACATCAATACAGCGTGTATAAATTGTTTTTTTTTAAATATATATGTTTGTTGTCCAAACATAAATCCTTTACAATGTTATTATATGTATAGATATAAATTATGTTTTTGTACTTTTTAAGATTCATATGCTTATGATATATCTGTCTATCTATATAGTTTTTAACAATTGTATTATTTACATTATATGTTAATCGAAATAACAACGTTTGAAATGAATAAAATAAAGATAAAATAACAATCATATTCCAAAAGCATTCACAATAAATAATACCTTATTTTATTGAATACTTTCTCTATAATTGGAACTAGAAAAAATATTAGAATCGTGCCTATTCCAAGCGAATATTCATTCCCCTCTGTTCATAAACATATATTCTACCGCTCCTTATCAACTGAACCTATCATAACCATGATTGTAATTCTATAATCTCATTTTCCTTAAGTACCTTCCTTAGTTTAAGGTGGAATATTGAATTAGGTAATTTTATTTTTATCAGAAATTCCGGATTACCTACCTCACGTAAAATATAACATTGACTAACTTAGACAATTTCGATCCTTTGGAAATTAATTTACTAGGTTTTCAGTAACGAAATATTTTAATACCGTTTTATCTAAAGCTCTTTATAGAAAATATTCAGAATATGCCAAGTTAATTGGGATATTCTAATTATCGGCTGATGATACTGGATATTATTAATTTATTTGAATTAAATTTTATCGAATTTCATTTATTCATTTATTTCGATGAGTATTATGCTATATCTATAGGTACTTATAATATTATTAAGGGGTAAAGTTTGTGACGTTGTGAGGTTGTAGGAGGTAATCTCAGGAACTACTGATCCGATAAAAAAAAATCTTTCAGTGTTATATACCTCATTTATCGAGAAAGGTTATAGACTATATAGCATTACGCTAAGACCAATAGGAGCGGAGCACCAATGAAGAATGTTTCGAAATCGGGGTATTTTTTCCACTTGAGAGCTTCCTTTGCGTGTTAGCGTTAGCCCAAAGTAACTATTCCACGCGAACGAAGTCGCGGGCAGAGGCTAGTTGTTCTATATACGGTAACGTATATGTACTAATAGATACGTAGCTATCTAGTAGTAGTATCTAGTAGATTAATCTTAATCTATACATCTTCTATTATATATAATAACAATGTAAATCTAAAGTGTCGGTACTTTTTTGAATTTCGGGAAATTATTGCAGGTGTCTAGAAATAAGTAATAGAATACATTTTTAGAAATGTCTGTCCGTTTGTATGAACACGCATCACTGCTAAAGTACTGTTTTTTTTTTTCGAAATGACTACGCTATTGACCTACCACGGTCTTAACAGCTTTACCGGACTGCGCTAAAGTACTGGGTTCACAATAAAACCTCACCAAAGAAAACATAAAACATATCCTCGAGAATAACTGAGTTTTTCTTTCGTTAAAATCTGTAGGTACATTCTATCAAAAGTTTTTGTAATTTGAATGGCAGCTGGAGCCACGTACGAGAACAGAGTAGTAATCTACGTATACTGATAAAGCTGGAGGGTTTGTTTGTTTGTTTGAACGCGCTAATCTCAGAAACTACTGGTCCGATTTGAAAAAATCTTTCACTGTTAGATAGCTCAATTACCTAGGAAGACTATAGGCTATCACGCTAAGACCAATAGGACCGGAGCACCAAAGAAGAATGTTTCAAACATTGTTTTTAAACGAAGTCGCGGGAACAGCTATTATTCATATATGAGTTATCATTGACATGTAACGGTCAAGGAAGGCTGAATATGGCAGTAAGTTCGGGCTTGCGCGTAATATTGTCAATATTTAAATACAAAACAAAGTTATAATATTATTATTGGAATCTTTATTTACCCTTTTTTATAGGATCACGGCAAAATGACTGCACTGTGCCTGATGGTAAGCTCAGTACAATCCAAAAACAATGGCGATCACCGAGTGACACACTATCCATCGCCGGTCGCCGCTGATCCCGAAACGCGACCTGCAGAAGTGTATCACTATGACAGTCTTTTACTCCATATACATGGTGGTTGCGACCCAGTCAGACTATAAACCCCTACCACCCAGCTTTCGCCATTGCCTCGTTCGTTATTCAGCAAGGTGTACCACGTGCAGGTGAGGTTGGTTTGGATGTCTCTAGTCTTAAATGTTATTTGATACACCTTACATCCCCTTAAGTTGTCTCGACATTACACACATAATATAATGTTTATATATACCTTGTATATATAACTACCTATACCTTTAAATTTCCCATTCCTCCCCTCCCCCCAAACACAGGACGGCAACGCACTTGCGACTCATCTGTTCGTTTGCATCCTTTGATTAAAATAAAATCAAAATATTTATCTTTACAAATTTTCAATGAATAAATAATTGTTTATTAGAGCTCTGACGACTGGGCTCCGTATGAACGTACTAACGCCAGATATTTCCTATTCTATTTTTTCGATAAATGTTTTAGGCCACCTCTTTCTAAAGTGGGTTTCGTGGAATATAAAAGTTCCGAGGAAAAGTCACTAAGATTCAGTAAATGATTTTGATTTGGTTGGGTGCCTCATGCACGAACGCTTTATTCAATTTTTTTTTTAATTTGTTGTTTGGTTTTTTCCCCTCGAACTGACTACGCTATTGACATGGCAAGGTCTTTACAGCTTCACCGGACTACTTGTTATTTGGTGATTTTTTTGTGAAAAATTGATACAACTGTTTGGGATTAGGTAAGAAAAGTCGAACAAAAAGTCTTCTTCTTCTTACCCTTATCCCACATAAGTAGGGTCGGTACAACATGTTTGTCATGTTATGGTACATGATTTGGCTTCATTTTTGCGATCGGCCGCCTAAAAAGATGAAGCCAAATCATAAAGTCGGACAACCCCTAAATAAAATAAAGTATAGTTTAGTTACATGATGTAATAAAATAAAGTATATTTACATGATGAATTCGTATAACAAACTACAAAAAAACTTTAAAAATGACGAGTGCGGTATTTAAGATTAATATTAGACCTCAATAATCAAATAATGTAATACAAGTTACATACTAAACTCTAGATTACTAACACTATTACTAAAAACACGATAAACATAACAAAGTCATGTAAAACCTTGACAGCCGATACTAAATGACGATAGTATTTAATTAAATATTAATTTAAATGTAAATAATGACAACCTTTATAATTCAATTCCCTTAGTCTTAGCTACCCGACACGTAAAACGATTTAAGCTTACTATGAGTTCTAGTTCGCGATGCGATATCTTTAGATATGATATTTCAATGTTTTAAAAGGAACTAACTTATCTACTCATCAAATCAAATACACTTTATTCAATGTAGACCCTAAGAAGACACATATGAACGTCAAAACTACCACCGGTTCGGAAAACAACACAGTCATCGAGAAGAACCGGAAAGAAACTCGATCTGGTTTATCTTTTTAACAAATATGTTTAATATTTAGAGTGCACAGAGATGAGTTAATTCCAGACATTACCATCGTTCACATATTGATCCACTCTATAATAGCCTTTTGACACCAAAATCGGCTTGACATGGCGCTTAAACTCGCAATCCGGCAAATCGGTAATATCCTTTGGGACTTTGTTGTAAAATCTAACACTATTTCCCAAAAACCGCTACTGGTTTTAGTAGCTACTGGTTTTAGTAGCTACTGGTAGTCTAAAATATGGGACAAGCAGTTTGTCGCAGTTTCTAGTATTTAGATTCTTTGGGTTTTTTTACGAAACCTAGCTTTTCGAGGTTCTTACGGACGTATATTAAATTATCAAGAACGTATTGCGAGGGCAGAGTTAAGATACCGTATTCCTTGAACTTCATCTTTATAAATTCGCTAGGTCCATATTGTAAATTGCTTGAACTGCCCGTTTTTGTAATAAAAATATGGTGTCTATCTCAGCTGCTGTCTCCCACAACAGAATGCCATAAGACATTATGGTATACTAAAGCGCTTGATTAATCATGTAAGATGTGGCAAGTAAATTTTTATTTTTATTTTTGCACTGTTTTTATAGTAAATCGAACAATCAAAGTGATAGTACTCTATTTCTATTGATAAGTCCAGTCTAAATAAAAAATTATGACCAACGGCAATCACTTAGACATTTACAGAACATCACCAGACGCGGCTGTCATATCGTCCTGTTTAATATTCACTACGCTCTAGATTATAAGGATACGATGTTATAAAAAAGAAGGAATATACTTTTTGGAGGACAGGCACTGTCGTAGTACGGCAAAAGCATGAAACATCGAACCTCTTTATTCGGACCTAGATAAAAATTACCCTAAAGTTGCGTTTCTACAGCGTAACGTATGTTGTTTTGTTGTGAAAGGGAGAAGATGGGATAAGATTGGAGACCTCTTCAGAACAATCATCATTATACAGACTGTAGAAGTCAACAAGGCAACGTTACTTTGGTGAAGGGTTTTTTTTTATGTCAAAGGGATGCAAACGAACAAGTGGGGCACCTGATGTTAAGTGATCACCACCGTCCATAGACACCAGCAACACCAGTATCGGGAAGGGGGTAAGGGTAGAGAAAGGAGGAAGGGGAAGGGAAAGGGGAAAGGAGGGTAGGCCTCCGGCGCTCTCACTGACCGAACGAAACGCGACAGTGCAAGCACTGTTACTTCACGTTGGTGTTCTGTGAGAGGGTGGCACTACCCCGGACGAGCCGACCCATTCATGCTGAAACTAGTAATAGTTACAGCGTCGCTCTACCACCTACAAAAATGGGTTCAATGTTCTTGGTAACATGTACGTTATGTACAGTGCGAATAAGATCGAAGAAGAACATCGAAAAAGTACATATGAAATTCATCCCAGATGTGCGAATAATATTTCATACATGGCCATATTTGTGCCTCGTACACCGAGTAATATATTATTCTGTGCTATTATTTATGTCTAGCTATAGTTTCTTGATCATTTTTTAAACAATACTTTCTTCTAATTTTTGAGAATTGAATGAGAATTGCATATTCTCAAGTACTAATCCATATACTATCTCTCTGTGAGCCTTTAATCGTATGATTAACAATATATAAGAAACATAATGCAAACATTTTTTCAACTGTAAACCTCGATTGGAAATAGTATTGGAATAAAGTTTTCATTCCCACATTCCGTTCCTCAATCCTACGACACATAACTAGATTTTGTAAGCGGGAACGGATGTGTGATAGCCAATATTGCGAGCGTATTGATTGAACCAGGTATCTATACGTTCTCCTTTAATTTAAATGTGGTTTATTTGATACCATTTTCTAGCAAGGCTTACTGTTGAAAAATCATTTGTATTACGTTTATTTTATAATAATAGCCATACGACTAAAGCTCACATAGAGATAAAATATAGATTAAGGATTTAGGAAAATGCACTGGGTCTCAATAGGGACAATTCTTAACCCTTATAATAAATTAGGTCACCTTCAATTCCTTGTTTAATATACGGTAATTTTTTACAATGGTTTTCATGACTTTTATAACTACTCATTGGAAAATTTAAAAGCTTACATTTGTGTGGTACATGATAATAAATAAGTCAATATACAGAAAAATATTTATCGACGTAATTGATGACCCTTTAATGTTCGATAAGTAATTGAGATATCGAGAAACTGATATATTTTTGGAAATATTTGGAAACTTAATCCAATAAATTTCCATACAAAGTAAAACCATAAAAGCGCTACTCTGCAAAAGTTCGTGTTCTTGACCTATCAAGAAGTTTTGGAATACTAAATTATATCAATAAATTAAACATCTGTTCAAAATATTAAGAAAACTTTTCTACGTCTATTTAATATAGCTTACCTTGAATTTGAAAGTAAACAAAAGTACGACGTGGCTGAAATACCAGATGAAGTGAGTAATCTAAGGTAAAGAGCTTGTAGGAAAATGTGTTACTATAAATAAAAAAAAATGTGTGTGTACTTAAGTACACGCGTTAGAAGTTATACTTCTTTGGCGTAACAAGATGAAAATCTTGTCAAAATTTTTATCTTTCGCTGTATTCTACGTTTGTAGAAAAAACGACACTAACAATAGAAAAAAGGTATTTAATACATTGAAAGTTTTAATACAAATAAAAAAAATACAAAGAAACAAAATGTTGACTATAGCTAACTTCCGGGTGTTGGTTTTTCGTGACGGTGTGCCATCGCCATCGGAAGTTCTTCTCACGCGCGCCCCGCGAGCGGCGAGCGTGTGGAGACCGCATCAGGGTTGCCGCTCTGGCGGTGGCATCCCTCTCCCCTCACCTTCTGTGGGGGTGTCTATGTTGCGGGGTAAACGGCCTTATTTAGGACGATACCCCAGTGGTTCGTCCTCTATTCGTGTCCATGGCGTTCTGAAGTGTTCTCTGCCAGCAATAAATTCGGGTGTGTCTGGCCGGCTCGAGCGGTCTGGGCGGGCGGACAGGTCCGCGGGCTGTGCTACGGCTGGCGTTGGGTGTAACCTTCTCGTTGTTCGGGTCTTCAGTTTCTTACCTCTGAGAGGGGGGTCATTGGCGGGAGTCATTAGGCTCGCCGCTGAGGTCTCTGATACCGTGTTCTGAGCCGGCCTGGCCTCGTTCTTACGCCCGGGGTTTGTACACCGGGTGCGGTGCCGGCGCGGCGGTTTCTTAACTCCCGCTTGAATACGGGGCAACTCCTCTTATTATTGGCGGTGTGGGTGCCCCCGCAGTTCGCGCAGGATGCCGGCTCGTCAATGGGACGGTCACACTGGTGTACGAAATGCGGTCCCTGGTAACTAATTAGACGGGTATTAGAACACCATCATGATATGATCTCATCGCCTTATCAGGTATCGCCTAATCAATGCAGGTTTTGAATTTATGTCATTGACACGGTATCCGAACATACTACAAAGCCGTCATCGCTTTATTTAAAGCAAAAGGCACGTTTCGTGCTATAAAGTATTCTCGATTCTTCTCGATCGTTACAATCGACTTAATATCGAGTTATAATGGTAGAAGTCGCAAACGTCATTTGTACCTACAAACAAGAAGGTCACTGTAAAAGCCAACGGAGTGGAACAGTTTAGTAAGTCCTCATCAAATTTCGAGCGGAGTCACGCGGTTACCTAGTCAAAGAGCCACTTTGATAACATTCGGTGCCGACGAACCGTGCGTTTAATTTGAATAAATCAAGTTTCCTCTAATTTGTGATAATATATTGAAACTACTGTAGGGATATTTTGGCATAAATTGTTACAATATAATTATTTAGTATGTATTTTCTATATTTTATGCTCTGATAATGGACTCTGTTAACACATTACGTACCAAAGGACAGTAACAAAGTAATTAAGTCATTTATAATTGGCGTGAATGTTTTTTTATTACATTTTTATAATTCATCGTTGATTTATTACAAATTATCTGGCTAGTACAAAAGGTAGCCATATGGCTTATAGCAAATTCTTCCAGGCTACCTCGGACGGATATGTTCAACATTGAAATAAATAGGACATAGATGAAAATCATACACATTAATACATACATATGAAACAAGACAAACTATAGTAATACTAAGAGTCTCGATTGGAAATAGTATCGAATAAAGTTTTCATTCCCACATTCCGTTCCTCAATCCTACGACACATAACTAGATTTTGTAAGCGGGAACGGATGTGTGATAGCCAATATTGCGAGCGTATTGATTGAACCAGGTATCTATACGTTCTCCTTTAATTTAAATGTGGTTTATTTGATACCATTTTCTAGCAAGGCTTACTGTTGAAAAATCATTTGTATTACGTTTATTTTATAATAATAGCCATACGACTAAAGCTCACATAGAGATAAAATATAGATTAAGGATTTAGGAAAATGCACTGGGTCTCAATAGGGACAATTCTTAACCCTTATAATAAATTAGGTCACCTTCAATTCCTTGTTTAATATACGGTAATTTTTTACAATGGTTTTCATGACTTTTATAACTACTCATTGGAAAATTTAAAAGCTTACATTTGTGTGGTACATGATAATAAATAAGTCAATATACAGAAAAATATTTATCGACGTAATTGATGACCCTTTAATGTTCGATAAGTAATTGAGATATCGAGAAACTGACATATTTTTGGAAATATTTGGGAACTTAATACGATAAATTTCCATACAAAGTAAAACCTTAAAAGCGCTACTCTGCAAAAGTTTGTGTTCTTGACCTATCAAGAAGTTTTGGAATACTAAATTATATCAATAAATTAAACATCTGTTCAAAATATTAAGAAAACTTTTCTACGTCTATGTAATATAGCTTACCTTGAATTTGAAAGTAAACAGATGTACGACGTGGCTGAAATAACAGATGAAGAGAACAATCTATGATAAAGAGCTTATAGGAATATGTGTTACTATAAATTAAAAAAAAAAAAAATATTATTATTAAACTTTGTTTTTATTTAGGTAATTTTGTTTGTTTCTCTTGAATATCAGAATAGATTTATCACTAGTAAATAAGATCAGAAATATAGTGGATAGTAAACGCAATCCTTTTTTTTTAGACAGGGGGAAATCCTGCATAGGATTCCTACCTCCTACGGACTCCTACCGACTAAAAACCCTTGTGCCGCCTTTGCGCGTAATTGGACCAGGATACGGGCTCACGATTTGCATGCTCCTATTTAATAGGTCTTATTCGTGTTTGATTATATAATGAAAATAAGTTACCTTTAAATATCAAAAGAATTTAAAGTTAAAGTTCAGATGAAAAATAAACTCAAGAGTCAAAATTAAAAATTTACTTCAAATTTAAATATAACTAGCGGGCCTGGCGGACGTTGTCCTGCCTTGATAATAAAAATAAATCCTAAAAGTCAACCGAATCGCCACCTAGCGGGTCCAATCGAAACCATTCTCGGATCCACTGGAACACGCACACAAAATTTCATCAAAATCGGTCCAGCCGTTTAGGAGGAGTTCAGTGACACACGCACAGAAGAAATTTATATGTAAAGATATAATGTTACCTTACCACGATAACGTTTTATCAAACGACAAACAATTATAATAAAATGCATACGTGATATACTGACACCCGGGGATATACAGTGAACTCCCGTTAGAATAGAATCACGTAAAATATGATTTCGTCGAACGTGTATCATGAAACAGCTGCAATTGAAGTGTGCTTTGCCGCTGTCACGTGCTGGAAGCTAGTGCGGTAATGATGCACTACTGACATCAGATTCTTATTTAATAGTGTTCTGTAAAATATATAATAATTATTCTAACATCACGAGTATCATTAATAACTAGCGGGCACGGCGGACGTTGTCCCGACCTGATAATTAAAAAAACCTTTAAGTTAGACATATGCTGTCGCTGACTTTTTTGTAGGCATTACCAAGCTCTACAATTTACGTGCTATTTCATATATCTCTCATCGTTAAGGCAGAGCTCGGAAGAAACGTTTTCGTTCGACGTTTTTTCTCCGCCTGACTTTGCAAATCCGATCACCACAGAAATGTCTTTTCATTTTTCAGGTTAATATATTGCCTTCTTCTTCTTCTTCTTACCCTTATCCCACATAAGTAGGGTCGGTACAACATGTTTGTCATGTTGTGGTATATGATTTGGCTTAATTTTACGATCGGCCGCCTGCCTGACGTCAACCCTCCTTGGGATTATTTTGTTGTACCACTGTATTTTTTATTATTAGGTTAATATATTGCCTATGACACTCATAATTGGTAAAAGAATTTTCAAAATCGGTTTAGTAGATCCAGATATTACCTCCTACAACATGACAAACTCACAAACTTTACCTCTATATAATATTAGTATAGATTACATATATAGTAAATAGTATAGAAGAATAGATTGAATTATTCGTAACTAATATTATGAATACGAATTTGATTTTGTTTATTTATCAGTTTGTATGTTAAGTTTTCGCGTCCTAACATCTCAACTGTAGATCGTGAAATTTTTCATACACGTTGTCTGGGGTTAGAAAAGGGGATAGGGGGGGATCTTTTAACTGAAACAAAAATTCTGTTACCGTGTGATAAGTTAGATGAAACCGCGAGCAAAAGCTAGTATTAAATATACATGATTTGATCTCGGAACATAACATGCATAAGCATACCACCGTTACCATTAATTACCATTATGTATAAGATATCATCTATCTTCAAGGTAGGCCACGCCCACGCCCGCGTAACCACAGATCACGCCGCCGTGGTCTGGGGGTAAATTTCGCTCCCGCACACCAGACTAGACCTCCCTCGGTAGTGGCTCAAGCTTAGGTCTGTTCCCTCGGCGTGGAGCCCTTGAATGGGCTGCTCGCGCGATACAGTGATACAAAATCTTACATCACTGCGACAACATTACACATATCACCTCCACACAAGTGCACGCATACACGCTCACGCATGCAGGTGGAAGGGTTTTATAGTTTTCCCTTATCAAACTGAAATAGTTTAGAAAATTATCCGATACGAAATATATATAAGAGTTGTGTGCCTGGTACACATGTATGTTTCAACAACTCATATATGACGCCCGCAGGACCGGGCGGACGGCGTCCACAGTGAATCGCCCGAAACGCTCGTCCGCCAGGTCCTGCTGCCACCTTACGACGGCGTCCTCTCTTTGACGCCGTCTCTCCGCCTCTACCTCCCTGGGAGCCGGGGGCTCCCCCCTTCCCCGGCTCCCAGGGAGGTAGAGGCGGAGAGACGGCGTCAAAGAGAGGACGCCGTCGTAAGGTGGCAGCAGGACCTGGCGGACGAGCGTTTCGGGCGATTCACTGTGGACGCCGTCCGCCCGGTCCTGCGGGCGTGGAAGGAGAGGGAGTGGGGCTCCCTGACGTTTAGGCTGCTGCAGGTACTCACCGGACACGGTTGTTTCGGGTGGTACCTGCACCGGATCGC